>OZ026496.1:16901788-17221788 GCA_964019985.1 Aurelia sp. 4 Dawson et al 2005 | reverse complement strand
GGCGGGTTGATCCGGGCTGGCTGCTGGGTTCATGTAAACACTTGAAGAGATTTGACTGGAGAAAGGCTAACCCTCTGCGGCGGTTGGAGCCAACCCAGGCTCGTGTAAACAGGCCCTAAAATCGTGGTCGAAATGATGGCTGATTTACCAAACAAACTTTCACGTTAATCTTTGAATGAAAAATAATTTTAGACTGTTACGTTAAACTTGATCTTTCCCTTTGATGCTTAGATATTCATCCAGGGGGGGGGAGCACTCCCTATTAGCAGATGACCACTTTTTGGGTTTGCGAAACGTTCTCTAGTATGCCTTTGGGTACACTATTTAGTACATAATCGGTATATTTTTGAGGTTGCTGATGAGAAAATTTGACAAAGTGAATGCTAGGTTGAGATTTTTACCAAAATATTGCAGTTCAATCGCCGAAAAAGCTATGAAACCTCTAGTTTTACGTGCCGTAAAGCAATGAGTACAGGGAGTCTCAAAACAATTGTTCGATGTTTGATTAAATATTAAAATTAAAGATAACATAAACAGACTCATGGGAAGATAGCCATATTCCTAAGATTGTGAAATAATTTTAGAGACCAGAATCTTGCAAATAAGTTGAAAATTCAATGAGTTGCTAGCTTTCAAATATAAAAAATATGTGGCAGCTGAAACCAGAGACCCCCAGATTACTTGTAATGCAAAAAACCTCAAAGAACGAGATAAAATAAACTTGCCTAATGTCATACCTCTCGTTGATATAGGAGCAAACCAAATAGGACTTCCAAAGTAATTGAATCCTTGTGATCATTGTCAAAATTTGTATATGTATGTCCAAAACAGTGGTTCAAAACAAAATCAAAGAGAGCCTAAATCTGTTTCCTCAAAGCATCCATGCTTGAAAGTTAGGTTATGGAAAACCTGTTCAAAGCCCATTTGTTTCGCCCTGAAACAATTGAGAAATAGCAGAAACGATGGTCGATGAGATTTTTACCCAAAAATGCCATTTCATTTCGAGGCCTCTGGTTTCAGTTTTCGCACAAACTTGAACACAAAGGCTTGTAACTCCAAGAATTTTTAACAGATTTGCAAGATTGTTGCGTCAAAAGTTAATTTAAAATCTCAGGTAAATGGTTACTTGACCAAGTGTCTATTCAGTGTATCGTTATTTTTTAGTATTTAATCAAACGTCAAACAATTGAGACACCCTGTATATTTTTTGGTACATCTTTGGATTTTTAAAAAATATGCTGTGTCTATCCCCCGTCACATACCAATAGAAGTTCCCGTCTGGGGATATTCATCTTAGATTTCAATTTTGCGACATACCACAAAACAGATCTCTCTCTCTCCCTCTCTCAACGTGTACACTGCAGCAGGTAGCCATACTGGTTAGGGGTATCGTTTGTACTCTTTCTTTATAATTTGTTTGAGAGAATTTCCTTTGCTTGCAATTGTTAAAGGGGCCTTTGCAACCAGTATACCTTGCACGCGCCAGCCTTTCGTTGGCGACCATTTTCGTGCACCAACAAAAATTGCAACATCAAAAAGGGACCACAAAGCATGCCGGTTGCAAAGATCCTCTTAATTGCTTTGAATTGGCATGTCAATCAAACGAAACAGTGGCTACTGCTAACAAACAGTGCCTTGTTTAGACTGAAGCAATGAATATATGGCTTATTTCTATCAATCTTTTGTTCAGCTTTGGAGCACCCAGTATTTCTCTAGCAGCTATTCAGCCCCAGAATTCATCTGCTTACCAATCTTCATGTTTTCTGCAATTTACTAGGAAGTTAAGCGCTCGCTTCGCTCGCGCTTCAACATTCCTAGCTCCTGCGGAGGGCTTTCAAAGAATATCTCATAATCCATGCTGAATGTACAATAAATAGTTGTAATTGTGGATGCAAACTTCTTGTTATGCATCCATCAAAGTGGAAAATTTTGTGTAGTCTGTTGTTTAGAAGGTTGATTGTGACATCCCCTTCTGTTTCTAAAATTAATGTCATGTTCTTAAGTTCATTCACAAAGCAATAATATTTTCTTGCCACAATTCACACCCAAAAATGGCTGTGATTCACCTCAACTGCCTATAAGCATATGAACATCAGCAAATGCCCAGTGCGCTAGCCTGCATGCAGTGTTTCTGGGGTGTAAGTTGAAAGAGTAAGAAAATAGGAAGACTGCACATTTGGCCAAGTGAACGATTGTTTGCATTTTGACAAAATAATCCATTGCAGTATGAACCAATAGACCATTTCGACAATTGAAATCGGAGACTGGGGAGAGCGGTTTGTTCTGGTAAATGGCGGATATAGCTCTTGTAAGTGGATGCCGCATAGTTGGGCCATTGCAGTGAATACAATGAGAACATTGAGTTTTGCAAGCTGTGGCGAGGATCGCTACCGCATCGGCACTGTTTTAGAATTTCAGTTTTGAAATATTAGTTTTGACATATGTTCAACCGGCAGATTAAGAAAATTCGAATTATGTTGAAGTTTTCCTCCCGTCAATTCTAATAGAATTCAAGAAGGACATTTGAAGTTAAAAACTTCAGTTGAATTCCATTCTCTTGAAAATTGCAGTCAGGGTAAGCTTCCTTATTTTAAAGACTTAAAATATATCATGTATTTCGTCAAGTTATGCGGAAAGGGCCTAAACTCAAAGCAAGCATTGCTGTTTGCAGCACTGAAATAAAGGTTGAAAAGGAAATCAGTTGCGAATAGAGATAAATTGCACGTTTGTATGTATTTCGCATGGACAGGTATTTGACTACATCCTTTGACAGCTCTATTGCTGTGTTCTTATGCAGTAGCGATTGCCATGTTTACATTATTCACTTTAACGGGCTCACTCCGTGGCAGCGATTTACCAGAACTGCATCCGCCATTTACCAGAACAAACCGCTCTCCCCAGTCTCTGATTTTAATTGTCGAAATGGTCTATTACCGCCCTTTTCTGAACCACAACAAAATCAGCTCACATAGCATCTTTAATTTGTTTTTGCTTGGATTTGAACAATTTGATACAACAGATTATTGTCATTAATTTCATGTTGCCGCACCAGGTATAAAACAAACCTCTTTCTGTGATGCACAGAAGTGTCCAGTTCTTTAAATTTTACAACAGAAAGAAGAATTCCTTCAGAAAGTGAAGGATTCTTGAAAATGTTAAGAATTCAAAGAATTTTTTACAATAAAGTTGATCAATGTGCTGTGGCTGGTACCATGAGCTTACATCTCACATCATATGCTTGACCTGCATATATCTATTTCATAATATTGTAACAATAAAAGAAATGCAGTGAGTTCTTGACTTTGCATCATGTTTCAGTTTGTCAGTGGAACTTCTTCACAGTATATTTTTGTCAGGCTCATCCTGAAATAATTGTTACATAAATTCTAACACTGGATCAAAGGAAAATACAGTCAATTGTTGTCAACTTATGGCTGGAATCCATATGCGGTGCAGTTGTGCACTTCAATCAGACTGCCAAGATCTGCATCCTAGTATGATCATTCCAAGAAGCACCCCTTTCCAGTGATAATAGCTTGTTTATTGTCTCAACCTTAATTGTAACATCAAAATCTATCTAATTCAATAGAAATAAGCCCCAGATAATGCTTTTGACACCAAAATACTTCATTTTGCATCAAATGATCCCATGTTATCATTTGAAAAATACAGCCCACTTTTCCTTAAAGTTTCTTATATCAAAGAGTCTAGAAATTGGGTGCCCTGAAACCTTAGCAAGGTAGCAGTCTGATCTGCTGGCCAGCTTAGAAAACTTGCATTCATAAGGTGTACAACTTTGCAGCTTGCAGCTACAACAAAGGTTCTTTGCATCTGATAAGGATCTATTTTTACCCTCACAGCCTTTAAACTTTACTTGTGCTTGCACCTTTCATTTTCTTTCACTCATCAGTACGCAGAGGCCAAATCATGCAATGCATTCCAATCTGGTCTCCAGGAACCTAAAGGGAATGAAAAAAGTAAAATCCTAAATACAGGGTATAAACCATATAAACCTTTTGATCTTGAAATCTTTGTTCCATGAATTTCAACAATCAATAAAAGGGAGCACTGTATGGAACATTAATTTGGACACCAATGTTCATGTTCATCATCAAGAAGGACAAAAAATTGTTACTGTATATTGCATATGGCGCAAAATGTAAATGGTGCATTCACATTAGACCACCAAGATCGCATAATATGCACACATTATGCATAATTTTAGAATTATAGAAATTGATAATGAAAATGGACTTATGATCTCCTGATCACCACTACACATCCCACCTCAATAATAACTGTTTGTTTATGAGCTGTTTCCATACCGCACATAATTCTTTTGCCATCAAAATACTATTTTGCATTAAAAAATCTCATCTCAATCTTTAAAATATGAAACTAACTGTTTGTTATAAGTGGCAGTTATACCAAAGAGGGTAGAAATTAGATACTCTTAAAATTGGCTATTTGTAATATATACTACTTGAGAGGTTACTCCAGGCCAGCTTGGAAAATTTCAATTAATAGACCTAATCGGCTAAGGTTTGTTTTACCCATTTCAAGTCATATGACCATGCCCATGGGAATTTTTGGTACTATGCTACTTTTTGCGTTCATGGCACAATTTTGCATGGCATGAAATTTGTCGGAGAAATCAAAAGATGCTTTATCAAGAGATTGATCACATGATTTGAAATGGGTATAAACAAACCTTAGCTGATTTTGTCTATGAGCTGTACAAATTTTGGCAGCTTGCCGCCTGCAGCCACAACAACATTAGCCTGTGTGCAGACTATACCCAAGGAAAAGGTATAGTCTGCACAACACCGCTCAATATCAAGTGTTGTATGAGTCAGCATTTCATTTCAATTGCATTTTGAATGGCCCTTTCTACTCAGCGTTTGTGTATTATCTGCCCTAGGGTACTTAAAATTCCAGAGTATTGTGTTGTTAATGTAAATTGCTTAGAGCACAAAGCGAAGCCTAAGATTTAATCACACGATAGCCGTTCTCAAATCTGACTGCTTCCTTCTTTCGCAGGAAAGCGATATTATTGGCTGTTGCAACAATGCATTTTCTTTGTTATCACATAAATGCTGAAGCACGTACTACACAACAGCGAGCGGCGCTGCGCAGACTATACTTTTTCCCTGGGTATAGTTTGCACGCAGGCTACAACAACCTGTTCTTGCATATCATAACAGAGTATCTATGTTTACTCTTACCGCCTTTAACAGTTTACTTGCAGCTTACTCCTTCAATTTATTTTACTACCACTGCGTTATGCATATTTTTGGGAAAAAATTTAGAAAAATGTTATGATACGATGCAATCTACAGCTTTGTGTGAAATTTCCATAACCTGTGCTGTAAATACTTCTTGAAATGTTTGGGATAAATCTACTTTGAGGCAGGGGTGGCCCAGAAATCTTCTGACAGAGGGGTAGGAGCTTCCTTAGCTTCCTACAGTCTTCCTACCAGGGGCTGAAATGGCTAAAAAATGCAGTTTGCGTACATCATTTTGGCAAAATTCCTCCAACAGAAACTGAAATTTCCTACGACATGGGGGGCTACATGCTTCCAACAGCCAAGGGGGCTGCAGGTCCCTCTAGCCCTCCCCCTTGGCGCCCATAGTCTGCATACTGTAAATTTTGTCTGCCACAAATTTCCACCATCAATTAGAGAAGGGGGCTGTAGGTCCCTAGCCCTCCCCCTGGTGCCCATAGCCCCAGTCTGCATTCTTTGTAGTGCGCGGGGAAGATCTTCCCCGCGCCACTTCGACCGCTTCCAGCCGCAGCCGCGCCATAACCTGCAATAGCACAATCTGTAGCAGTTATTTTAATAAAATTTACAAAATTCCCCGACCTACAGATGCGCCAAAATGTACTTCCCCGCGCCAAAATCGAAGAATGCAGACTGGCCACAGGCTCCATACTGTAAAATTTTGTCTGCCACAAATTTCCACCATCAATTGGATAACATGGAAATCTATACTCCAAAATTCTAGTTAAATAATTAACCAAAGTTCCCAGCAGTTGAAACAGTATAAATTTCACATCAAAACCACTGGCGGATAATGTTCCTTCATGCTGCTCTGCCTCAGTGGCGGGAGGGCATTCTGGTATTTGAATGCACACTGGCCTCTGGCCTGGCGCCACCACTGCTTTTGAGGTCCCACCATGTCATAAGGACAATCAACTGATGCTTCAAGCAATAAGATAGCATGGCCATCATGGGGCCTAAAAGCTAGCAAATGAGGAAAATCCTTCAAATCAATCAGGATTGAGAGGCGTCTACCACAATGAAAATGTTGTCTAACATTACCTTACCTTTCATCTGCAATGTTTACGAATTTCTTCTGATCTGATAATGCTCTCTTCTGAGTTTGGCCTGCTAAAAAGGCCGACCATAGCTGTGATCGTCTCTGCAGTAATTGGAAGCCATTCTTGCACATCTAGCTCGTCATTTGCAAGGGACACGACATGGAAAGTTGTGAAGGTCAAGGAATCCCCAAAAGGCTCCACGTCGCATGCGCATTTACGATCTATTTCGGTGACGTAATATGCAAATTAGCGGTGGCTTTTGAGAGCAGTGCAGGAAACAATAGGGCCGAAGCGCATGACATCGTGAGCCCTGGTGAGCCCCAAAGCTATTGATTTTACAGCCAATCAAAAAGTGAATAAACAAGGATATACATCGAATGGTCCCGTTGTCTTTTCGTCGAATGCCACCTTTGTCTTCCCATTGTGTTGAGTGTTAAATTCACAATGGAGAACAAAGAGAACAAAGCTAATTGGATAATCGTTTACCTGCCTTATATATATAGATTAGCACCACGGTATGTAGTTTTACCAAATGATTCAAATCATTCTATGGACTGCAGCGAAATTGAATTTATCGGCAGTTTAGCACAGCCTTTTAGCAAAGCCAACAATAATGCGCACTGCATCGGTGCTGGATCGATAAAAACAAATAAATCAAAATCGGAAGTTTGTCGTTTAAAGGGAGCACAAAGACCAGCAGCCTTTGCAATCGTTTGTTTTTGCTTTTGTGAATTTTGTACAGTCAGTTATTCTGGAAGCTGTGGAGAACAAGTCACTGAATTCACGCAAAGCATGCTGGTCTTTGCACTCCCTTTAAGGTAGACTATCATGTTTGCTAAGCACTCCTCCCGCTGTTTATTTCACGAGGCATAAATTTAGAATTTTTACTTAAGAATGCATATCTTAATGTATTTTTTAACGTTACAAGAAACATTGAAGGTGAGTTACAGTGTACCATCTAAGTTGAATTATGTATTTGATTTAACCAAAGGCAGGCTTATGACATTAAATCATGCTCCGGGTCATGACTGTTAGCGGTTAGGAAAAATCTTTAGATTCTTGAAACAGCAAATCCTATTCACGAAAAATCAAGGAAAACGGAGAAGAAAGCATGTTTTTTGTTCAACCACAAATCATTGAGACTCTTGGCTGCCCGAGAGATATACTAGAAACTTAGCAACAGTACAAGATGAGGTTTAGGCCATACTGTGCTTGACGAAGGGAAGACTAGCCTGCGTGCAGACTCTTGATAAAAATTGAATCTTTTCAATTTCTTATTAAGAGTCTGTACGCAGGCTAGAAGACAGGCTCCTACTGAACTGATAACACTACGAGTTTTCATTGAAGCAATAATAACAGCATGAATTCACTTCAATACACATCTTCAATTAACGGTGAAAATTATTAAAAAATGTTTCCCGTGAAATCTTAGAGGCCAAATTTGGATTTAGTCCAACTACAAGTTTTTATGTTAATAGCAGTCAAATTGTTACTCATGGTAATGCAAAATTTGAAAAGCTGCAAGGGCCTGAGGTTTAAGGTTTCATCCTGAACGACTTTTCAAGCTCAAATCTCTTCAAAATCTTCAATCATTACGTAGTGATAAAATCAACGTCACAATCCCCAGTGGTCTAAAAATGCATCATCCAGATTAAGGTTTGGGTGCTAAATCCGAATTTCGGCTCATAGTTTTCATCTGAACAATAGCAAGAAATTTTGACCAATTCCCAGTACGAGGCCACTAAATTGAAAAAGGAAACTGCGCACGCCTGCGCAAAAACTAATGACTTCGAGCCCTGCTAGCTCCCTGAAGCAAATCCCGACATTAGGCAACACTTGATATTTTCTTCCTTGGGCCTCAAACTCTTAATTCATCACTTCAAAAAGCTTATCTAGCAAAACACTTCCTTGTCTCAGATTGGTCAATGACGTCATTTTACGCAGTATCTGGTCTGTCGAGGTGATGTATTCATTGAGGAAAAGGGACGCTAAAGGACTTGTAAAGGAAGGCCATGCTTCTACTAGGCTCAATACAAACCTCGTAGATTCGCAGTTTTACTGAGCTGATAGCGCTGCAACTATTCAACGGAGCTAAAACAATATCCATTCAGTTCATTTCATTGAGATGAGCGAGTTGCGGCGTTTGCTGAATGAGACTAAGCTTCTATTAAACGCAATGTAATCCTCGTAGCTTGGCAGCTTACTGAACTGATAGCGCTGTATTCAGGCAAACGATAACAACAACACAATTCAATTCAATTGATTGAGCTGAAATGAAGGAACGTTGAGGGGCTGGTGGGTTGGTGGATAAACGCATGATTTCCAGAAGGCTCATAATTTCACACACACTATTGTTTAGAAACAAAAGATGTTGCTCTTTGATTGACGTGGGCTTGGGGTTAGCCAATCAAATCGATTGAAAAGTGTAGTGAGTGTAAAATTTTGCAAGTTGTAGAAATCCAGGCTAGGGCTGTGGCTAGGCTGCTACCAGGCCTGAAAAGGGTTCAATATTTTTGGTCTATTGTATACAATTATTCATCAGATTATTCATTTGCGCTAATTGTTGATGATTAATCTGGTCCAGTGTGTGCGCCTAAACTTTGGAACTCTCTTCCACCAGAAGTTAGGACTTCGGACACTGTTTATCTTTTTAAAAAGCGCCTTAAAACACATTATTTTAAACTTGCTTTTAATACTTCATAAAATATTTTAGATGCTTTTAGACACTCGGGACATTGGACAGTAGATATTGTAAAGCGCCAAAGATAAATAAGCTTTTTATTTGTTTTCGCGCTGTAAAATATAAAAAATGTAGACGCGGGATACATTTCCCATGCGGGCGGTGACGAGAATCTATTGATTTATTTTATATGGCCTAAGTTTTAATGTATTATTATTATCATTATTATTATTATTATCATTATTATTATAATTGTTATTATTATTATTATCAGATTCCCTTCGGAGTGATATCTAGAGTAGTGTCGCCCATCATCGCCAAATGTGCACGCAATATTGTGAATATGTTTCATCTCAGAATTTTAAAGCAAGAATTTGCTAAAAGGGTTACAGCGTATTTGTAAACAATATCGTCGATTATGACCAGCTAAACTTTCATTACGGCGTTAGCTGCAGTGTAAGCGGTGTGAATCAAATGCTTGCAATGTCCAGATGCCGAGACAACAATCCAACCTCGTTTCTGTGTTTCAAAAGGACTCCCATGAGCACTGCACGGTTAAAGCGAGGTGAAACAAAATTACTTCTAAACAGCCTATTGTGGTTACATAATCATTGAGCGTTTCAAGGAGAGACGACAAAACCGTCTTAATCTGTCTCTTGCCTTGTGAAATGCGTGTTTGTCTGAATTCAGTTGTCGTTACAAAACAACTTTCATGGGTGATTAAAGTTGTCAGTTTCAAAATAACAATGATGAAAAAGTCACGTAATGATTCTAGGGACGGGGGAGACGAGCATTGATCTTTAGGTGTCAAAAGAACTGACTGTAAGAAAAAGTGGCTGAAAGACCGGCATTGATCTACGAATATTGTAATGTCAACACATCTATGAAGGCCTGCTATCAACTTTTGCTCCACGTTGTTTCAATTTGTTCTCAACGCCTAAAATATTATTTCTATTATGTAGGTTTATATTATCTAGTCTACAAAACTATTGATGGGAAACCACAGGCACAGGCCTAAGAACATCTTAAAAATTCTTCTGACGAAAAGCAACTCTGGAATCAAGCAAATTTGTCAAACAATAAATCGAAACTTTGAGTTACATTCATGATTCCAAAGAGATACTGAAATTTGATTGAATAAGGATTTCTTATGTTTCGCAGTCGCGAATATCCATAAAAATGTAAAGATTTTTCAAAATGGCCGCCAAGAGTAAAGCTGCTAAGAAGTGCTATAGACTTACAATATTGTCGTAATTTCACTCCACACCTGAACTGATATGCCACTAAAAACTAAACTACGAACAAAGGGGCTATTTAATTTTAAAGCAATTTTTATGTAATGATTCCAATGTAGCTCGGTTTCAAAACGAAAACAACCAACCATACAACAGCTCAGTATGTATTACAAGTGTTTTAAGCGTTTTGGGAAATCAAAAAGAAATTCTCGCTTGAGAACAAAGGAGGTCTCTTCAAAGAACGAGTGCTTGAGCAAACAATAGCAGGTTTTATGATGATTGTGAAAAATTAATGCATTAGTGCTTCACAAAATGTTTAAAACTTCATAACAGTTATTTTACTTGGTTAGGTTCGTCCATTGAGAACTGAAAAATCTTGTGAGAAACTAAGAATGCGTTCACACGATGCCGGCACATTTTGAAAACGGTGAACAATGTGAAAAATGTGATAGGCCTCCCGTTCACACGAAAACGGCACATTTTTTTGCCAGCAGATTTTGAAAACGGTAGATTTTGAAATCAGAACTCTAACCGGCACATCTTGAAAACGGCATTGTGTGTGCACTCAAAAATGATCAAAAAGAACATTTTCTATGCTTTTGGAATGAGACTGATCGATTCTAAGAGTGTAAGTACATTCTTTGGCATCAAAGTCTTGCAACGAGTTTTTACCGCCAGATTTCCTGCCGTTTTCAAATTGTTCCGGTATCGTGTGAACGCTAGCTCAAACTTTGCTACCGTCACAATTTTTACCGTTCTCAAAATGTGCCGGCATCGTGTGAACGCAGTCTAAGACTTTGGCATAGTGTCACATGTTTCTCGAATTTTCATAATTGAGCACCTCTAGCTTCTTCCCTGTTTTTTAGAAGTTTCTAGAAGAGGTTTACATCGGTGGAGGATTAGTTAATAAAATTTGAAGGTAGGAACACCGTAATACGATGCAAGAAAAATATCATTGTTCTATTTAGGTTAGATATTGATCAAGTGCATGCGAGCTGATAATTCGCCTCGGTATACGAAGCATTTTCAGAGCTAAAAGGTGAAATTACGCATTCAACTCGAGTACTCCCAGAGGGGTGCTCCATAACCTTCAATGTTTCCATGCCAATATTTGGGGTCCGAACCGTTACGTTAAATCAATGTTTGGGGCCTGTGAATTACAACATGGACAAAACTTCAATATTTTGGGTCCACAAATCTGAAAAAAGGAAGAATCGTTGAATTTGGTGAGGGTCTCTAAAATATTAGACTCAATATCTTGGGGTCCGCAAAACATTAGGGTTAATATTTTGGGGTCAGAAAAGAAACAGTGGCATGTATCCCCCGTATTGAAAATTAGGGAGTACCATGGGCGAGCACTTGATGGCGAGTTATTCTTGATTAACAGCTTCAAGTACTAATTCTGGATGAGGCAAAAGTTTATCGACCAAAAATCATACTGCCTCCATATTGCGAGACACATAACATCGATTCACAGGATAGTGACTTTTTTACCTGACTCAGGCTTTTAATTTATTTTTGGGATCTTTTCACTTACACAATGCATGGCTTTGCTCTTAAGTAAGAAACTTGCCGAGAATTAGTTTACTAGGCTCTAACTAAAA
Source organism: Aurelia sp. 4 Dawson et al 2005 (assembly GCA_964019985.1). Classification (NCBI taxonomy): domain Eukaryota; kingdom Metazoa; phylum Cnidaria; class Scyphozoa; order Semaeostomeae; family Ulmaridae; genus Aurelia; species Aurelia sp. 4 Dawson et al 2005. Next base: position 17,209,947 of record OZ026496.1, on the reverse strand, counting down.
ATAGACTCAGCAGATAGGTCTGCTGAAGTCATCTCCAAAATATCAAAGGCACACACTGTCGTAGCGCTGATTGGTAGAATAAGACAATAAAACAGAGAGAATTAGGCAAGCATCAGTTAATTCGCTGTACACTGAAATTCATGAAGACGATAACGATCTGACTCCCTTTATTCTCGAAACAAAGCATGACCCAAGAGCAAAATGTTATTCAGGGGCCAGATCTTTCGTTACTGATTTTAATATCGGGACTAGCCAATCAAAGTTACGATAGTGTGCCTGTAAGATGGTAAAGAGGCTTATAAATAGGGGTAGTTAGAATCTTTCCTTTAATACCAGGGCCAGAATGCTGTGTCAAATTTAGTATCGCCTTTTACAGTGTCATTGAGCAATTACGGTTGGAACCCTCATAAAAGAACCTATTTTTATAAGAACATTAAGGCTAAAATCTAATATTTCATACTTCCTAAATAAGAGCCTCTCAGAGGCTGACACTGGGAGAGGTTCTTATCTAACAGCTTTCATGTCTTCAAGAGTCTTCATAAATTTCAAAAATTCTTGATTTTCTGATCAGAATTTTTCAGTGATACAGAAGTCTATCAGACTGTTAACAATAATTCTTACGTACAAATGTTCTCAAGAATTCTCAAGGAATTCTCAAAAAAAAAGTTTTCAGGCGTCTTGTGCTGAAAACAGTACTAATGCTATATGCAAGGCGTCTACTGTATGTAATAACCTTTTCACGAACATTGCAGGCTTGAACTTAGCGTGGCAGCCATTTAATCAAAAACCTATTCAGGCTGCCCAAGAAAAACCTAGGTTCTTCTATGCGGGTTTTTACTGCAGATGGGATGGCTTTGGGTATAGCATTCGAAACCATGAGGATAACATAAAACTGAATTGCAGCCCTAGTAAGACAAAAATATTGAATGCAAGGGATGAAACAATAACTTGTGTTTGGAACTGTATCGAATTCAACAGCTCATTTTAACTGCGACTGGGCAATTTATTGGATGGATTCTTGCCTATTAGCTAAGTTTTGAGACGATTAGAGCATTCAAACCTACGTGGAACACAACCAAAATAAAGTTGAACTCTAGTGACAGGGGCGGATCTAGCCGGATTTTTGAGCGAGTTCCCATGACTAGACCGAAATCGAGCAAAGCAAGCCGAAAAGTTAGGGGGTCCGGGGGTAATCCCTCAGGAAACTTATTGCAGCTAATGCCCTTTAGATTTGTTTGAAATGATATCCAGTCTTTCTTAACTAACTATCAACTCGCAAAAAATTTTGCAATAAAGAAATCGCAAAACCTGTGCTGCACTCTCACATCAACATACGTTAAGGCCTAACGTTTTCATCAAATGCTTTAGCTTTACAGCCAGCCACAGTTTGCCTCACGGACACATAATAAGAGGGGCCTGGTTTATAGGTACAGTTAAAAATATTCTAAATCCTTCTATGTATTTGGTGGAGTAGTCAACATGGCTGGTGTATCATATTGCTGTGAATTACTTGAAGATCTTACCTTCATCCTTCGTCTGTTTCCTCGTGAACTTGCCGCCATTCACGCAATTTCTCAGAATTGTCAGCCTCAGTCTCAAGCAGACACTTATGTCTCAGTTCCGAACATCCAACAAACGATAAGGCCTCAGTTCCCGACTAAGGAAACAAAAGATGTTGCAGTTCCGAACATTCTAAACAATGTAAAGGTCTCAGTTCCAAACATTTACACAAACAAACAAAACATGGAGAGATTCAGGCTCAGGAACTGTCGAAAGGGTCCCGCTGTGGTCCAATTGTATCATGCTGAAACTTACGAAACGACCTGACAACAAATCTTTTATTTCATTCAAATGAAATCACCAGGAAGTGCAACCGGTTGGAAATCGTTTATTATTCTTTTCATCATGAATCTCATTTTCATGATTATCATGATAATTTATTTCAGAGACAAATCTATGAAATTTTGACAAAGTTCTCGAACTCGTGGAACTTATGCTAAATCCGCCCCTGAGTGAGACGAAGAATGAAAAATTTTACGAATTGCTTGTGAAATTGTCGCAATAGAATTATACAAACAGTGAATACATTTCTTTGTGTGGCCCGGTTCGGCACGAAATAAACTTACGTCTCGAGTGAAACCAAATCAAATCAAACCAAACGAGGAATGAATCCAAAAACGAGAAACAATTCCCAAATAACGCATTACTTTTTCCAAAAACGTCCTACCAACTTCTTACAAGATCTCTTTTTTACAACCACTCCCACTAAAGTCAATCTCTCTCTTCCACAAAAGTGTCCTCTTCCGGGGGGTTAGTTGCTAGTTCCGCTTTTGAAAAATAGGGGCCTCCGCAGTGTCCTCACACTCTCCCCCACAAAAATGAATGTCTTCTTGACATTTCAGTCTCCGAGATACTAAAGTCCTTGGGGGAGACACTTTGGTAACTTAGTTCATAATCTCTGATGCTCTGATATATGATATAAAAGTCAATCAAACATTTCGACGTCTCGATATGTGTCAACTCAATAAAATATGTGTTCTTTGAGCTCAACAATCTTACTTGAATCCACTTTTATCATCGTTCGACTGGATATAAAACTTTCGGCTGCGCAGCGTAACGTAAGTCTCTCATGTCTTGTTTGAACTATCGTAGCGATTTCATAAATCGATTTAGGTGCAATGTCCTTCTTCTTAACGCATTCAGGAATTTTTTTGTTTTGTTTTTATGTTCTTGAAGTCTTTTTTCTTAACTCAACGATGTTCCGATTATATTCGAATTGTTCTTGAAACGATAAATACTAAAATTAAAATTGTAAAATGACTGTTCGAGCGAATTCGACAGAAGTCTTAACGGTAGTAAACAATAGGTCCTCTCGGCGTGAAACACTGGACTGGCTGAATCGAATTTGGTCCTTGTGGGGATGCAAGCACTGGATACTGTCCAATGAATAACGGATTCTGGAATGTCATCTGTGGCAACGTCCTCTGTGGGTACATAGATGGTATGGGGTTATTCTGCGGTAAGTTATGCCGATGTGCAGATAACGGATGTAACGCGGATATTCCTGCCTGAGAGTCAACTGGTGCTCCTAAGCCGTAATACGACAATTTCGTTGGCGGGTTTCTAATTCTTCTTGGACGTTCTCGTATGGGCGGTTCACTCTGAGGTTCAATATCCGGTTCTTGTTCTTGTCCAATACGATTGTCATCGTTGAAGATAGCAGGTTGTTGTTCTGCATCATCTTGGTTATCCTCATCGTGAATCTGTCCTGTATCTCCATTATCGTTGACTGTAGAATCCTCGATGTCGGCCTGCTCCGTAAAATAGTGTCTCGCTTGTTCCAACTGGATTGGTGAGAATGTTGGGAATATTTCTTCATCATCTTCTTGAACATCAGCTTCCGTAACTGCCGTTTCCGGGTGCTCAGGTACGTGTTCGATTTCTGCAGCACGATTTGTTGTCTTCTTAGTGGGACGTTTCCCTGTGGCCTTTTGTCTTTCCGCGTAAGGAAGAAATGGGCACGGCAATAAAAGATTTCTGTGCAAAACTCTTGTCCTTCCATCTTGATTTTCTGGGCCAACCTCGTAAACTGCTGAATTAGGATCTTTCCTGTTTAGGACAACATAAATCTTCTCTTCCCAAAATGAACGCAATTTTCCGGGACCTCCCCGTTCAACTACATTCTTTACCAGTACGCGATCTCCAGGCTTAAGCTCAGAACTTCTTGCTTTACTGTTGTACTCTTCGCGACCATTAGCTGCACACTGTTCTGCTTTTTCTGCAGCGATACGATAAGCATCTGTCATAGCGTTCTTCCACTGTTTTAGGTACTCTGGGTATCCTTTCACTGTTGTAACTTTAGAATTTCCGAAGATAATGTCAATGGGTAATCGTGGCTTTCTCCCAAACAAGAGCTCAAATGGCGAAAAACCGGTGCTATCATGACGTGTACAATTGTATGCGAATGTCATTTTGTTCACGTGGTCCTTCCAACGTATTTTCTTATTTTCACTCATTGACCTCAGCATGGCTAAAAGAGTCTGGTTGAATCTTTCGCATTGTGCATTTCCCATTGGATGGTACGGAGAAGTTCTAGAGCGGGCGATTCCTGTTAATTGCTCTAAGTGATGGAATAGATCGTTTTCGAACTCACGGCCTTGATCGTGGTGGATTCGCCTTGGGAACCCGAATCTAAGAATGAAATCATTGAATATTTTGTCAGCAGCAGTCTTTCCAGATTTATTAGTGGTTGGGTAACCTTGAGCGTAACGAGTGAAATGATCTACGACCACTAAGATATATTCGTAACCTCCTATACTTCTCTCCAAGTGCACAAAGTCAATTGATATCAGTTCAAATGGCTGACTTGTGACAATGCTTTGAGCAGGGGCACGTGGTGGTATTGAAGGTTTTTTCCGTTGTAAGCACGTACAAACTTTCGTTACATAATGTTCGATGTCTCTGGCCATATGTGGCCAATAGAAACGATCTCGCACCAGCTCCGTAACTCTATCTACGCCCAAATGTCCCATGTCATCATGAAGATGGCGAAGTACTAGTGGATGATATCTCTTTGGTAAAACCAACTGCAACTTACTGGCTGTCTTTCGATACAACGCTCCATCTTTCCCTATCAGCAGCTTGCTCCATTCGTGCATAAGGGCTTTTACTTCGGCTGATTCACCATTTCTATCTTGAAGTGGGGGCCTAATTGGCTGTTCTTTATAAGCTAAGACACGAGCAATATCAGGATCTTTCTTTTGAGATTGTACGATATTATGAAGAGGCATGGGTGTGTACTTTCCCATGGTGTTTGCATCTAGTAACTGAACTGCATCTTTGTTGAGTGAAACTGCATGGATCCAGTTCACGTTACCTTGATGTCTTGCAGTCAACGCACTGACAGTTGCAGCAAACTCATTCTGTGATGTTTCTTGCGTGCATTCCTTCATATACGTCTCGATGTTTGTTGGCATCCTCGAAAGAAAATCTGCGTCAATGTTCGCTTTTCCTGGACGGTACTTGATCGTGAACTCAAAATCTGCTAATGAAGCTATCCAGCGATACCCCGTAGAATTCAACTTTGCTGTACTCATAACATAGGTTAAGGGGTTGTTATCAGTATATATGGTGAATTTCGGAGCATAAAACAGGTAGTCACGGAATTGTTCTGTCACTGCCCATTTTAACGCCAAAAACTCGAGCTTTCCCGAATGTAGATGGTACTTCTTTTCTGCAGGCGATAACGTACGTGAGGCATACCCGATCACTCTCATTTTCCCTTGCTGTTTTTGGTACAAAACTGCACCAAGACCCTCTTGCGATGCGTCTGTGTGAAGTACGAATGGGATACTGAAATCTGGATATGCCATAACTGGGGGGTTAGATAGACAGCTAATCAGGTAATCTAAGGCCTTTTGATGTGTCTCCTGCCAGATGATGGGTGTACGTGATGATACTTGATTGCCTTTGCCACGTGTGTCCTTTTTCTTTCCTTTAAGGCTACCAGGTTGCTCTACTTTGAGTAAGTCGTAGATAGGTTTTGCTATCCTAGAAAAGTTTTCTATATACCTACGATAGTATCCTAGCAAGCCTGTCAAATGGCGTACTTCACCAACTGTCTTCGGCACGTAACCACGTAACTTGAGTAGTGCTTTTGTGCTCTCTGGATCCACACGATAACCATCTTCAGACACAATACGACCAAGATAAACGACTTCTCTTTTGAACATGTCACATTTTTCCGCTTTGAGCTTGATACCATTTTCTTTCAAGCGCCTCAAAACTTTCCTCACGTGCTCCACGTGTTCGTCGAATGTCTTCGAATATACGATGACGTCATCTAGATATGGTGCACAAAATTCATCCCGAAAGTCCCCTAAGCAGCTCTCCATATAACGCTGAAATTCCGCTGGAGCATTTTTCAAGCCCATTGGAAGCCTGATCCATTCATATAGACCCCATGGGGTCACGAAAGCAGTCAAAGGGCGACTTTCGGGATCCATAAAGCCTTGATGGTAGGCCTTTCCTTGATCGATAGTAGAGAACCATTTCTGTCCGGACAAACTATCCAAAGTGTCCTGGATTCTGGGAATGGGATGACGGTCGGCTGTTGTTTTGTCATTAAGTTCTCTATAATCAATACAGAGTCTCATTGAGCCATCTTTCTTCCGGACAATCACACAACAGCTGCTATACGGCGATTTCGACCTCTGGATGAACCCACGATTCAGGAGATCCTCGATATATCTCTTTAATTCGGGATACAACGGTTTTGGGACGGCAACGTAATGTTTCTGCACTGGGGTAGGGTCTGACAGGATAATCTTATGTTTAAGACCCTCAGCACAACCTACATCTTGACTACTTGTGCAAAAAGCATCCCGTTCTTCATAGAGCATTTGCTGTGCACTCTGTATTTGTTCTTCGCTTAAGTTGCTCCCTAATGTAACTTTTGGTATCAAATTCTTATCGATATACCCATCAGCCTCCTCTTGTCTTTGAACGGTCTGGACTTCAACATTCTCTATCATACTGCTTGTTTCCGGTCTCCTTTCTTCTTCCATTTCTTGACGATCTTTAAATTTCAATTCAACCGGTGTAACTGATCTCACGAGCTGCAAAACGCCTATTTCTGTGCGTCCTTTCAAAGTGATGTCATGTGCACTGGTATTCATGACGTATATTCCTATCTTTTCGCAGTTTTCTCTTTTCAGCGTAATCAAAGACTCGTGTACTTCCAAGCCAGGGGGGAGGTTCATTGCATGGTCTGGTTCAAACAACATGGGCGTTGGTCGGTCAATTAATCCAACTTTACTGCGACAGGAAACTTTAACCGTACTCCCCTTAGGGACAATTATGTCCTTCTTGCTTGTCTTAACAGTTGAATATGTTGATATTGTTTTGCTCCCTATAAAGTTCACAAAAGCATTTAAATTTGATTGTGAAATCTGGAAGAAACTTGCTGATAGCAGTGATATCAGGTTAGCCTCATCTGAAACTTGTTCTTGACTTTTGATAAGCTCTTCAATTACATTATACCCAATAATAGGCTGATCAAGTTCGAATTCAGTCACTAGCATTGGTACTTCTACAGAATCTCCAGTTAAGTTTAAAAGCTGGAAATTCATCTGGACCCAACCATTGTACGGCAATTTTGAACCATTGGCTGTTGTTAGTTCTAATTCAACATTTTGATCGAAAAGATCCTTGATATCTTGAGTCTTTAACTGTGGAAAATGTTCTTTCAGTTGTTTTGAACTGACAATTGACACTTGTGCCCCTGTGTCGAATAGCACGGGTAGTTCGACACCATTCATCTTGCACTTGATCAAACATTTTCTACCCACTAGTTTGGACAGTTTCTCTTGCCCCTGAGGTGTGAGATGGCTTACAAAAACCCTACTGTCTTCACCATCACCTCGTCCAGGTTCAGCCTTTTCAAATTTTTCCGAAAGTTCATGAATTGCTAGGCAAATTTGTTTATGATTAGCCCAGTCCTTTACTTGACATACCTTGCTACAATATTTTGATGTTTTGCACCCAGCACAAATGAAAAGAGTTTTGTGCAGTTTCTTGCAGCCTATACAATGGAGGGACTCTACATCATTTTCCTCAGCTACTGGCTGTCCCGTGACAGCAGCTGGGGGCAGTTTCCCTGACCCTGTCCTTTTCTTTGGGGGCAATTGTACGCAAAATGATTACTGTCCCCACATTTCCAGCAGTGCGTACACTGATCTCCTAGGCCGTTCTTGTAACACTCCTTGCAGCCCCGACGATTTTCGCGAAGGGGTCTTCCCTTTCCTTGCGGTGGCACTTTGCTCTCCTCCCCGGGAGACTGGGCACGATTGAGCTTTACACCCTGTTTTAAAGAGGCAACTTCAGCTTTTATGGCTTGAATTTCCGAGAGCAATTTTTCAACAAATGGAGCTTCAGCCTCTTTGCCTTTTTTGGGGGTCTCTGCTTTAATTTTTGGATTTTCTTCCACAGAAACTTGCATAGCTTTTGTTTTCCCTCTTTGGCCTATCCCTAATTTGGCATTTCTCTCTGATTCCTCAGCGCCAGCCAGGTTTAGTTGGGCGATCAATTCGGCATCAGTGACATCTGGTCGTTGAAGGTGGGGTCGCATCCTCGTTCTCAGGGTGTTGCTCAAAAGTCCAGTTTCAATAGCGTGTAAAAACATGGACTGGCACTGGCTGGTGTCATATTTTAACTTGCTTCCCTCCTGCTTTGATGCAAAAATGATCTTTTCCCGCAAATTTAGGGCGCGTAATAAGAAATTCTGTGGCTCCTCTGTTGGTGACTGGGCCAAATTCGCGAGGCTAGCGTATAATTCGCTCGCGTTCTTTTCTTGGTAATGGGCGCGAATTATTTTCATTATAGTTTCCAACCCCATTTCACGCATGGCTTCTAAATAATCTTTCAGGGGTAGTCCTGGTACAATGCATTTGATAAGACCATCGACTAATTCCTTTTCCGAATATCCTCTCTCTTTACCACTTTGTACTTGTCTACTTAGGCTTAGATAGGACAATTGATCTTTCTGACCCTGGGCCCCCACTGTCCCGACAATTCGGAAATCCCTCTTAAAAATGGACTGGAAGCCCTGGTAGTTTACTTCAGAAGTCGCCGCTCCAGCCCCTGTTTGCACGTTGTCCCCCGCCGTTAGTTTGATCGCACTCAATTGATCATTTAATGCTTCCATTTCTCTTTGTTGTTTTTCTTTCAACAAAGCGATTTCCTTTTCCAATTTTTGTCTAACGGAATCCTGTGTCTGTTGTTCGTCTCCAACGCTAGCTGCGCTTTTTGTTTCAGTAATTTGCTTCAAAACATCCCTAACAAATGCAGCCTTCTCGGTTTCTTTACATTTTGAAATCTGCTTTTCAATTTCATCGACAATCACTTTCACGGTTGCGAGACGGCTTTTGTTTGAATAACTTGATTCAGGGATCGTTCCTAACTTGAGACAAATTTCATAAAGTTTCTCCTTGCCAATCCCTGTAAGTAGACTATGAGTTTCTAACAATAACTCATCGATTTCTTCCTCGTTTTGTGCCATTTCAAAACAACCCAAAACACATACGTACAGTCTCGGCTATACTTTCGACACAATTTACGCGGGCCTAACGTAAACAAAACCGACTGAGAGATGCAGACAAACACAAGAAAATCAGACACAAGCCTGTCAATCCATGATACTCAAAATTAATTGCAAGAGAAAAACATCAACAAATTTTTGACACGACATTGCCAGACGATGTAGCTTCTCAACTCCTTCTTCAGGTCACTTCTTGAAGACATCAAAGTTCAACACAGCAAAATAGAAAGATTCTGTACTTACAGTCAAGTTGATTGAACCAAAATTGTCACGTCGAGGTCACCAGAAATGTGGCCCGGTTCGGCACGAAATAAACTTACGTCTCGAGTGAAACCAAATCAAATCAAACCAAACGAGGAATGAATCCAAAAACGAGAAACAATTCCCAAATAACGCATTACTTTTTCCAAAAACGTCCTACCAACTTCTTACAAGATCTCTTTTTTACAACCACTCCCACTAAAGTCAATCTCTCTCTTCCACAAAAGTGTCCTCTTCCGGGGGGTTAGTTGCTAGTTCCGCTTTTGAAAAATAGGGGCCTCCGCAGTGTCCTCACATTTGCTTCACGCGTCCAGTTTAATTTCTGGTGATCTCAATGTTTGTTTCCTTTTAAAGAGCTCGTTATGAAAATACATGTGTACAGATTAAGAAGCAACGATTCGACATTTTCAACATTTTAGAAAATTTGGAAGAGCTGAGCTCAGCAAAGGGCTCGAATCTTTGAAAAAATTTAGAATGAAATGTGTAAAATGGTATTACCCCATTCCCTCAACTAAATTGATCGAAGGGAATTGTTTGCGATTTGCTATAATCCCAGTTGGAGCACTGTTTAAAACTCACTATTTTCAATGTACGAGAGGAGGCATCTGAAGCTTTGACAAACATTAAAAGCACCATAAATTCTAAACTGATTGGGCAAAATCAATATGAACAATATATCCTGAATTGATTGGAAAATCGATATTTCCAACACAAAAAGAAATACAGTGCAAACCCGCATGAAAGAATCTAGGTTTTTTCTTGGGCAGCCTGAATTGCTTCTTAATTGACTTGCTGCTATTCTAAGTTTCAGCCCGTAAGGTTCTTAAAGAGGCTCTTTTATACAGTGCACGCCTTGCACACAGTTACTTTTCAGCACAAGAATTCATAATTCTTGCTTAAAAGTCCTTCAGTCTTTGTAGCAATAAAGAATTTTTTAAATCCATAGAAGCTTCTTACAATGCATGTTTACCTACTCTACATATCAATACTATACAACTGCAAAACACTACAGGGACAATAGCGTGAGGAGGAAAATGGCATGGCTTCCCCACGTTCTTACATATAAAAAACAATGCACGCTACTAGGACAATACTCAAAAAGAGAGCAAAGAATACTTGTAAACTGATCACTGTGCACTAACTACAACCTAAATCAATAGACCTTTTAGCTATTCTGAAAAAGAATGTCAATCGAACGATACTTTGCTACATTTCGTAGAATTTTCGAATGTGCACAATAATGATAGAAGCTCTAACGCCACTCGATCGAATCTCGTGTATAAAAATGTATAGAAATAACGCTCGATCCAGGCTCTTTTGCTGAATAGCTAAAAGGTCTATTGGAATGAACGTTTGCAGCATAAAGACTGTGGGAAAGGAATTTCAGAACAATAAAGAAGTCTTAAGAATTCTTGTTGCGCATGGCCAGTAATTTTTAGATCAAGTACCATGAAACCTATCATACAAGAACCTCCCCCAGTTTCAGCCTCTCATAGGTTGTTACTTAAAAAGATTAAATTTCTGTCTTAAGGCTCTTACGAGAACAGGTTCTTTTATGCGGGTTCCTACCGCACTCAGTTTTTTAAAGTCTACAAGATGGTAGCAAGCAAAAGTTTCTAGCTTTTATGGTTTCTGATGACGTCCCAACAAAAAAAAATTGCTGGAAATTGTAAATTCTGAAAATGAAGATGATATCAAAAATGCTATCTCATGGATTATGGTAAATTACACGAAGTTAGCCTTTATTAATTCAGTTTAAAGAACAACCCAATGATAATGTACACGAATGATTAAATATTTTTTTGCAAAGATTCGAGCCCTTACTCCAACTGCCATTAGCACCTGCCATCAATTTTAACATATGATACCGAGGAACCTTATGGCCTAGATAGGGTTCTCAATCCTAAATTTGGCCTTTCTCAAATTGCTAATTAAAAGACCAGATGGGTTTTATCAAAACTATAGACCTTCATGAATTAACTTCATTTTTCTGATATGCCGAGAATAGAGTAATATCAAACAAAACCAGGATAAATAAACATATGATGATACCTTGGAATTTTTGATTAGCAAATAGCAATTAGATTTGAATCATGAAGGGCATAACGGAAAAACCAGACCCAGGACCAGTATGACCGGACCCTAACGGATCAGACCCCGACAGAATACGCATTCATTTCTATGTTTCCAGATAACTGATGGGGCACATTGATAATGGGCTACTTGCTTTTTTACACATTAGAGCCTATTCCTTGGTTTCTTGAAAGCTCCAGGAGGTGTAAACTTGCATTATTCTAAAATTTTGAAAGCTAAGACGGTTGGTTATAGTAGTTTTGCTACGCGTTAGATTTTGGCATTGTGTGCTATCTGACTATTGTTCTGAATGTCAGTGTAAACCTTGTCCTGGGGGAACTGAAGTAAGTTACAGGGCCTTGCTAGACCAGACCAGATCATGCATAGATCTTCGTGGGTCTTCGTTCATTTCAACTGGAATTTTGTCTGTTGATTAGATAATCAATAACTGATCGTGCATCCTTGCACTTTATGTGGTTTCCAGAGGCTTCGCTTTGTGTATTTGCATCAAAATAGGCATGGCGTAGATTCGTTGATTTGCTGAAAGTTTCATCACTCCCGTCGAATAGTAAACAAAGTCTATATTCACATATGAAGTTAATTGCAGCCTTTCCTAATAACTAAGCACAAATCAAATAAACAAAAATTGAAGTTCCAACATGTAGAAAGCCATTAGCAGAAAAAAATAACGATGTGAGGGCCAAAGTAGTTCGAATTATGATCGCCTTCAAACATTTCAATACTTCAACATCAGCTCTTGAAACAATTCATAAAACAAACAAGTAAACCAACGTAAACTTAAGGAAGAATCGAAACATAGAAATTGTCAAAATTGCACTATTTTTGTTTTAAGAAAATTAGTATTAAGAGGAGAGATTAAGGAATATGTTAAAACTGTTGACGATTATAATATACGAAGTATAAATATGAAGTGAAATTTGCAGGAATAAATACCTTGGCGAAATTGCTGGAATGAGGGCGATCCATCATGTACCAAATCTGGTCCATTCTTTCGCGACAAGTCATCCCATCTTGACTTTTGAACGATGAGAACTTTCGCTGTTTCATGCTCTTCAAATCCTCGAACCCCGGCCCTTCAAAACTTTTCAGGTTAACCTCAGCCTCACGATGTTTCGTGAAACTTTCCCAACAGCATGGCTCCATTTGTTTTTCATCGATACCCCAAAAGTTAAGCTCTTCCTCGAACAGGGGACCGCATACATCGGTAGGTGTGTGGAGTTTTCCAGTACGATAATAGTTCAAAATGTGAACAAATACTCCAGAATGTCTATCGAAAAATATTTCTTTTCGATATTTAGGATCGGGGTCTAAACCCTCTGTAAGCCAGGCAAGTCGAGTATCGGGTATATTCTGCAGCGTGCTGATATATGTTTCAAAGGGTACACCTCCAACATTGATTATAACCCTATCTGCCTCATCCCCCATAGCTGTTGAAGCTACGTTATATATCCTACAATCCTTTCGACGAGCAAACTCAACGAAACGAGTTGTGTACTAGCAGTAAACTCAACTGATCTGTATAGAGTCTTGCTACTGAAGCGATCTGTGGTCTTGAGGCTTAAAGCTTGCTTTTATACGCTGATCCTCGCATGCTAATGGAATAACCTTGCCTCAATCCAAGACATACCATTTACTCTAAACTCTTGCAGCATCGACTCGTTTAAAATCCAGTAGATCTTAGTTTAAAGTTTCTTTGAAAGGCAACGATCAAGCAATTAGTTGGCAAACATGGCCTTTTCTGTTGGTTGACGATCAGAACTAAATAATTGGCAAGGAACAGGTGCTTTTGACAATGAATAGGAGATGGTAGAGTTCTTGACTTATGCGGGCTGGCTGGCTACACAGACCCCTGTTCGCGATTTATCTTGACAGGTCAGTCAGACACTTACCAACAATTCGCAAGTTCAGTGAGCAAAGAAATACTGTTTTTAATAAACCACTCCTTGATTTCTAGCCAAAATAAAGCGAAATCAGAAAGAACAGAAGCTTGCAAACTGATTTAAAATTCAAGGTGAATAATTCGAAAAATCGTTGTTGTGAACAAAAGCTTTTAAAAGAGGGATGTAAACAAAAAGATCCCATTTATGTGTTTGCGTTTAATTGAAATCTATCTGCTGAAATGAAAACGGACGTACGTAGCATCTTTGCAGATTACAGAATTTTAGCAACAACACGCGGAGGTCTTTGGAAATGAGGAAGCTTAAATGTTTTTGGATAATCACAATTTTCAAGCTTTACCTTTCATGATATCGCTCAAAGATACGACAAGTTCTTCATAATTAGCTTACATTTGCATGTTTCCCTCGCCTATGGATATGCCCACGTACATTTTCTGCTATCCTTCTCACATACATGCAGGGCAGTCTTCGAAAGAAGATTCTAACAGTCGTCAGTTTCAGAGAAGAACGCACAAAATTCTCTGGAGGCTTTTAAAAAGTTCGATTAATTTCTCTTTACAATTTATTTACCCAAATAAAAGAATTTTGCTGGCGTCTTCTCAGCTCGCGTCCCCTTGTTAAAACAGTCTTGCATTTATTCGAGAGAGACTTGCTGTGCACAAGAACAGATGGTGTTTTACCCATGAAACCGTAAATGATCATGATAATGGAAACCATAACTTCACGTAAATAATGCAAAACGTTATTGGTTTTCGTTCACCTCTCGCGTCAGACTTAATACAAGATACAGAGCAAGCAAAGCAAGTACATAAAATGTTAATGATGGCTCACGCTACTTCTCAAAGAATCTTTTACACATCGATTCATGTAAACCGTTCAGATGATGCCTCTTATTCATTCCAAAGGAGGCCATATTCAACAAGACAGATAAGTCTATTCGACACAGCAAACACTTGCCAAATACACTACCGTAGTTTTAAGGCCTAAAAAAGTTACAAAACGGATCGGATCATTTCTGAAACGCCTAAATTATTACCTACATAGATAAGCTGCGTCTGTAATACCCCATTCACACTCTGCAAGTTAAACCAGTTTCATCTAAACCAGGTTATCGAATAGGGCTTTCTGATTGGTCAATCTAACAAATCCAGTCATTTGATTGGTTAAAATTTAAGCTGGTTTAGATAACCAGGTTATCGAATTAGACGACCAGGTTATCGAATAGGGCTTTCTGATTGGTCAATCTAACAAATCCAGTCATTTGATTGGTTAAAATTTAAGCTGGTTTAGATAAAGCTGGTTTAACTGTGTAAGTGTGAATGCAGTATAAGTATTTGTTATACTTTTTTCGACATATTTACGCAAAAATCGACTAGCTAGATCAGTTTCAACAATCCTGCAAAAACAGCAACATCTTGTGGTGATTAAGGTTTACTTGACAAATGTGAAAATGAAGTTGTTGTGTGTTCAGTCTCTAGTCGTTACAGACAAACAATACCAATGAACAATTTTACAAGTCAACGAATAAACACTACATGATGAAGATGGCAGTGAACAAGACACAATCGAGACAAGCAAACCCAGAAGCCTCCGTAGAAACATTACTCAAATCTCTGGCCATTTAACTGAGCCACATAAAAAATGCCTCTATGGGAGATAAGGCAATCCTCGATACTTTTCCTGCATGACTTGTAGCTTTGGCCGCGTGGCTAGGCCATCACATATGTGATCCAAGGGAGCGGAAAAATATGTTAAAATGTAATCACACGACCAATCCTCGTGCGAGTTAAAGATGCTGGCCGTATCTCCCTGGTGTTCTCCAGACTATCTCTTGTTTCATCAAATGTTATGGGGCAGCAAAAGCTTAGGGAATAGTAAAACTTTATATTGTCATTTCAAACGTCTAACTTCGATTTTGAAAGTAGCCTTTTGTTTCCGTGATGCATTCCCAGATTTCTGAACTAAGGATTGTCAGATTTTGGGGAGGCCTAGGGCAGCATTGTCTTTGTCTTGTCTCCATGGGTTCTTCGCAGATATGTAACAAATTCAGGATGGTTGAAAATCAAACATGGCCCAGGCAGAAAGTAAGGATCCACTCTGCAGTATGGAAACTACCCAGACAAGTTGCAAAATAAGTTTACTCGCAGATCCCAGATCTCAAGCTATTCAATAAGGAATAGCCAAAATCTGCATCTGCTTAAACCTTGATTGGAATTCACCAAAAGGAGTTTCCAATTTATAGGAGCTGCAGCATGGAACGAGATCCCACAACGGTATAGAGAATTAACCTCTTTAAATTGCTTCATGAAGAAAGCCAAACTACTCCTCAGGAGCTGAGGTAGGTGAGTGCGTTTTGGTCTCCCTGGCCTCGCGATGTTTCGAGGATGGTGCTTTATGGGTCTTGATTAGGTCTGCTTTGGACCGAGTTGGAGCCTGTGGGGTACCGTCTCTCGGGAGTGTTGTGGGGTTGTGCAGGGACTGGCCGTATTTATCTACCTCAATGGAAATTAAAGCACGACCGCTAGGAAGAGCAGCCTATTAGGTTTTCTAAAAGTAACTGTGACTAAATGGATTGTTCTTTTTCAAATATTTGTTAATAGCTGATAGGATGTTGTGCCTAAATATCTATGAGAAAAAAATTAGTTGAACTGCTAGAAAAGTCAACTAAAATAAACTTTTCTAACAGTTTAACTACTGCAGCGTAGATCTATATTTTCCATAGTTTAGGACTATAGAGCTCAAATCTTTCAAATCTTAGGCCCCGTCCACAAGTATCCGGATCTTTTTGAAAAAGCATCTTCTTTATCCGTATAAAAAAGATCCGCGTCCACACGAGGACCCTTTAAAAAAATCTCTTTCCACACGAAAACGCTGTGACATTCGAAATTCGCTATTTGAAAGTGAAATTCGATATTCGATAACGATATTCGACATTCGAACTTTGACAAAAAGAAACAGACAAGCAACATGCCCTCGCGTGATCCCAAAGAACCGAGCGCATGCTCTGATGGGTGGTAAATTGACGCTGTCACGTTTTTAAAAAGCTCCGTTTTCACCCGTCCACACGACAACGGCGTTTTCAAAAAGATCCACTCTGGAGAGCGTTTTCGAAAAGCTTCGTTCTCAGTGACCGAAAACGCCGTCTCCGTGTGGACGCAAACTCAAAACGGATAAAAAAGATGCGTTTTCAAAAAGATCCGGATACGTGTGGACGGGGCCTTAAAAAGGTGGGTGTAAAATTGTACCACATTTTCCCAAGAACTGAATGACCTGAACGGAGCTTTGGGTAATTTGCTTCAAATCTGCAATGGCAATTTTTGATATCTTGATTATTTTCAAAATGGCGGCATTTAGTAGACTTATGACGATAAGTCTCTTGTTTCCCTGTGCTCTTTGACTTGATGATGGCGCTTCAGCCAACAGAGACTCATAACATTACTCTGAAAAACCTGGCCCTATTTAGCACCAAACTTCCCAATTTCTAAAGTATCAATCAGATTGTGAGATTTGCGAATACTATTGTTACCGTGTAAATGTGATAGAATTTTCGATTCAATTGAAGAATAGACGATTACGCTAAAGATGGCGGCGAGAAACTTTTTACCAAGATGCTCTGTGTTCTTTGATCGAATTCCTATAAAATCGTTAAGGATTCGTAATTAGAAGGCAATGCATCTTGGTATAAAGTTCCTCGCCGCCATCTTTAGCGAAATCGTCTATTGAAAACACTCCCACGGGATTGAGATTCGAAGCCGTGATTCTATCATAATTCCACTGATGATTGAAGAAAATAGGGCCAAGTTGTTCACTGTTTCATTATAAGTCCCTCTTGAGCAAGGTTTACTGCAGGGATACAAGGGACTCATCGTCATAAGTCTAGCCATTTAGATTATTTTGTAGAAATTCATCGAAAATGTTGAAAAATTCAAATCATTGTAAATCTTAAATTACTTGAAGAAAATTGATACAATTTTCAAGGAAACCATAGTTTTTGAAGGTCTACGGTATAGTTGCAAGCAGAAATCGGTGGCTCTTCTAGTTAAGGATTTAGAAATTAGATGACATCACAGCCTCAAAATTGATAAATGCCGCCATTTTGCGACTCATCAAGGTATCAAAAATTTACAAAAGGCAGATTATAAAGAGTGACCGAAGGATGAAGAAGTTTGATGCAAAGAAAAACAAAATGTTTCCACAGCAAACACTTACAATTCCATGGCAGGTATGCCTCATGAAATTAGAGAAAATGTCTCCATGTGGCAAGGCGTATTCCATGCAATTAGGCCCAAAGATATTCGAAATGGGAAAGAAATTCGCTCGACGTATTGGCGTGAAAATCTGATAGGAACAAAGAAATTATCATAATTCAATTCAATTTAATTCATTGTTTTCCTGGCGTAAATAACTTTTCTATCGGTGCAGCGTGGAGTTTACATGGAATGTATCCTGCCTGCAGTGAGTGACTGGCGTAAGCAAATTGTTTTTGTGGGTATTTGCAAATTTGCTCAGCCAAAGCTATTTTCTGCTGAATTTGAGAACAGAGCAGAGGCTGGCGGTCTGAAAGGAAGGGCGACAAAACGGTGGTGATAAGCAAATGACAAGTCTTTAAATTTGCAATATTTATTTTTTCTTTTGTAAAACGGCTTTTCACTGCAAAAATATATTGTTTGTTCTGACCAGACAAATTTCGGGAAAATTGTTTTCTAAATCATTCTTGTATGCTCTATTGAAACAAACACTTCGCAGGTACCTGCATTTTTCGCGAGATTCATCACAGTTTCTTCGAAGCTCACAACTCAAGAGCGTTTAGCACATTGATATCAAAAGTGTTAGTATCTAAGACTGTCAAAGTGCCAACATCTAAGACTGTTTCCACATGATACAGATACAAATTGAAAACGGCGAAAATGTGACAGATAGGCCGCATGAAAACGGCACATTTTCGCTGGTAGATTTTGAAAACAGAAGGTTTTGAAAGCGGAAGTCTAGCAGGCAAATTTTGCAATTGGCATCGTGCGAGCCCTCAATAATGATAAAGCGTCGAAGATTTTTCGAAGATTTCAAAGTGAAATTGATTGAATCTTAACTTGAGGTATATTTCTTTGGCATCAAGTTCTTGGGGGATTTTGCAACGTGTTTGTTACCGTCAAAATCTTCATCGCTTTCACACTGTTCCGGTATCTTGCGAGCGCTAACAAGAACTTTGCTATTGTCACATTTTTCACAGCCTAAATAGTGATGTTTGAAGTGAGAGAGTACCAGATGAGCCAGAAAAAATCCCACCTTTGAAAATCCATAGCATCATGAGTACTTCACATATTTGAATGATTCAATTTCTAGCTAAAAGCCAAAAGATCAAAGTATATTTGTGATCCTTCTCGCTGTCTTAGGAGCACTAGAAATATAGGCAAATTCAACTTTATAAAAGTTTCATGGTTGCGAAATGACTGAAAGGGCCTAGAACAATGATCAAATCATAAAGGACTCCTTGCACAGACCAATAAAGAAAATGCAATTATTCATGGGTGAGAGATATCCACTGCACACTTATTGCCATCGAACTGAAAATCTTGGGTATTTGTTTGAAAACTGGTGTCTTATAACTCTTGAAAGAGATGTTCTGTGTAACGAGAGCCCTTAAAGTTTCATCAATGGTTTAGCCCCTTTTTCAGTCATTTTGCAACAATGAAGTTTTAAAAAGTGGAATTTACCGATACTTCTAGTGCTGGTAAGACAGCGAGAATAGTCACAAAAATACGTCTACCGGGTGAGTCAGAAAAAATGCCCGGCGTTTGAAAGGCTACTGCTCCCTGAATATATAAGCAATGATATTTTGCAATAGTTGATTAAATAGCTAACATGTTCAATTATCTTTAGAAATTTTCCTAGCTAAAATCAGTCACTCCGTTCAGATTCTGTAGGCAATTTTCTAAAATGAGTCCCTTTGAGAAACCTTAAAAAACGTGCTTAAATTACAAGCAAAAGTCCCTAATGTCCCCAGTTGTAGAATATCACCATAGTTGATGGCACTAACACTACTAGATTAGCAAAACAACAATCCGGTCTAAAGGCCACTGCTCCCTGGACATCATGGCAATATTAACATCAAGTATGTCTCGCAATAGTGAACACGTTTAAGTCAATTCACAAATTTACTAACATGGACAGATTTTGTAATACGTTAGTAAACGTTACTTTAACTGACACTTCAGCTCAAAGCGATTAGTGATGGCAGACAAACGAAATTCGCTCAACAGGTAAATCAAAACAAATACGACCGCAAAAGTTCCCCCGAAAGCAGTAAGGGAAACACTTGCTTTGTGCAAGCGACAGGCTACTTTGAGAGAAGTTATGCGCTTGAAATTAAAGATGAAGGGTAAATCTGATGTTCTGTCTTGCGAATTTTGTTTATTTGATTTAGAAGCTGAGCAGAATGCATTATAATTCTCGGATATTTAGGGCTTAACTGAAACAATTACCAAATAGTTTCTGAATTCAAAAAACAAAATCTGCGAGAACTTTAGACCTACCCTCCTCCTTTCCTTTTAAGCACATAACGTCTTGAAGACGACATTTCGCTTCCACGAGGCAAGAGCTTGCTCTACTGGTTTGGGAGGGGAGCCACTCTTGCGGCCGTGTTTGTTTTGATTTACCGGTTGAGAGAATTTCCTTTATCTGCGGTTACTAATTGCTCTGAACTGAGGTGTCAATCAAAGCAATTGCTGCTATGGTATTACAACCTCTGTCCTTGTTTGAGTGAAATCGGCTACTTCGTTCTGAAATCATGAAGGACTTTGTGAAGAAAGCGCCTTCTAACGCCCATCGAACGACAAAATTTCCTGCCTTACAGCAATGACGTCTATCTTCTTTAGCACGTGTTACCCCTTTGGAAGAAAGAAAATTTCATCCTTTGTGAGTATAACAGATTATTCCGGATGAATTCATCCTCCCAAGTGAATAGCACGTTTTAAAACGCGTTGAAGTAATTACTGTAAGGGGAAAACATTGCGAAAAGCTGATCATGATTCCAGACCTGTTTTGAAGGTTTCTTGATGGGGATTTCTCTAGAAAATCCCTGATGATTTCAGAACAGAGTGGCCGACTCCAGTTGGGCGATTTCTTAAATGGACTGGAACACTGGCCTTTCAAAGGGGGTTGTCATTCTACTCAAACAGTCGAATTTCACCCGTGGGTGGGGTTCTTAGTATAGTTGTCAGACGGGGATGCACGGGGTATCAAAAGAAGGCAATTTTTGTGGAGCCAGTTGTCAGACTATGTCAAAATGGGAATTTTTTTTTAGATTGGGTTATTATTTAGTCCAATCACTATGGTCCAAGTTTAGTGTTTTGAAGTATACCTTACACCGATTTTTTCTAGAGTCGGGTATCATTTGGAGAAAAAAATTCTGGGGCAGGTAGAAAAATCTTTTCGTGGGCAGAAACCCGTGAAAATTTAGTTCAAGTACTCCCTCCCAGAAATTCACTAGCGGTGGAAACTACGAAAGGGGATTTTTTGGGGACTACGAAAGGGTGGAAACTACGAAGGAAAAGGGAAAGGGAAAGGGGATAACTGTTTGCATCCCAGAATTAGCAATGAAATGATCATTTACGACAGAAGGTTTCAAACAAATTGCCTTGTTTTTCTTTGCTGTGATCAACATAAAGTAATTTATTTCGATCATTACTTATCAGAATCTTTGGACGAGTTTAGTATGTGGAGCTTTTAACCAAATTTTACACGCAAAGGTGAATTGCTCATAATTTCTTCGGCGAAATATACCTTGCTTTTAAGATGTGTTTCATTGGTAACTCCATCAAGCCCTGAAATAAGCTTGGTTCTGACTCATTTTGCAGTTTTGTAAATTAAAACTGTGGTTCTGTAATTGGGGAAAGTGTGGATTTGAAAAAACGCAATAAAGCAAAACTGATGGGAGAAGCAGCATTTTACCAGAAACACTTTGCAAATGCATATTTATTGCAATAAATATGCCTGAGCTTGCAAGCTTCGATTTCCGCTCACCTGCAAACTTATGGCTTGAAAAAAAAACGAAGACGTTTCAGTCATGCCACTGAAAAGGCTGGGAAGCAAGATTGGTTCATGGGAGTGTTTGAAGGCGCAGGAATGCAAGAAGAGAGCCCCGAAGAAGATTGCAACAAAACATTTAAGCGTGTTTCTTTTAAATAAAGTAAAGCCACACCAAAATTTTCAACCTTAAGTGCAGACCACACCCAATTTTCAAAAATGTGCACTTGTAAAAATTTGTT
This sequence comes from Aurelia sp. 4 Dawson et al 2005, assembly GCA_964019985.1. Classification (NCBI taxonomy): domain Eukaryota; kingdom Metazoa; phylum Cnidaria; class Scyphozoa; order Semaeostomeae; family Ulmaridae; genus Aurelia; species Aurelia sp. 4 Dawson et al 2005. The sequence continues at coordinate 17,188,333 of OZ026496.1, read as the reverse complement.
ATTTTAGGGCCTGAACTCCATGGCAATTCGCTAATGAAAATCGGTGAAAATGAGAATCTCTAAATATTCTGCTAAACCTTGTGCCTTTGGAGCAGAAGCTTCAGAAGGGCTGCCAAACATGCCAATCCTACCGTTTTGATCGGAGTAAATCAAACACAAATTGTGAGTCAACCAAGTCTTCCCGTATGCGGGCTTGGTACCTTCTCATGCGGCCCTTTTGACAGTGTTTTTTTTGTTTTTCAACTTGTTTTGCGTGGGCTTGTCAGGATTTCTAGCTACTGAAAGCTAATTTAGGTCCACTGTGCATGCCGCATCCAGGCATGGGATCCCTAGTTTAACGTCCCTTCCGAAGGACGACGAGGTGTGAAGTCAGGCCTCAGAGGTCACCCATCCGGAGTTTGACCTCACCCGACCGAGCTTATCTTCAGTTACCTCAGGAAAACTGTTTAAGCCACTCGGCCACTCACCCCGTATAGCTTGCTGTACAGCTTGCATTTGCCACATGCCGCTAGGCAAATCAGCTTCTTAAAAGCCTGTTTTCAGACGGTTTCATGTCAAAATCATTTCATTTCATTCTAAAAATAGCCCAGTCAGTCATAATGATTGATTTTCGTGCTAAAAATCTACAGATCGACTGACATCAACCAGCTGCAAAAGCTCCAAAATCATGCTGCTTGAATGATTAAAAATAGCAGCTTTGATATCCCAAGCAGATCACTTACTGCAGAGTTGGACTGGCAGACCATTGAAGGACTTATTGGCAATGAGTCTAAAACAATAGTCTTCCAGTCGCTCAATGACTTGGCTCTACAATACCTGTGTAACCTCTTCACCAAACACTCAGCTCCTCCCGCAACCTCCGGAACACTGAGACTCATTTAAGGTTGCAAGCAAAAATGCTTTTCTTGTCGAGGAGCTAAACTATGGAACAGCCTTCCGGCTAAGTCCAAGACTGCATCCTCCCTGAACGGTTTCAAGAAATCAATAAAGCGCTTTTTGTTTCCATTAGGTAATGTTTAATTGCAAATAGGTTTTTACATTATGACAGCAAGTCAGTTTCGGCATTTGTAGGCTGACAGTATTGCAGTCAGAATTTCTGATCAACAAGTGTGAGAGATATCCAGGCGCGAGATTATTTCCTTCCCGACGGTAGAACTTTGTAAAAGAGCGCATCTTCCACGCGGTCCTTTCGGCGATGTTGCTGCGTAGGTTGTCGTCGCCATACACCGCCAGAGACATGACCTTTCAGAGGCCCTTTTCCAGACAACAGAGCTCTGTGGTAGAGCTCATTTCAAGCGCAATGTTGCCTCGAAGGTTGGCGTTGCCATACACCGCCAGAGCTTTAGATTTTCCCTTCTACTTTGGCTATAAGCACATAACTGCACCTACAAACCACCCTTTCTTGCATCAAGCGAGAATTTGCTGCACTGGTTTCGGGGCAACTTTAAAGCCATGTTTGTTTTGGATTACTGGTTGAGAGAATTTCTTTTCTCTGCATTCGCTAATCGCTTTGAATTCAAGTGTGAACCAAAGCAACTGATGTTACTGTATCATAAAATCTGCCCTTGTTGGTTGTAATGCTATTTGCGCCATCGTTTTGGAGACATGATGCCTATGCTGCATGAATCAGTCACAATAACGGGACTGGATCATGAGTCACAGGGCATAACGGAATTACCAGACCCAGGACCAATAGAACCGGACCCTAACGGACCAAGCCCCTATGAATGCCTATTCCTTTCCGTCGTGAGTTTGTAATGGCGGTGCAGAACTTTCATTCTAAGATGAAGACAGGAACAATGCAATCATCGATGAAACGAAATAACTAGACTCCGAACACCACATTAACTGCAAGAATGCACGATTAGCTACATTGATCATCAGCAACAGACGAAATTCCAGTTGAAAGGAATTCCAGTTTGACCAAGTCTAGAAAGGCCCTCTAACTCATTTCAGGTTCCCCAGGACAAGATTCAAATTGGCATTCAGACTCAGATAACACATAATGCCAAAATCTAATACAAAGCTGAACCACTACAACCAACCGTCTTAGCTTTCTTCATTTTAGAGTGATGCATTTCTACATCTCAGAGAGCTTTCTAGGAACCAAGGAATAGGCTCTAACGTATAAAAAGCAAGTAGCCCATTATCAACGCACCCCATCAGTTATCTGGAAACATGGAAATGATTGGGTATTCTGTCGGGGTCTGGTCCGTTAGGGTCCGGTCCTACTGGTCGCAGGTCTGGTTTTCCCATTGTGCCGAGTCACAGAGAACATAATTTCTAATTACTCAGAAACTTGGAGGAAATTGTAAAAGGGGCTGCAAAAAGTTTAGAAAAAAGTGTCGCTGAATTTTTCAGTCCCGCAGAGAGTTTTCGTGTTTTAAAGAGGCTGCGTCGTCGCCTGATTTCAGGCTAGGACATTGTGTTCTACACTGATTTTAGTGGATGGGGTTAATCCACGGTAAAATTACTTCTAAAATTCCATCAATATCTCTGCAATCGTACAACATACGAGTGTTTCGTTGTAGAAAATCGCTGTGATATAGCCTATCAAAAATACTGCAAAATAATGGTTGGTTGTTTATATTACGTGACCCAGCCCCCTGAAACTTGAAATACATCTGAAACTTGTCGTTCAAAATCCAGTTGAATCTTCATGGTCATTGATGGTATGAAAGATCTGATTGCTATCGCAAATTCTACGGAGTTCACACTTGTAGCACAGCTGGCAATATCATCATTATTGTTCAATATCTAGTTAAAGTGGGCTAGAAAAAGAATAGTTATATTAGAGCTAATTAGGACCTGGAATAGGGACTGGGTCTATTGATGGGCCTAATATTTTGCTGGAGGGAGTTAGAGGACAACATGAACATAACAACAAATAGCACAAAGATAAGGAAGATACCGAAGGCTGGTTACAATTTTTCTTCAACTGTGCCTGTACTGTGCCTGTAATGAAGGTACCTTAATTTGCAATATTTCTGCTGCTATTTGTCGGCATTAGGGAGAAACAGTCATGGATTTTCGGAAGATAAGCTTCTTCAGCCCCTGTGATGATAGTTGACGGAGATAAATAATCAACTCAAGAATTGCATATGCATGCCTAAAATTAGACTATTGTATTCTACTGTATTTCATGAAGTCAACACGTTCTTGGGTATCATTTAGCTTGAGGAAAAATAACGGACATGGAGGTTCAAGCCTCATAGCATTATTGGGGAGATGAGATTTGCTTTGTCCGAGGAAACTTATGTATGTATCCGCAGTGCAGTGGATTAAGGCTCATCCGCAGTAGCGTTCTGGGGTTGAAACTCCGACAGCATCTCGTCTCCCCAACAAAGCAGGACAAAGAATGAACCATTATATTATATGTTTCATGTCAAATAGACACGAACTCTATAAGTACAATATTCGGAAAGCAACTCTTTTCAGCCCAATGTATCTACGATCCTTGAAATGAGTGGTTGAAAAAAGCACAAGCAGTCCAAAAACAACCACAAACAACACAATAAATATGCCTACAAGGAAGCAAGGAAGCAAGCAAGCAAGCAAGCAAGCAAGCGAGCAATTCTCATTTGTCAATCCAAGCTAGGTTTAAATAACATTAGAAGAACCTCCTCAGGTAATCTGGGATAAGTAAATTCAACGAGTTACAATTTAGCGTGGCTGCTTCTTTCTACAGTAACTGATGGTTGGCTAGCCAAGATGCTGAATCAGCAGAGCAGCTTGACATGACCACATCTTAAGATTCCTTTAGCCTGGAAAGTGTCAGTGACTCTCCTCAGCAAGGACACATTTTGTAATACAATAGCAATAGTTGCTTTAATTGACTCCTCAATTCAAAGCGATTAGTGACTGCAGACAAAGGAAATTCTCTCAACTGGTAAATCAAAACAAACACAGCCGCAAAACCGGCCCAAAACAAGTAGGGCAAGCCAGCGCTTCGTTCAAGTGAAAGACGCTTTTCAAGAGAAGTTCAGTGCTTAGTGCTTATAACGAAAGAAAGAGGGTATATCTGAAGTTCTGTCCGGCGGATTTCGTTTGTTCAATTCAGAAGCCAGGCAGAAGGCATTAAATTTCTCAGAAATTTTGGGTTTCAATGAAACAATTACCAATCGGGTTTCAATTACCACACTGCTCCTGGATGAAATAAAGAAAATCCGTGAGACAGAACTTTAGATTTACCCTCCTTTTCTTTTTAAGCCCATAATTTCCCACCTTTCGCTAGCACAAGGCGAAATTATTTTGATTTACCGGTTGTGAGAATTTCCTTTGTTCGCAGTCACTAATCGCTTTGAATTGAGGTGTCCATTAAAGCAACTGGCGCTATTGTATTTAAAAAACATGTCTTTGTTATTCTCCTCGCCCTGAGTAGCAACCTCGAAAGGGCGGGGACTCGAAACACCAACCTGCAAATTGGAAGTCACGCGTGCTACCACTGAGCTATCCACGCCCCGCCCTGCCCACCAAGATACTTTCTATTCATACAGCGTTAATTTCCTATGTAAAATGCGGAGGCTTAGGCCTTACGAGTCATCGTTAATAAGATAACGTAAATAGGAAAGCAAGATTGATAAAAGCCTGTTAAACAAATTTCTTAATGTGTGAAAACTAATAATGGTAAAGAAATGCAGGGCAAAAGTAATACTTGTACTAGACTATTAATAACTTAAACCTTTTAAATCTGAAGCGCAAAATCACCGGAATTTATTCTTACGCTTATTAATGAAGAATAAAGCAGTTGAACGCCATTGAACGATTGCAGCTGCTTAAATTACTACATCAACTGCCTCAGAACTTTATTGAAACAATCTTTTTTAAGCTGCTATATCAGCATTCGGATAGAACAGCATTCTCAACGGCCATCCTAGACAAAATTGTTATGACAAGCAGTTTTGTTCGGGATCACAGGATCAAAGGCTCCTTAGAGCTGTCTGACGCACATTAAATACCAAATGACGTGCATTTTCCAACCAACCAACCAACCAACCAACAATGGTATTCAGTTCATTTCAGTCTTATTTCAAAAATTCATCTAGATACAAGAATCACTTAAACTAACAAGATTTACAGATATTACAATAATGACAAGATACAGGAGATGAAAAAATTACGATGAACTATATAGACCATCAGAAATTTGTATGGAGAAGAATTTTCTTTCAGGAGGAGCTCTCTCAGCAGATAAACTAATCGAGGATGTACTCTCATCATAGGGCTTGAGTTTAATTAGGACTTGATGCTTTAAAACACTAGCTATCATTACTATGATGATGATTTGCTATTCATTATTTAACATGTTTAACGGGGCAGGGTCACGTAACAGTACAGAAACCTGTTATCTCCACAATCTATATTGTTGCCCATTGTGTTCTGCATAGATTTTGGTGGATGGGGTGAATTCAAAGGAAAGCTGCACTTGTTCAAACCGAAAACGAGGGCAGCTTCGCTTTTGCAGTGAAACTGAATTAGGCCACTACGAACTTGAAGCAATGAATTGAGCAGCGGCAGGGAAGCAAAAGAAGGCCAAGAAAGGCAGAAGAAGCCACTATAAAGACACAGGTATCTTTACGTTTATATTTTAATTATTACTTCGTTCCCTGCGACCCATGATAAAACATAACCAGTTCGCAGCCTGTAAGTGGTTTTTTATTGCAGGCGAGACGCCGGATGCAACGAATTTCACATACTTTGTTATAAATGTATTTTGACGATTTTTTAAAACCATTTTAGTATCAAAGCGCTTCCTTACCCGCAAAAACTTTCCGACATTAAATGTTTTGGACCACAACAATTTCGAACACTAAAACGTCAGACGTGTGTTCAAGAAATTAAGTATCATCTGTCACTAGCGACTAGCGTGGGATAAACGGATAATAGGATATCTAACTCCTATGGTTAAAAGTAACCAAAAATAAACTCAAATTAGTTTACAAATAAAGGTTTTTTGGAATCAGATGAAATCGCTTTCAGCATTTGCCTTCTAAAATTGCAGCGCGTGGTTTTTTTACTTAACAAAATCGATGTAATTCGGAAAAGCTCTTTCTTGGAGAAATCTAGTTGATTGAACTTTACCTAAAGTTGTGAGATGTTTTTTGTAATAGCATTATAAATGTCACATTTTCATAAAATTATCACTGATCGAATTAATTGACAATTTCCTTCATTTAATTCTCTGCATATGGGCGTATATGACATGCTCAATATAAATTCAAATATCTAAATTTACCGCTCTCTACGAGGCTACACAAATATCAATTTTCCTCCACAACGTCATTTAGGATGTTTTCGTTTGGATCGTCCTCCCCTGAATTATCTAGGCCCTACACCTCAATACATAACATGTGTCCCGAAAAAGTTCTCCTGTTTGAAAAATCACCACAATATCATCATAAAGCTGATCTTCAAATTTTCTCCTTTTGGCAAGAAGATCTGAGAGCAAATTATTTTTGCAGACATAGCGGATTGTTCGATTTGATTTGAAATTGGCGAATTTAGCTCTTTTTAGTCCTGCCTGGCTTTGAATCATACTGCAAAAAAGCACTGATAATTATCTGAGTAATATATTTTGTGATATTTACCCTCTCGTTTGGTCACAAATGTCAGAATATTTGATCACAAAAGGTCAGCATCAAACGCAATTGTAGACTTGAAGGATAATGAAAAATTTCAAATAATGGCTGTCAGAGGTAAGATTAACGATGTTCTTTAGAGTATAGCTCAGAATGATGTTTTTTAATGCGTTACTTCATACCAGTAATGAAAACAAACATTTTACAATCTTTGAATATATTTGGATCACTGACAGGAGACATCAGAAAGAAAACTTTAATGATTACTTTCAGAATCGGGTTGTGGTGAATTTTCAAACAGGAGTACTTTTTTGGACAGCCGGTATATGAACGACACTATTGCAGAATAGGATAGATTTTGGCATTCTCATGGAACAGACCAAATCGGTGCCAATCGATGTAAGAAACCTTACGGTTGGTAAGGACTGAAAGTTATGAAACAAAGATGCAAATCCACCACTCATGTATTCCAAAAAAAGTTGGGTTTCTAACAGGATAGGCAATTAGCAAACTCGTATTTATCCTGTAATATGTATTCCCCTTCTTAATTATTCTGGCATTCTAAATTGTAAATCATACGATATTGCCGGCCTTAATTAGCTGACTATAATTTTCACCTACCACTGTAAATAAATTGATGATGATGATGATGATGATGATGATGATGATGATGATGATGATGATGATGATGATGATGATGATGATGATGATGATGATGATGATGATGATGATGATGAGGATGATGATGATGATAATGATGATGATGATGATGATGATGATGATGATGGTGATGATGATGATGATCATTACGATGATGATAATGATGATGATGATGGTGATGATGATGATGATGATGGTGATGATGATGATGATCATTACGATGATGATAATGATAATGATGATGATGATGATGGTGATGATGACGAAGATTATGATAAATTTTGCAGATGCTCTATACCAGGCCAATTCTATTAAAAACATAAAACTTCATTGCTGAGCATGATTATTTAGAGGGTGAGAGAGGATTGCGAAGGTATAACTTGTAGATTTTACAAATCGTAATACTGGCTGAGTCAGAAACAACGCACGATGTTTCAGACGCTACTGCTCTCGAAACAACAAAGCAATATTGTTTGCAACACACGTTTTCCCTTTATAAGAACTGGTTTATAAGAAACTAGTACTAAGATGGTCAAAACTTTAAGGAACTGTAGTGCTATGTCTGCGAAGTACTAAGAAACTTTTCAAAGTTAAAAGCATGGATATCATAGCAAATAGATCGTTGAACCTATATTCTTGAGCAATATTATCTCACTATTTGTGTTTTTAACGTAACAGAACACTGTTTATTCCTTATGATATTTTAAATGTCAAGGAACCTATCTGCCGCAGTGTTCGCGACCACATTGATAATTCTGCATTCAAAAAATTAGAAACCAATTGAGAAACATTTAGTACTAAAATGGAAAAAATTTCATGTGAACTTACAAAACTTCTAGTAACGATGGCCTGATCCAAGTTTCTTATAAAAAATGTGTAGATGATTGAACGGCTAACATGTTCAATCAATTTTTTAATTTTTCCACTTGATATCCATCACTCCGTTCACATTTTACAAAGAATTTAATCTCGAGAAAATCGCTGTGAGAAACCTAAGAAACGCACTAAAATCACGTCCCAATTCCCCAGATAATTTCCAAACTGAAAAATATTCACTATGAATTGGGTGCCTGTCTCGCAAAACAATGGGTGGCCAAAGTTTCATCCTGGCTTGCGCAAAGCGAACTGAAAGTGTAGCCAGGGGTAGAACGTTTCCATGTGATGGCAAACTGATATCTATATATAAATATTTTCGACCGCAGTGGAGTGATTAAATTTCACCTCGGGTAAACGGGTTGAGAGCTCCCATGTGAACAGGGCTTTGCACTTGTCTTTGACACCTGTGCCAAAGATTATCAAACTTTGACGAGAGCCAAACTTATCCCAGTCTCTAGAAACTTTGAAGATTCAGTGAAGAGAGTGGCGATAGCCTGGTGTAAATAAACACGAGAGCGTCTTGCAGGGCTTCCTCCGCATATTTGCCTTACTACTTTTTTGCCATATCCCTACAACATGTTGATATCTCACGGATCGTAACCTTAGCAGATGATATAGAATCTTTTGAAAAACCGCGTTTCAGATAGCAATTTCGGCATGACTTTCGGCATGGGAAATACAAGCAACTAAACAATCCGCTGACTCCAAACGACATGATTTCCTACTCCGAAAGGAGTCTGCCAATTTGCAGCAACAAATTTTTGTGAAATCGAAGTTCCTCGAATTGATTAGCTCAGCAGTCAACACTGGGTTAGGAAGCTTTCTATTAAGGGATTCCACGAGCAATTATCTCTGTGCTCGCTACGGTCTTTTCGCTAATTATCATATTTCATATTTGAATCTTTTAAGGAGGGTAGCCCTTCGGCAGAAGCCATTCATTATTGCGCCTCTGCTTGGGGCTACTATTCTATTATCTACAGTTGGCTAGTAGCCTGAATGTGATGTGCCGCAGTGCTGTAACAGCCAAAACAGTCAGGCAGACAGATTTCGATCACAGGTAGAGCCCCATCACCTGAGCGTCAAAACAAGGGGTCGCGGACCTTGTTTTGCTCATTAACTTATTACAAATCCTACATTCTACTATACGGTTATAATTACCATACAACACTACAGGGACAATACCATGGGGAGCGAAAGACAATGACTACCCCATAGCCAATATGAAAAGACACTCAATGTTAACCTAAATACAACAAACACTAAGGACAATCTAATATCTAATGGATAGCATAATATACTAGATTCCGTCCCACATCAGATGTAAGGTCAGGGTTGCGATAAGTTCAGGTGCACAACTCATTACATTGAAATGAGTTGTGATTTAAAGTACTTCAAGTGCCTGACAGCTGGTGTGAGGCAGAATTTACAAAGCAAAAGAACATTCACGTTAACGGACGTGGTGGTTGCTTTGTCCAAAGCTGAAGTTTGGAAGATGTTAGTCAAAGCGACCAGTTTCGTGGATGAAACGTAGGTCAATTTGGGTATACATTTGTTCAGGTCATAAGAAAGATCTTGATCACCTTATAATGAAAGCTGTGTCAAAGAATCATTTGAAAGATCGGTGATTTGCAAAAATTGTCGTAATAATTCAACCATTCCAGCGAGAAGACCTTGTCGTTGAACATCAAAAGAGGGGCAGAGCAACAAAAAGTAATCCGTATCCTCGGTGCCATTGCTTGTTGGGCACATCGGGTTTATGGTCTCTCTCAAATTATACTTGAATTTGAGGAAATTTAATTTGCTGTGACCAACCCTAAGTTGAGTAAGATGGAACAGTCCGGACTCAGTTGGGTCTTGTCCAACAATAAAGACACTTGGCTTTGGACTCGATTCACGGTAGTTTCCTACGGAACACTCTTGATGACAGCATCAAACAAGAGCCAACACTGTCGCGGTTGCTTAGTGGACTGCAGATAGATGCACCTGTAAAATATGTCCTTAACTGAAAGCATTATTTTTCTACTTTGTATATATTATCTTCGTAAACAGTTGGTTTTAATTAGTATTATCTCAATACTACTGTAAATACCAACTTTAAATATTGATATTGATATTGATTGATTGATTGATTGATTGATTGAACTGACTGATTGTCGACTTCTGCGATCTCAGCATTTGGAGCCAAAAAAGGCAAGACTACCTTCACTTCCCTTAACTTTGGACCAAGCCCTTAGACTATAATAATGTATCGGCAAGTGCCAAAATATGCTATCATGGATTATGCACTGTTTTCAAGGAATGGTAGCTTGGCTTGGATGTAGAAGTACATTTTGGTAAGTTTTGATAAGTGAGATCTCAAGCTTCAAAAAGGGATACGTATTTCTATAACGTTCTATCAAATTATAATTTCAAAAGATTTAGACCTTATTTACAAGATACCGGCAAAATTTGAAAACGGCAGAACTTATGCTGCAATTGAAAATGGGCTTAAGGTGTACACGATGCCAGTAGAACATGAAAACGGCACAAAAAGGAACTAGTATCATCTGCCGTCCAAAAATTGCCGGTAGAATTTTATGCTAATTCCTTAGACAATAGCAACTGACGCCAACATAAATCAAGATGGATAAAACAATGAGACGAGAACAATAAGGACAATAGGAAGCATGGAAAAATGTCTGTCTCCAGTTGAAAGTGGCATAAAATTCTATCGGCAAAGCACGTATGATGCCGGTAGAGTTGACAAACAGCACACTTACAAACTTTGCCGTTTATTGCCACTTAACTTTCTCTCCTCTTCGGTATTAAGAAGATACGAAATGTCTGGCCCCTTGTAGTGGAATTCTATCCCAGAAGCCCCTGTAGGATGGCCCGAGATATTGATTTTTGATGTGCTTGCGATTAAAATAAGTTTGACCCGACTTTGCGCATGGCTGCACCCGAGGGGCATTCTTTAGCAAACACTTTTCGTTTTCCTAAAAGTCCGTCCGATGTCCGTATAAATCACTCTGTACTGGAGAGACTTCGAATGATTTTGAATCTTGTTTTGAATAAGTGAAATTGCCCCTCGGCGCCGGACGAACCAAGGCAGAAATGCAACGTTCTGATGGCATTTCATGGTTTCACAAGCGGAGTTAACGTCCACCTGGTTTCTTTTATTTTGACCCTGTTTGCTTCCTGAGCGTCGTTGACTGGCAGACAAAGACATAAAAATTACTCAAGAGTTGTGGGGAATGGAGGCAAGTTCTGAAGGCGGCAAGGATCCCGTGCTTTTAGCTTTGTAAATATCGAAGGAGGAAAACATTTTTCTTTATGGGCTTCTTAAGACGGTTAAGAAGCCTTTTGATATGCTGGACATGCGATATCTATCGGGAGTGCGAGAGTGCGGTATGGCGCGTGCGGCTCCCTCAAGAAATACCCGGTGCGAGATAGGCTGTTCTCGGCGGGCTGTGCTCACACCAGCAATCCAAGTGGCAGTGCATGTATATCAAAGAGTTTGCGACGCCCCATACAATATACATGTTGCTCCTTGGTAGGAAAAATTGACTGAAATTTGAGTCGTTTTGGTGAGATAAGTGCTTGTACGGGAGCACTTGCTGCCGACAGAATGTTGCCCCAGATTTTTGGTCCAACCAAACAATTGTGTACAATATATTAAATGTCTTTAACAGTCCATTATTACTTCGCAGCTCGCAGTTAATTACTTGGAAACAGAAAAATGAAATTTCATAGGATGTAAACCTAGTTACAAATACGTACGCAACTACTGAAAAGTGGGATTCAAAGGCTTCAGCAGGGCTTGGTTTCTTTTCGAATAGGGGTGAGGTTTGGGTGGGTTTTTTGTTTCAAATTGTGATCTGCTCTTGTCGGAGTGAGACGAAGGCTTGAATGCTTCTGGCGGTTCCAGGACACGTCTTTTCGCGGTAATGCGTTGTGTTCGTTTGTGATTGGTTAGAAATGTGTTCACGTGATTGATTTCTCCAATGCAATATCGATGCTGATTCCATTGAGGCATTTATACGCATCTTGACTTCAGTTGTAAGCTCTTTGTAACTTCTCTTTGTTTTTTTGTTTTTTTTTTTTTCAATTTGTTTTGAGTGGGCTTGTCAGGATTTCTAGCTACTGAAAGCTAATTTAGGCCCACTGTGCATGCCGCATCCAGGCACGGGACCCCTAGTTTAACGTCCCTTCCGAAGGACGGCGAGGTGAGTTGCGAGGTCAGGCCTCAGTGGTCACCCATCCGAAATCTGACCTCACTCGACCAAGCTTAACTTCAGTCACCTGACGAAGACTGTTTAAGCCACTCGGCCACTCACCCCGCTAAATTGGCAAAATGAAAGGGGTTCTAAAAATACTACGGTTCTTTCACAATGTTCATGAGAAATTTCAGCTTTCGAAATGAGGAGGAGATGTAACGTGCGATAAGAGCGGAAGAAAGTTGATGCACAAAGCCTTTGAACCACGCAAAGAACCATCGGAGAGAAACCTAACCGCATTTTACGCTTTTGGCCTAAAATTCTGATTAACTTTCTCTCCTCTTCGGTATTAAGAAGATACGAAATGTCTGGCCCCTTGTAGTGGAATTCTATCCCAGAAGCCCCTGTAGGATGGCCCGAGATATTGATTTTTGATGTGCTTGCGATTAAAATAAGTTTGACCCGACTTTGCGCATGGCTGCACCCGAGGGGCATTCTTTAGCAAACACTTTTCGTTTTCCTAAAAGTCCGTCCGATGTCCGTATAAATCACTCTGTACTGGAGAGACTTCGAATGATTTTGAATCTTGTTTTGAATAAGTGAAATTGCCCCTCGGCGCCGGACGAACCAAGGCAGAAATGCAACGTTCTGATGGCATTTCATGGTTTCACAAGCGGAGTTAACGTCCACCTGGTTTCTTTTATTTTGACCCTGTTTGCTTCCTGAGCGTCGTTGACTGGCAGACAAAGACATAAAAATTACTCAAGAGTTGTGGGGAATGGAGGCAAGTTCTGAAGGCGGCAAGGATCCCGTGCTTTTAGCTTTGTAAATATCGAAGGAGGAAAACATTTTTCTTTATGGGCTTCTTAAGACGGTTAAGAAGCCTTTTGATATGCTGGACATGCGATATCTATCGGGAGTGCGAGAGTGCGGTATGGCGCGTGCGGCTCCCTCAAGAAATACCCGGTGCGAGATAGGCTGTTCTCGGCGGGCTGTGCTCACACCAGCAATCCAAGTGGCAGTGCATGTATATCAAAGAGTTTGCGACGCCCCATACAATATACATGTTGCTCCTTGGTAGGAAAAATTGACTGAAATTTGAGTCGTTTTGGTGAGATAAGTGCTTGTACGGGAGCACTTGCTGCCACTGAAATTACCTCGGTAATTTCCCCCAAAAGGACGAAAATAGAAGACTGGAGTGCCTTGCTCCGAAGTTTGGACTGAGGCCAAGTTTCTATCCTGTTGGACCCGAACAATGTCTGCGGCGTGCAGTTTGCAGGTAGCACCCATTTCAAAATTAATGAAGTATTTACCTTGCATGAATGCGATTCAAAGTTGGCCTACTCTCCAAAAATTGGTTATACTGTTATCATTCCTACTTCAAAGGCAAACCACATTCTTTCGCTGTTAATAAGGCTTCCTTGCCCCCCCCCCCTGGGCTGTGTGAATCATAGTCCATCCTTTTAGTCGTCGTTATTAGCCCAACCTTCTGTTTCATAAAAGGGGAACAAGAAATTGTTTGTTTTGCTTGTTTTACTTTGGAATAAAGTAGTCTCTAGTTGTCCCTGGTCTTGGATAAAGTAGCTTGGGAGCAAGCAGTCATGCTGGTGTCTCATGAGGAGTTTTTCAGGTGTCCTTACCTTATATCAATTTGAAGCCCGAGAAAGGGGGCATACTTTTATTCCAAATTTGTCGGATGGACATTTGATACGTTGGAGCTGCCAATGCACATGGCTGCTTGAGCTGTAATCCTTTTTAAGAAGTCTGGTGGTGTACAAAATAAACCTTACGGATCTGCAGTCTACCCTCCTTGTCCCGTGAAAACCAGGTTTCCCTTGTCTGGAGGACGTTCTATGCAGAAAGTGATTTTTTTTTTGTATATATGTGTTTGTTTTTCAACGTTCAATTGTAACTCTTTGCTGCTGGAAGTATTTTTGTTGAAAGTTTGGTATCTATGTGTCACCCAGCTCTTCGGGATTGCATTTCGAGCCATCTCTCCATCCAATGTGATTGTTCGCATAAATGTGCATACATACAATAAGTGCATGCAGTCTGTCTGTCGGGCGGACACTGTCAGATGGGCAAAATCTTCCTGTACTTTTGGCAACGCCTACTTCGTGCTGGAAACTCGTATGCCTATGAAGCAATACTTGCAGTAATATTCAGTATAATTCCACGTTAGATTTTGTTCTCAGCTCCGTACCACCTGACAAATTTTTGTTTCCACTCTGCACTATGAAAATAAGTTAAAATAGCAAGGTTTTGATCAAAATGGGTGTTTACGTAGCAGACTTTGCACCTTACAATTTTTTCTTTATTTTGAAATGATGTTAACGTGAGTCATATTCTGTCGGGAAAATCCCTATGTGCGCTGTAGTTGTAACAACAGACAGCAGATTAATGAATCAGAGCAGAATAGGAAAGAGAGCATTTATGGATTTAGAATGCAATGACGCAAGTTTCTTTTGGGTATTATATGGAAGTTGTTAGAATACAAAGACTGATATGTGGTCGGATGATTGTGCTCATTGAAATAAGCCGCATTTGCGTAACAACCTTGTTTACTTATTAGGAACACAGGAAGCTATAGAACCTTGCTAATTGGAGAGTATCATTTAACCTTAAATAAGAGTGATTTATTACGTATTTTGAGATATATATAGAGGGTCACTGTGGGAAAAATGCTGTTGCATAGGTAACAAACACATCCTTTCCTGAGTACTAATCTTATTGGTTAGAAGGAACAATAGACAAACTGGAGTATAAAAATGAGGACAAGCAGTGTAAGGGTAGGATAGTTTGAGATTGTATGATTGCAGGATTGTAAGATTGTAGATGAAGGATTGCCTAGAACGAGTGTTGAGTTACTAAGAATCGTGTATGGAAACAGCAGAACGTGTATTAGTCGGAGGTTGATTTCATGAGGATATTTTGATAAACGTCAATTGTTGTGATCTCATTGAACTTGAAGTCTCTACTGTAAAGACATCTGGTAGAATCAGCGATTGGCAGAGCCTGAGCAAGTTCTGTGACACATGGTCCACCGAGCAGCCGGATTATTTATTTGTAGAGAAATTACGAGAAATGGAAGGAATTTTGAAAAAGAAGAAACTCCGTACTGTACATAGAGAATACGTTCTGAAGCTGGTCGCGAACATCAAAGATGAAACCAAAGCTAGACAAGTCGGCGTTAGAAAAATGAAGCAACTTGGAATGCAAATAAATGGGAGAATGGAAACTGTAAATAAAATGGATGATGAAATTTTGGTTTTGTTGAGTGACAGTGAAGAAGCGAATGTATGTGCGAAAGAAACAGAAGAAGTCGGAAAATTTCAGGAGCGAGTCAATTTAGCGTTGATTTTAATCGAAGAATATACGAGTGCAGAGCAAGAAAATGTTCATCAACATGTAGAGATACCAACCGGTAAAAAGGCTAGAGCGAAACTTCCAAAACTTGAATTGAAAAAGTTTACTGGAAAGCCACAAGACTGGCAAGAATTTTGGGACAGTTTTCGCAGTGCTATAGATGAGAATGAGGAGCTGTCCATGATCGACAAGTTTTCGTATTTGCGTTACTACTTAGAAGAGCCTGCACAAACAGTGATCAGTGGATTCGAGCTGAGCGAAAGAAATTATCATCATGCTAAGGAACTTTTGGTCAAGAGATTCGCAAGACCTGAGCTCATAAGGAGATCGCACATCAATAAAATTGCCAATGCCCCACCAGTATACAGCGAACATGACGTAGGAAGATTGCGCGAACTCCACGATTTGGTTGAGACACATTACCGAGGATTGCAAGCACTTGGAGTGAACGAAAGAGACTACTCAACCATCATTGTTCCGGTAGTTTTAGAAAAGATTCCGAACAATTTTCGATTGTATATGATCAGAGGGGAAGAAAATCACGAGAGATGGTCAATGGAGGAAATGCTACTTGCTTTCACAAAAGAGTTAGAAATTCGAGAGGAGTTCGTCCCGCTATTTGCAGCAGACGAATCGAAACCGAGGCCATATGAAAGAAACCCAGGCCAAGACGAGGTAGGAATGGGCCTAGCCACAACATTGCTTGCGAGAAATACCAACAACAAACATAGATGTGCATATTGCCTGAAGGAGCATGAAGAAATTGAATGCCAAGGGATAACAAACATTAAAGAAAGGAAGAACTTGATCATGAAGTATGGACGCTGTTTTATTTGTTTGCAGAAAGGACACCGTTCATTCGAATGTAGAAGTAGTGTATTTTGTAAAGATTGCGGAGGTAAGCATCATAATTCAATATGTGACAAGGAAACGTCAGCAGAAGTCTCAGTAGGACAGGGTAGCACTCTTAGGCCAACTGCACCACCTTTTAGGACCGTCAATGTCAGCTCTTGCGTAGAGAGTTTTGGAAATGGGGGGAGGGTTGCCCTGCAGACCGCACAAGCGCTAGTAGATGGGAAAGTGAATGCCAGGGTTAGAGTGCTCTTCGATTCAGGAAGTCATAGGACGTTTGTGACATCCAGGGTCGCAAGAGAATTAGATTTAAAACCCATTAGGAAAGAAAGATCAGGGATTATGACATTTGGAGCTAGTGAGGCCAATGTGGAAGAAAGAGATATTGTTGAAATTACCTTAACACCTACTTTTAATGGAGGAAAGACAGTGAGAATAGAAGCATGTGTAGTAGATCATATTTCTGATATTGCTAATATACATATAGAGAGAGTCAAGTATGATTATGCTCATCTTAAGGATTTATACTTTTCAGATGTTGACAAATTTAAGGAAACTTTGGGGATTGATATTCTTTTGGGGGCTGATGTTCTTTTTAGATTTCAGGAAGGAGAAGTGAGAAGAGGAGGAATTGATGAGCCAGTTGCTATCAAGACATTACTCGGATGGGTGATTGCAGGCCCAATAGGAATAACACAGCCAAATCCATATCCTCAAGTGCATTTAGTGACAATGAAGCAAGAAGAGACAACAAGAAAGATCAAACCAAAGAGGCAGAATTCAAAGAGACAAACAAAGGAAACAAAAGGATCTGGTAAGAGCAATTTTGCCAACATTTCTCATTTAAAAGTATTTAGGACAAAAGAATGGGAAATGAGAAAGAAGAGATCTGAGTGGATACCTGAGCAAAGTTTGAAATCTCTGGAAGTGAGAAATGACAGAAAGATTATTGCGGCCTCAGACCAGCGCACCCAGATAGGTTTGACTCATATATGAGTCAAAGGGGGGAGTATGTCGGGAAAATCCCTATGTGCGCTGTAGTTGTAACAACAGACAGCAGATTAATGAATCAGAGCAGAATAGGAAAGAGAGCATTTATGGATTTAGAATGCAATGACGCAAGTTTCTTTTGGGTATTATATGGAAGTTGTTAGAATACAAAGACTGATATGTGGTCGGATGATTGTGCTCATTGAAATAAGCCGCATTTGCGTAACAACCTTGTTTACTTATTAGGAACACAGGAAGCTATAGAACCTTGCTAATTGGAGAGTATCATTTAACCTTAAATAAGAGTGATTTATTACGTATTTTGAGATATATATAGAGGGTCACTGTGGGAAAAATGCTGTTGCATAGGTAACAAACACATCCTTTCCTGAGTACTAATCTTATTGGTTAGAAGGAACAATAGACAAACTGGAGTATAAAAATGAGGACAAGCAGTGTAAGGGTAGGATAGTTTGAGATTGTATGATTGCAGGATTGTAAGATTGTAGATGAAGGATTGCCTAGAACGAGTGTTGAGTTACTAAGAATCGTGTATGGAAACAGCAGAACGTGTATTAGTCGGAGGTTGATTTCATGAGGATATTTTGATAAACGTCAATTGTTGTGATCTCATTGAACTTGAAGTCTCTACTGTAAAGACATCTGGTAGAATCAGCGATTGGCAGAGCCTGAGCAAGTTCTGTGACATATTCTACAGCCTGCGACTACTGAAAAGGGGAGTAGTTGAATTACTTTGCAGCTCACAAGAAATCCAAAGTACGATTTTCCTTGGGTGTGGCCAATTTCATAACAGGTCCATTGCTATGCAAAAGAATTAGAAATGGTGCAACGTCGATTACAGAATGGTTAAGAGATCTACATCAAATTTGCAGCTCTAGTAAAATTGTCAGATCGGTGCTTTTTATCTAATAATGCGTTTCCTTGAATGAGGTAAAGAAAGCCATTTCAAATAGAGTTCGTTTGATCATGAGTCGTATTTACAGCATCCGGCAACCTATGATTAGCGATAACTAGGCTCATGTAGTCAGTCTGGTATTTACCTTTACAAGTTGTAAGCATTGGCCATGGTATTATGGTTCCAACTTCAAGGAACTTAATAAATTTCCCATGCTCCTTTGTCCGCTTCCTTGCAGAAGGAAGTTAGAGTGCAAAAATAGCTTCGCTGATGCTTCAGTAAGTGTTTTTGTTTCGTTTGTTGTTGCTGGTATGTTCTGTAGGGCCTGGAAAAATTCTCAATTCTGTGATATCTTGTTTGCTGAGTATAGGGACCACTGTTGACCAAGAGATAATGTATGGTATAGGTTGACCTTATGTAACGACCTAAGGCATTGCATGCTGGTATGCCCTCGTTGAAAATACCTGCTAGTCTTGGCGTGGGCTTATGTGATCTTTTGGGCCCTTTCCTCCCATCGTAGGGTTGCATAAATTAGCATATTAGTCTATTAATACCACTACGCTCCAGGGGTGTGGTACCTCATTGTGACCGTACTAGGCCTTGTAGCCATGCGAAACCAACCAATCCATTTTTGTGCCACGATGTATTTTTTTTTTTTTGTAACACTTTTGCGTTAATATCAAAAGACAAAATACTTGGGCTATCTGTATCACTTTGGCCGATTATTATGGCAAAAACCTTTGGTAAACATTTATTGTTGCTACCTCGAACATTCGATACATCTCCACTTCGTCACGTTGCAAGCAGAACTTATGTAGTTTCTTTGTTGTCGTCGTTTTTGCTGTATGCAGACAGGTCAATGTTACACCAATTTGTTTGTAAGAAAAACGTAGCAAACCGACTCGTTTTTCAGAGGATAAACGGAAGCACCAAAATAGAATCACAAAGACAACTACCCGCCTATTCAGCGGTGCGTCTAGTATGACCATGGTGAGGTACCCTCCCTTGTCTACTTTTTGGTAATATGAATGCTAAAAATATTTATCGTTATGCACTACACACTCGTGTTCGTAGACAACCAGACTAGAACGTAGAAATAGCATCGCCATCTGTTGCCAACGAGCTCTTGTGCGATGAGGTGTTGTAGTAAACTGAGAATCCCACCATTTTGTTGCATTCCCATGGAAACCTACAAAATAAAAAAGCTTAAGTAGGTAGTTGTTTAGGTTGTCTGTCTGTATTCGAGCTGATGGGCTTTGTTATTTGTTGAACAATAATAGGAAAATCTTTTGTGTTGTTAATGACAGTGGAAACAAAGCCTCTTAATCCGCCTGTTGTTTCGCGGAAAAGCAACTATTTCTGGAGGATCGAGTCCTTATGAGTGAATTACGGACCACAAAATCAGGGTCCAGGGAACTGCGGACCAACGAAAGGAGTAGAGAAGATCGTAGAGGAGAGTGACTTGGTGCTCCAGTCGCAGCATTTCTTAACTATTGTTATTGCTAGTTTGCCAGTTTATAGTCTGATGTAAGTTGAAGGATGCTGTCGCGGGTATGACTGGCTAATATTTGTACTACTGGTGCACTACATCAGCAAAGTTGGCTAGTAAATTCAGTTCCTATTCACCCAGGAAAACTCCAGTTGCATAAGTCAGTTATTTTATGGATCATGACTGACCCCTTAACCAGCCAATCACAGATGTGGTACTTCTTCAGGGCTTTGATCACATTGCTTTCTATTTTTAAAGATGTAGAAAACCAAACGTTAGTTGGAATTAATGGGGATTATGATGTCTAATCAAAATCAACTAAAATGATCGGGTGATACTGCGGGCATGTAGAAATCGCAATATAGAAAAGTAGCTGAGACACTTAGCTGTTTATTCATCTTGGATGCTGCGAATGATGGTAAAGACATTGCCATGTCGCCTTCCGTGCACGTAGAAGACCAAGTAAACTCCCATTTACGAGTCCATCGATTGACCATTTTGACATAAAAGTGAAAGTCCAGCAACCAAAGTAAGACTTGCTTGCTTTTATCTAGGCCAGAGACTGTCTTCACAGTCGGGGTTTCATCATACTTTGTTCCTTTTTGTTATTTGTCTTTATAAGCACAATCTTGTGAATGACGTACGGCAATAGTTTCAGCAAATGAAGAGTTCTCTGTTTCAAATAAGCTAAAATACCAGGATTTAAATTCAAGTTCTTTTTCTTTCCTCGTGATTTGCGTCTCAGATTGACTATAGAAGTGACTGGAATGTTCCTTTGCTCTGCTCAATTTGTTGAACTTGTTTGTTGAATTTGCTCGTCATGCAACAATCTTTTGCCACTGCCTCGAAAGAACAGAAACATTCTTGAACCAACAACTGAGTCTTTTAACCATCCCAATGCAAAGTCGCAGAAAGTGAGGAGCGGCTCTTACGATGTTCTCCTTTGCTAGTCTAGTTTCTCTGACTAACTCCCTCTTGTACAGAATCAATTTTTTTTTTTTTGTTTCAAATTGTGATCTGCTCTTGTCGGAGTGAGACGAAGGCTTGAATGCTTCTGGCGGTTCCAGGACACGTCTTTTCGCGGTAATGCGTTGTGTTCGTTTGTGATTGGTTAGAAATGTGTTCACGTGATTGATTTCTCCAATGCAATATCGATGCTGATTCCATTGAGGCATTTATACGCATCTTGACTTCAGTTGTAAGCTCTTTGTAACTTCTCTTTGTTGGCAAAATGAAAGGGGTTCTAAAAATACTGCGGTTCTTTCACAATGTTCATGAGAAATTTCAGCTTTCGAAATGAGGAGGAGATGTAACGTGCGATAAGAGCGGAAGAAAGTTGATGCACAAAGCCTTTGAACCACGCAAAGAACCATCGGAGAGAAACCTAACCGCATTTTACGCTTTTGGCCTAAAATTCTGAAAAATTCTGCTGGCGGAAGTTGGAAATTCTTTCGGAATCGTGTAGACAGGAGCAAAACATGGCATATTTTATACCGCCGCCGTTATCAAATTCTACCATCATCATGTAAACAGAGTCTTAGCATGATGATCCTTATGTGGGAAGGAAAGCAAATGACAAATATGCCTGTCTTGGCTTACTTATACCAGTACTGCTAGTAGTTCATTGCTGTAATTGTCATTTGGGCTTGCCAGCTGGAAAATGGAGGGATATCATCCTGGATCTTAGCCTGCTTGTAGGATCAACTGATTTGAGGAGAAACCTCTCCAAAAACTAATCAATCGAGTCTGCACGAAGACTACCTGAGCCTGCAGTCAGCCCTTCGAATCGCATACAAAGACAACACTTCTCCTTATGAGAAATTGTTAGAAGATGATAATTCGGTACCTATTCATCAGAAGAACCTACAGTTGCTTATGGTTGGGCACTAAACTTGGGCTCTCTGCTACTATGTGTGCTATTGTTTCATCAAATTTGCCACACATTCGACACAGTGATGATACATCTTCTATATGGTGTTTGCGGATGTGTTTATGGATGTGATCATTACTATTATTATTACTATTATCATTACTATTATTATTATTAATATTATTGTACTCATTCACAGTGTCGTTGTAATTTACTGGTTTACGTCCTGCCAGCAGGCTACTCCCCGTAGCGTTAGCAGGCGGGCTTCTACTGTTCACTAATCTTTTCTTACTGTTATCTCTTGTTCTCCTACTTTGTGTCCAAAACTTTCCTCAGAATTTTTGCTGTTCTCAGAAGACAGGTCCTTTGTACTACTTCCATCTGAACATCGCACTTCAGCTGTTCTAGGTAACTTTTGAATCTTTTGGTCACTGAGCCCAGCGCTCCAATGATAATTGGAATGATAAAAACTTTGTTGAGTTCACCTTTATAGACTTTGAATATCTCGTACTTCAGATCGCAGTAAGCATCTTTCTTGTCCATCTCTTTTTTCTCAATTCTGTATCGAAGGGACATGCCACGCCTATCATATAACATGTTTTTTGAATTTTTCTCAATGACAACTATATCTGGCCTGTTATCTTCGATTTTAGACTCAGTCTGCAAAGAGAAGTCCCATAGAAGTTTAACTGCTTCTTGACACTCCAATTTCGTTCAGGTAGCCATTCAAACTTCTGGACACCGTCCCAAGAGTACCAACTACGATCGGAACAACTTTTGCTTTAACTTTCCAGAGCTTTTGTAACTCTATCGTTAAATCACTGTACTTTTCAATCTTTTCAGCTTCTTTCTGCGCAACTCTTGCATCACCTGGAATTGCAACATCAATAATATAGCAGCTCTTATTACTCTTGTCGTGGATTACTATGTCTGGTCTTCTTGCTTGAATTTCGTTATCGGTCTGTATGTTGAAGTCCCACAATATCTTTACATTTTCTTTTTCCACAACTCCTTCAGGCTGGTGTTCATACCATTTTTGGGTGGTTTGTATATCATACACTCGACATAAGTCCCAGTGCAGTGAACGCGCCACACAGTCATGTCGTCTTTTGTACTCTTTCTGAGCAAAATTTGAACACCCGCTGACAATATGATCTACCGTCTCTTCTGACTGTTTACAAACTCTGTACGTGGCATCGGAAGTGTTTTTGTCAATCTTTGCTTTCACTACATTTGTTCTTAATGACTGGGTTTGTGGTGCCATGATAAGACCTTCAGTCTCCTTCTTGAGTTCCCCTTCTCTTCACCATCTCCACGATTCAGTGTCACTAAATTCCCTTGTTTGCCGAAAGTGCTGCCCATGCAATGCCTTGGCCCCCAATTCCAATTTTCTATCTTCCTTTTTCCGTGCCTTGAAATCCTTTTCCGTACCTAAATCTTCATCTTCAAGGTCTCTTCTTGCACTGGTTATTAACCTTTCATTGGATTTTTGAATATAGTTTTCAAGCCCCAGAATTGCCAAATCTACGCAATCTTCAGTCCTCTTCCTCCCTCTTTCCAAGGCAAATACAGTCTTGCTACGCTGTCCCTTGGATGTAGGGCGTTATGCATGTTCATAATTTTTCTTGTAGTCCTATCCATTTCTTTTATTTCATCTCTTCGCCAATCAAGGAACGGTACAGAATATCGAATCAGCGGCACGGCACTGCCCAAGTATTTACCGCAGATACCATATTTCCTCCATTTAGCTTTGATTTTAGCACTTTCTTTACCCTTTTTTTATATTCTCACCTTACCGCACTCTCGCACTCCCGATAGATATCGCATGTCCAGCATATCAAAAGGCTTCTTAACCGTCTTAAGAAGCCCATTATTTTCTCACCTTTTCTTTCATTTCATTGCATAGTACTTGATCAGATTGTAAAATACCAAGATATTGTAACCATTTTCTTCGTGAATGGATTTAATCACTCTGTCATCGGGTAGTCTTACTCCATCAGACTTTGTCCCTTTCCCTCTCTTCATCACTAGCATAGAACATATCATCATCATCATCATCATCATCATCATCATCATCATCACCATCATCATCATCATCATCATCATCACCATCATCATCATCATAATCATCATCATCATCATTATTATTATTATCATTGATTATTTATCATTTATCATTGATGATTGATTATTATTATTATCACCCTTATCATTATTATTATTATTATTATTATTATTATTATTATTATTGCTATCATTATTTTTATCATTATTATCCGAAGAAGATTTCTTAATCGAAATGTCAGTTTTAAAAAGTGTTATTTTTCATATTTCATTTTCTGTCTTGTTGAAAGGTGGTTTAGTTTTCGTATCATTATTATTATTATCCTTTATTACTATTATCCTTTATTATTATTATTATTATTATTATCATTATTATTATTATCATTATCATTATTATGAAAACCAAACCACCTTTCAACAAAAACAGAAAATGAAATATAGAAAATAAAACTGTTTTTAAAAACTGACGTTTCGATTTAAAATCTTCTTCTGAGTAAAACTATACTGGGACAGCCGAGAATTTATACAAGTTGTTTAAAGAAAAAATATACATGACAAGTCTATTTACAAACCAAAATATGCCAAATTTACTTGATCGCTTTGTCCCTGATCACTTGAGAATGGATTGGAAGCGTTTTAAAGTTTAATTTACTCCTTTGAGGCTGTCCTGGCAGCTCTGCATTTATCCCCAAAAGACCCTCCGAAAAATTCGCATGATGCTTAACTCTTCTTTTAGCAGCAGCTAAATCCCAGATGGTCTAATACTAATTCTGATTTCTTTGATACCCCTGAGGCTGCCCTGGCAACTCCCTTTCCCCCAAGTGACCCTCCGAAAGACTCACTTGATGCTTAACGCTTCTTTTAGCAACATATGGATGCTAAAAGCAACATATGGATATGGACTTGGATAGTAATATTAATAATAATAATAATAGTAATAATGCTGATGAAGATTTTTAATCGCTGATGAAGATTTTTAATCGAAACGTACGACAATTTTAACAGTGTGGTTTATTTTTTAGTTTTCTGTTAATTTCGAATGAGGGTTTAGTTTTTATATTATCATTATCATTATTATTATTATTATTATCATTATTATTATTATTATTATCATTATATTATTATTATTATTATTATTATTATTATTATTATTATTATTATTATTATTATTATTATTATTATTATTATTATTATTATTATTATTACTATTATTATTATTATCATCAGCAATCGAGCGCATGCCACATTATAAGATCAACAGAAATCGACTGGACTAATTATTGACTTAGAAACCCGTCGCTTTCAATAAAACTCCTATAGCGAAAACTACTTAGCATAATATTGACAAAATGATGATAGATTCACATTCCATTTACATAAAATAATGGTTAAATTTCGCAATCTATGTTTGAAATGAAAATACATTAACATTTTAAACTTCCCCATCGGATTAGGCACATGATTACGGAACAACATTTTCTCAGCAGTTTATGACGACATGTCGTGGAATAAAGTTAAAATCTTGTTCAAATTTGAATTAATCAAAATAAAATCAGAAAAGCGCATCTGATGATTGCTGGTCCTGAGAAACATCGAGTCCTTCAATTTCCATACACTAGCGAATCTCAGCCCGGGTAAGGGGTAATTAGTGTATTTGTCGGACGGGAATGTGCCGTGTTTTCACGATATCGTTTGACCTATTTTCTCCAGCATGGGATATCAAAATAAGGAATTTTTCTGGAGCCGCTTGTCAAAACATGTCGAAGAGCGAAATTTTGCTAGAACATGTTATTGTTATTTAGCCCGGTTTCTGTGTTCTGCAGAATACTTTAAGGCTGACTTTTTCTGGAATCGGCTTTCATTTGAATGAAAAATTCTGGAAACAGGTAACAAACCTTAGTCGCAGGCACACCCCCGGACAAATTTAGGTTAAGTACCTCCAAAGCATCCTATACCAAGCTAGTGAGATTGTCATGCTTTGATTTTTTCTTGCACCACAACGAGCTCAAGTGAATGAATCAAGAAAAGGCCAGCTCCTGCCTCAGGACCTGAGCTGTAGCAATAGAGTGACCAACTCGTACATGATACAGATCTTAAAGTTTACAACTGTTGCTCATAAACCTCAGGTTCGCAAATTTCATGATGACCACCACGTCTATCTGCATCTGGACTGTCAGCCAGATGTGAAGTAACAACGTCGGGGTACCTTTGGTTACATATGTATCTAGATGTATCTAAATATATCGAGGAATCGTACAGCCTCATTTTCAATATTGCTGTTCCGTATGGGGAAGCTGTTTGGGTGACCAGACTGCAGACCCTGCAAAAGCTGCAGAATCGAGCAACTGGGATTGTTACAAGAAAATAATTTTGATTCATCTTCTAAGCCATTGACACAAAATCTGAAATGGCTGACTGTAAGTGATATTATCAAAAATGAAACTGCCACAACCATACACAAATTGCTAAACGGTCTTACCCCATAATATCTTTCCAAAATGTTCGTCAAAACTTCTACTCGAAATATCAGGCAACTGCAAAATACGGAAACTAATCTTTTATTACCAATGAGGAAAACAAGCAAAGGGCAAAAAGGTATTCATTTTCATGGATCTAAACTATGGAATCAGCTTGCAAGAGATGTAAAATATGCACCATCCCTTGCCATTTTCAAACGAAGATTGAAAGAAACATCGTCATACTGATAATGACTAATTTCTATTTCTAATTTCTGTATTCAGTTATATTGTCATTTTAATGTTTTTAACTGTTTGTCACGGCCCCCTGAAAAGCAGTTCTCTTTGGACTGACCGGGCTACCGCGCTGAAAAGAGCGAAAAAAGAAATAGAATAGGGCATAACAGTAACTGCGTTGTTTGTGTTTAAAACGAACATTCATATCAGTATCAACATTTCCCAATATTTCTCCAACTTGTATAGATAAGGCTCAAAACCGACCAAAAACGGTAGACCTAGAACTGAGCCACAAACCGACCAAAAACGGTAGACCGAGAACTGAGCCATATCATGACATTTGAATCCAAGACAGAAAACGAAAGTTATCGGTAAAGCCGATCAATTCTCTTGCCCGTAGGCAGCCGTGGACACATGGATGAATGACTGCAACGAGAAATTCAAACTCAATTCAAACAGCGACGCACAACAAACCCATAAATACTCACCAACGACCGCCGACGGACAATAATGAAAATATGCGTCCCAATACGTCCTTTGTTCGCTAGCAGCCACGCATAAAAATGATAGGGTATTAAAATTGAAACTGGTCTCCTTATCTCGCATTTGAGAAGTGAAATTGACGAAAGAAAAACGATTTTCGAGGGCTGACATAAACTGCTTCTTGATTGGGATAATGAAATGAATCGTTGCAAGCACCGATTTTCGCGGAATGTCCCTTTAAGAGAAGATATCACGTTATCCCAAAATAAGGAGCATAGATCAAGAACTCTGAAGCTTAAATCTAAGTTATTCTCAATGTTTTTAATCCAAATATGCAAGGATAATTTCATCCCATCCCCCTCAGTATCTCGTGTAAACATGGCCAGATGCGATATCCCATTCCATGTAGACTTGTACGTGGTTTGGCAGTTCGCGCACTTGGGTGTTTGAAGATAAGGACGAATTTTCTGAATAATCAAATCATGGGATTTTGAATTTATTATCGTTTAAATGAAACAGCTTCAAAGCTGATATATCGACAGAATTTACAATCAATGTTGGCAGACAAACGATTATGTAAGATGCAATGATCGAATAAGATTTACTTATCTGATATAAGATTCTAGAGGATCGTTCGCAATCCAGAGTTTCATCATTCTGGATGAATGTTATCTTTGTGAATCCAACTTTGGACGCTCTTCAAGTAATCTGTACAAGTCGGCTAAACTGAAATAATGGAAGAATTATAAATGAAACATGCTCAAACCTTCACGGGGCTCAAAATCTTTCAAATCTTAAAAAGGAGGGTGTAAGAATTCTGTTAAATTTTCGTTTGGATTGAATGGCTTAAAAAGGAAGTCTGAGTACGTTGCTTTAAACTTGCAGTGAAATTTTTTCATCTCTTGATCATGTTAAAGTGGTGGCCATTTTGAATATTCATAAAGGAATTCATGGAAATTCTGAACAAGTTAATATCACTGTAAACCCAAAGCAATTGAGAAAAATGATACAATCTTCAATAAAGCGACCGTCTATGAAAATCTATAATATGGTAGCAACGAAAAACTTGAAGCTGTTCTCGTTAAGGATTGAAAAACATAATGACGTCACAGCCTCAAATTTAATAAACGCCGCAGTTTTCCAAACTAATAAAGATATCACAAATGTAAACAAATGATTTGTGGTACAAAATTTCAAAATAGCCTTAAATAGAGGACTCATCATAATAAACCCATGGACGTACAAGAAAACTTGTAACCTGTCGGGAATAATAATATAATCAATTTCTTTACAGTTGGCTAGTACATAGCTAATTATAGTAAAAGAAATACTAAATTTGCTAATCAAAGCCAACCAGCTAAAAACATACATCTTAAAAATAGTATGATAAAATGGTTTGATTCAAGAAATGGAGTAAAAAGCCCAATCATGCAAATCATAAATATCCGACGTTTGGAATAAAAGGTCGACGTAGTCTGCAAGAGCATTCTTCACCGTGCCACTTTTTTATCTTTGATTTAAACAAAAAGATAGATTCAGTATTCCCAGAGTCAATTGACTCTGGTATTCCTTATGTCTTGAGGGAGGGAAAGCCAGAGTTGAGGCCCTCTGTATCTGATGGACTCATATCCAAAATTTACAGTCTTTATCCTTGGGAATACAAATTCATTGAAATTTCTTAGGTAATACATATTTTCTCACTCTCTGAAGATCTCAGTCTTAAATGGAGGGTTCATATTGTTCTTTGTTTTAAATATTTCTGTCATTAGGGCTTGTAAATTCTTCGTGAGGATGGTAGCCGATTTATCTCTTTCTAATAGGAAACATTAGCAACTCCTGTAAAAGAACAATGATCAAAATATAAGAGAAACCTGTAACAAGAGAGGAAATTGTTAAACCTGCAAGAAAATCAAGTAATCACTTACAAACAACCTTATTTTACCAAATAATTACACCAAATGTGTGTTTCGTCGAACACTCGTGTGGTAAGTGAGAGCCCAATGGAAATGCTACAAATGTTGTTCTGTCGCTTAAAGACCACTCTACAATATGAGTATCTTTGCAAATTTTTTTCGGCTTTGTAAACTTCGCGAATTAAGGATTTTGCGAAAAAGGGCAAGCCTAAATCCTCAAAAAATAGTCAAAAACAGGGCATCGATTTACAGCCATTTCAGATCTTCAAAACACTGACTTGCGTGTTTATTTCAGGCTGTGAATAGGCAACTCAGTCAGAGGTTTCCAGAGTAATTCTAAAGTCCCCAGGTTGTAGATCAGTGGAATTGCAACGACAGATATACAGGAAATCGGCTAATGCTCCTTGCCAGCGCTTTAATTCAAAGAAATACGTAATAGAAGATTATATACAGCCTTATTACGATTTTAGCACTATGCTAATATCCATCAACTACAGTAGAAACCCGCATAAAAGAACTAGACTGACGACGTGATTCCTTGTATTCGTTCAACATTTATAATCTGATGATTTAATTTCACTCATACAGAGGACTCGCGACCTAACGGATTCTAAACAGGGACTAAAATCTTACGAAAAATCAGAAGAAACTTAGAAAAATCTTCCATCCTACGAACGTCGAAAGAAAATTCGAACGTCCCTTCAAAGGTCACTTCGAGCGTCGCTTCGCTTCGAGAAGTCGAACTTTGAACTAAAAAATGAGCCAATCAAGCTACAAATGGGCACGTCGGTTGACCATATTAAGAAAGTAGCGATCTGATTGGTCGCGGCGTAAACGCGGCGGACTTGGCCTAATTAGTCCATGCATTGAAGCGTAAGGACATAAGTCCCTCAACAGAAGCGATAACAACAACAACAACGAGCGTAAGTTAGAAGGACTGCTGCAATGTGGTCTTTTGCCCCATTCACACTGCAAGTTAAACCAGTTTGAACTAAATCAGGTTTCTGAATACGGCCTTCTGAGTGGTCAGTCTGGCAAATCCAGTCATCTGATTGGTTGAAATTTAAACTGGTTTAGATGAAGCTGGTTTAACTGTGCAAGTGTGAATGCAGTATATAAAAGAACCTTCTTTATAAGAACCTTGAGAATGAAATTAAATATCTTCAACCCCTAAATAGGCAACTCTCAGAGGCTGACACTGGGGGAGGGGTTCTTATAAAGCAGGTTTCATGTCTTCAGAATTCCTCATAGCTTTAAAAATTCTTGAAATTGTGATGAGAATTCTTCAGTGGTAAAAATGATTATGAGATTTTTAACGATGATTCTAACCTAAAATGTTCTCAAGAATTCTATAAGTCTCAGGAATTCTATAAGTCTTTAAATTTCTTGCACTGAAAACTGCATCAATGTGTGCATACTGAGTGCTGTATATAAGAACCTCTTTAAGAACCTTGCAGGCTGGAATTTAGAATAAAATCCACTTAATTAAGAACCAATTCAGCTGCCCAAGAAAAACCTAGGTTCTTTTATGCGGGTTTCTACTGTATGGTTTTCTTGGAAATTAATTCACATTAAGTCAACTACTCCATAAATTACGATGGTACGATTGTTTTACGTTTTTAGAAACTTTTCTTAAATTCGTGGAAAGAATAAAAACACTCTAACCTTGAAAATGCTGAAGATTTCAGAAAAGTCCTCTACGGCAGAGTCATAGTGACATAGCTAAAGTTTCTTTTAAGTCATTCAATCATTTAGTTTGTGGGGTGAGTAGCCGAGCGACTTATGCAATTAGCTTCAGGCGACTAAAGCTAAGGCTAATCTCCACCAGACGATTTTCTGCACGATCGTCATAAAAATTCGCGACGACACGTGCGTAATAGAAAATTTCTGATAGCCGCACTGAAATACTTCGCCGGGCTAAAAGTAGAAATTGTTTCTACTTTTCGTCTGACGATGTTGTTCGCTGAATTCTTTGACCAATCAAATCGCAGAATTTCCCCAGTCTCGCTCGAATTCTATTCTGAAAAGCAGGAGCACCTTTCCGCATTCTCGCGACAAAATCAAACCATGTGGAGATCAAAACAACTTTTTCGCCGCGAATATTTGGGACGACCGTCCAGTCTAGTGGAGATCGTCCTTTGAGCTCGGTCTACATCATGCTGCAAATGCACGTACAAAATTATTTCATGCGTTGCTGTGAGAGCAATGCACGCTTTTGAAAATTAGATCCAATCGCATCGAGGCAAATTAGGTTCAGAATGTATTTCAAAAGAACTGACGTCATTTTGAAAATGGTCTAAATAAGGTCTAAAGAAATGTCACAGAATTTTTCACCATAATTTTTAAAGATAGAGAGCCTAAAGATATAGAGCCTGTGCTATTTTTTGAAGATGTTTTGCCACCATCTTTACATTAGTCAAAGATTTAGTTAATAAACTCATACATCAAGTTAGGAATTCAACTTACTCTGTATTCTTAATAAGATCAAGAAATTTCTGAAACTGTCGAAACGAAGCTTCAATGTTTTCCAAAACATTGTCATCTT
Organism: Aurelia sp. 4 Dawson et al 2005; assembly: GCA_964019985.1. Taxonomy (NCBI): domain Eukaryota; kingdom Metazoa; phylum Cnidaria; class Scyphozoa; order Semaeostomeae; family Ulmaridae; genus Aurelia; species Aurelia sp. 4 Dawson et al 2005. Next base: position 17,156,842 of record OZ026496.1, on the reverse strand, counting down.
CCAATGCGTCTAAGCCTAGATGATCTGTAAACAATAACAAAACATTGTAAACAAACGACAGCTCAAAGAAAACAACTATTGTTTTATTCTAAATCTTCACTTTCATTCGCACTGCGAACATTGAACATAAGAAATTCAACCTACTTCTCTTATCATCTAGAATCTTGTTATTGTAAACATTGAGACAGTGCAGCTGGTAATACTTGTGTTAATGACAGAGATGTCTAAGACTTTTGAAAAAGCTTACCTGCGTGCGTGCAGCAGAACAGTTCTCACGCGAAGCCTGCATAGGCTTCAAGTCATTAAACAAGAAGGCTGAAATGTCTTGATTATCATCATTATCATTATCATTAAATTTTACAGTTGGTACAATACGTAGTTGAGTTGAAAACTAATTCAAATCAACTATTGTAATAAATACTACAAAAATTAAAACTGTCAATCTGGGATCCTCAATATCATCTCTTTTTTTATCTAACTGCAGATCTTGTACGTACAATTTTGTCCACTCCATCCTCCAATCATTCTTTTAAATATTGCTGTTGAGTTTGTGGTTTTCATAGTCCCTGGTAGAGTGTTCCAGAGAGGAGCGCCTTTGAATACCAGTGAATTAACTCCAAATGTGTTTGCACTTCTTTTCGGCAATTGCAACAGGCTCTTATTTCGAAAGGAAGGAATTCTGGCAGAGTTTTTCACACTTCAGCCTTTTGGAGGTTGTGATGCCATCAGATTATAAATCTGCCAAATTTTCTCTGATGAATTGAAAGCTGCGATGATTTTCATTGTTTCGATTTGATTTACTTCAACAGGGTTAAATGAATTCAGTAAACAAGACTAAACTGATTTACAATGTGTCCGGCTCAAAAACATAACTAGCCTAATTACACGGATAAATTACAAATCTACTTCAAGATCCAATATATAAGAAGTCGAAAATAAATAAAAAGAAAGGGACTTGGAAGTCAAAGGTATGTGCCGGACGTTAATTTAGATTATCGACCTCTTTGATCTTTCAAAAACGTTTTTAATTTCGCTTTGAAAGTAGCTAACGAAGGAGTAGTTTTGATTTCATGGTTCAAAATAATTCCAAACTTCACTTGAATTTATGGAGAAAGGGAGAACAATGTAAATTTGAAAATAATCCAGACATAGAAGATGGTCATGGTAGAATTACATATAAACAAATAGATTCTTTTCAAGCCATCAAGCTGAAAGAAAGGAGTAATAGCTATTTAGGGCATGTTCATGCGGAGAAACCTTCCCGGCATTTTCCCGTTTAACCGGAAAAATCGCTCAGCCGAGGTAATAGTCCTTGGCCTTTCATGTGAGAAAAGTTTCCCCGGCAAGCCGCGATAAAGAACAAAAGCGCTCTGTCTCTGGCGGCAAAGGAAGTCTGGGGAGTTTATCCGATACAAAAATGGAAGCACTTCAGCGGCTACAAAACAGAGCCTTCGATATAATTGACTCATCAAGATTTAAGGGTTTTCAGGAAAGGTCCTGTATTTTCAAAGCCTCAACTTAGAATGCGAAGAGAAGAGCTTCTTTTATACCGGGGCACAAGCATGGAACAGTATTCCACAATCCATCAAAAATGCTAGGTTAGTACTCGCTTTCAAAAAATGACTGAAAACCCATTTTTTGAGCTGAAAAAGAAAGAAAAGAATTAAACGCACATATTCATGGAAGAGCAGTATCTAAGTTTAGTAGCTAAATTAGATTCATATTGTCGCTAGGTAACCAATTCCTGTATGTAGGCCTATTACTTTTGTTATATTTTGGTTAACTGAATGAATTTTCCGTGTATAATAACGGTTAAATGAAAAAAACGAAAATGAAAGGATTAGCCATAAACAAAAGAGATTTCCCCGCCTGGCTGGGAAATTGTGTCGACATGGGAAAATATTTCCTCGGCTAGGCGGGCGAAATCATGCGAGATCTCGGCAAGGTGGGAACATATTTCCTCACATGAACGCTCGTGCTATTCTATGTGGTAGGGCTTTATGAGGCGGGATCTCGAGAGAGAGTTTTTTTGCAGGTGAAACGGAAAGATTCTAGGGAAGCTTTTTCCTCATGAACAGGCCCTAAGTGCATATTTTCTATGGCGTATTCATTAGTGTATACCGGCCAGGGGGGGTAACTTAACTTGTCTATGGTACGGGGCTGTGCCATTTTTTAAGGTACCTTTTTCATGATAGGGTCCGGATTTATGGGTATGGTTTTCAACAATTTTTTGCATCTTCCGGATTTATGGGTATAGTTTTCTGTCAGAATTCATTTATTGGTGAGCTATTTTGGCATTCCGGATTTATGGGTATGATTTTCAGAAATTCTCCAGATTTATGGGTATACTTTTGAGAAATTTCTTCGGATTTATGGGTGGTACTTTTACGATTTGAAAGGCACAACTCCGTATCTTAGAAACTCAAGTTACCCGCCCCCCCCCCCCGGGTATACCGGATGAATTAGAAAAAACACGCGTCATTTGAAAGGTCACTGCTCTTCAATATCAACGCAACAATATTTTGCAATAACTGATTGAAAAGACAACATATTAAATTATTTTCATAACCTATTCATGCTGGCAAGCGAAACCAGCTATATCTCACAGGGTTAAATTTCAACCAATCAAATGCATTCGACTTGTTAGACTGACCAATTAGAAAGCTCCATTCGATAACCTGATTTAGTTTAAGCTTGTTTAGCTTGCCAGTGCGAATGGGGTATTAGATTGTTTTCTGGCTGAAATCGATCAATCCGTTCAGACTTTACAAGGAGAAACTTATCGGGATTCCATCTGTCCAAGAGGCAAATTATATGCTTTTACATGTGTCATTGTTGTTAGGAGGGAAGTCCGGTCAAATTTGCTCGTTGATTTCACTCGTATTTGCAGGTCTTCAATTTGGGCTCTCTAGAGAAAATTTCTAATTTCCACGGGTAAGGAATGACTGATAACGGCCGGGTGCGAAATCTAATTCACTATATCGGCTGTGAAACAAGACAGTTTTCAATAGTTGGTTTTAACTCATATACTTAAGTTATCTTAGCAAAGTATTATCAATTTGTAAGTTTTTAACACGGCCCCCTGTAAAGCAGTCTTATATTGATGGGGCCACCGTGTATAAATAATTTAAAACGAAGTAAAATGAAAATGAAATGAAATTTCGTAATTGGGAAAAAGGATTGACGCGAGCGCAGCCAATTGCGACAGCCCTGGTAACTGCCGGAAATCCAGGGAACCCCTTCTCTACTGTGACCAGTGTTTTCAGATACGGCTCAGCCACCTCTCTTTGCAAACTCGCGCTACTTTTTTGTATCTTTACACCTTTCAAGAGTTGCACTATACTTGCTCAGTATGGTACGTACTTTCTCTGGATCATTCAGCTGTATGTGTTGCCATTCTTCCGCATAAGCGTACGGGAAGAAAAAATCTAGGGTGGCTGCCCAACACAGATTCTATTGTTTACTAACATTTTCGCCCGACTAATTACAAAATTTGCCCGAGTAGGGCTCATTTTTGATGATTTTTCGACAGTTGGGGGGGGGCTACCACCCCCTCGACCCCCCGCCTCGTACGCTTATGTAATCTTCCGCCAATTAGTGAGTGTATTCTGAGCAACTTTCTTAAAAGTATTTACCCTCGACTTTGAAGCAGCTCAGTTTAAGCTCAGTTAACCTACGATAGTTTTGGTTTTTTAGAAGATGGTTGAACGGATTAACGGTTACGCAAGCAAATGAAAAGTGTTGCTTTGATTCATCTAAGGCCCTGTTTATATGAGTAAAAACACCTCACCTGCCAGACCCGGGGCTGAGAGGTGAGATTCCGCCTTCCTATAGAATCCTTTGTTTGTTTTTTTCATTTCGAACGCAACACCACTGGTATGGTGAAGTCCCACCTCACCAGAGGTGGAATCTCACCTGGGTGAGGTGAAATTTTTCCACATAAACGAACCACCACCGGTATGGTGAGGTGAATTGAAATTCTTCGTTGATTCTTATTGGTCAGTTCGTTCTCGTTTCACGGATGAGAGACTTCACTTCATCTTGCCTCTAAGCCCCGGGGCTGAAAGGTGACGTGAGAAATCTCATATGAAAAGTGGCTGAAATTTACCTCACCTCTCAGCCCCGGGTCTAGCAGGTGAGGTGTTTTTCTGATATAAACAGCCCCTAAAGCTTCATTTTGAAACTTTGCACGGCTTTGACAAATTTAACCACAGATGATGATTTAACAAACAGTAACAGGTCGAGCCGTAATGAAACACCTGAGATGAAGTGGCTCAAAGTACACTCACAAATCAGTGGTCGGATAACAAGACACCTAAATAATCCAGAGAAAACACTTACCATACTAAAGAAGTATCCTGCAACTCTTCAAAGGTGTAAATAAACACAAAAAAATAACTCGAGATTGCGGAGAGATGTGACCAAGTTGTAGCTGAAAACAATGTTCACTGTAGACGAGGGGATTCCTTAGATTTCCGACTGTTGCTAGGGCTGTCGGAATAGATGATTCTGCAAAAGATGGCGGACCTCATTTCACGCAATGCATGATAGGAATATGCCCCCTAGTAACGCATAGCTACCAAAACTTACAACTGCAGCATAAAATCTTGACCGCAGACCGCAGCTACATAGATTTAGGCCGTCAGAACTTCATCGTGAAATCTACACTCTCATAAGCCTTCGCTAGCAATATACAGTTACAGTTAGTTTTCCAACAATATCAAGATGTATTGGCCAGCTGTTTTCGTCGTTTCGTCAAGATTTTCAAGAAGATTTTGACTTTGTTTACATAACTGATTGGAGAGTTGTTGAAGAAAGAGACCCTGAATAAATAGATAAAAAACATTCGAAAAAAGAATGAAATATTGTAAATTCTTTTCTCTTGAGATTTGCACAACAAAAGTATTGCAATGGCCTCAGTTCACTCGACCGAACACAACGTTCGAACTCTAACTTTCTTTCAGAGTTCTCATTCTTTTGAGATTTTTCTCCACCAAGTCTGCCGACTCTTGACTCTACTGTTTCAGAATTTGACTCCTTTGGTAGCAGAGGTTTTTCTCTGCGAAATCTACCGTTTTCAGAAGACTTCGCAGACTTCAGGTGTCCAAAAGAATATGCATGGATTTTACGATAAAGTTGAGATGCAACGGGCTAAGTTTATCGTAGCTGTGGTCAAGATTTTATGTAGCAGTCGTAAATTTTGGTAGCTATGCGTTGCTAGGGGGCATATTCCTATCATGCATTGCGTGAAATGTGATCCGCCATCTTTTGCGGAATCGTCTATTGGCCGTACTATTCTCAGCCTTGTCTCAATTCCTTATTGCAAGATGGTCTATTGTTGTTATTGCTATTTATACTTCGACACACCCTGTATGGGAATTTTGGCTATTTAAAAAGCCTTGAAGGCAGTTTTCTAAAGCTTGCTAGTACTGCACAAAGTAGTACTTGCACTTCTTAATTTGTTGCCATTGTATAAGAAACTTCTTAGCTAATGACTTTCTTTAGCAAGAGATGTTCCATCAATTAATTTCCATTCCTACTTTCCATATTTCGGACTCATCAGATCAATTTTCTGAGATGAAACTCAGACAGATAAATCATTATTCATTAGGGGATTTAAACTTCGTAGAAGATGTTTTTGAAACCAAGAAAAGATGTCCAGCCCTCATTCTTAACCCACGTAATAACTTATGACATTATTTACAAAAATAAAGTTGGAAGTTAATTTAACGAACAAAAGGAGATTAAGATCTTTCATCAGTTCAACCTTCAGAAAGTTGAAGATAAGAAGTGACAGCTTTGCAAAACAAAAGTTCCGAGTCAATTTTCAAAGTCAAAAAGTACCTTAAGGCTAAAGGAAAGAAATATTTGATGCATTTTAATAAACAAAAGAAGATTAAGATCATTTAACAATTCTTCCACCATAAAGTTGAAGATAAAGTGTGACAACTTTTGCAAAATAAAGTTCCTAGTTAATTTTCACACACAAAAAATACTCCTAAGGCTTATGGAAAGAAGCACTTGATGGAATTCGACGAACACAATCAGATTAAGATCATTTAACAGTTCTTCCTCCACACAGTTTAAGATAATATGTGACAGCTTTTGCAATATAAAAGTTCCTAGGTAACTTTTACAGACAAAAAATCATACAAAAGGAGATAATGACAATCAAGCAATATTCACTTACTCTGCACAGAAGAGCGTCTTGGAGCCTAAAACAAAGTACATGAATAGTTAGTCTTACGATAGTAAGTTAATAACAGTGAATGTAAGTCAAAATATGTCTAGACTACGTTCGCACTATAACGACGCAGTTCTGGTCCGCTTTAAAGTTGTTACGTTTCCACAGCGTATACACTGCTCCAGAACAATATCCAAAGGAGGGAAGGGCAAAAAGCGACACAGATTACAGTAGAAACTCGAATAAAAGAACCTATTTTTTCATAAGAACCTTGAGGCTGAAATTCAATATTTCAAAGTACAAGTCCGGGGTTGGTGTAATCGTTGATTATTCAAGGGATTACAATGTTGTGCATGGTGTGCAGTACTTTTTTCAATTATTTTTCTCTTTTAACCTGCGAAACTACATTTCAATCTGCTAAGAAGTGCGAAATGACGTCATTTTACAGGGTGTCTCAAAAAAATTGTTCGACGTTTGATTAAATACTAAAAAATAACGATACGCTTAATGCATCCTTGGTCAAGTCACCATTTTCCTGAGATTTTACATTAATTTTTGACACAAGAATCTCGCAAATCCGCCAAAAATTCATGGAGTTACAAGCATTTGAAGTTCAAATTTGTGCGAATGCTGAAACCAGAGACCTCAAAATAGTAGTTTTGGTAAAAGCCCCACAGGCCGTCATTTTTCTGTTATTTCTCAATTGTTTCAGGGCGAACCAAGTGGGATTCAAACAGGTTTTCGATAACTTAACTGTCAAGCATATGGATGTTTTGAGGAAACAGATTCAGTCTTTCGCGGATTATGTTTTGAACCACTGTTTTTGGACTTACGCAATGTTAAGGAAGTTAGAGAATGATCGCAAGAAATAATTTACTTTAGAAGTCCTATTTGGTTTGCTCTGATATCAACGAGAGGTATGACATTGGATAAGCTTCTGTTACCTCCGTCTTCGAGCTTTTTTCAATACCAGTAATCTGGGGAGTCTCTGGTTTCAGCTATCGCATATTTTTTATCTTCGAGAGCTTGTAACTAAGTGAATTTTCAACCGATTTGCACGATTTTAGTCTCTAAAATTACTTCATAATCTTAGGAACAGGGTTATCTTTCCATGAGCCTGTTCATGTTGTCCTTATTTTTCAATATTTTATCAAACGTCGAACAATTTTTTTGAGACACCCTGTATATGACGTCACTTTACGTTGACCAGAACGCCAAATGTGTTGATATCATACCACTCACATTGCTAGCCTCCTTATCGCGCCTTCGCACACTCCTACAAAATACAAAATGGCGAGGATATTTGGCCTTTTACGAAGATTCATCAACCAATTTATGAAAGTTGGAGGTATCAAAACTTGGAAAAGACTCGCGGTTGGTGTTTAGCAGTTGGTAAGGGTTACGCTTTAACAATAAGTTTATCAACCCCGGACTTGGCCTCTAAAACACCGAAATAAGAACCTCTCAGAGGCTGACACTAGGGGAGATTCTTATATAACAGGTTTCAAGTCTTCACATTTCCTTAGAACTTTCAAGAATTCTTGACCTTCTGATCAGAATTCTTCAGTGGTACATAAGACTATGAGATTTTTAACAATAATGCTGATGCTAACCAAAGAATGTTCTCAAGAATTCTCAAAGAACTCTCACAAATTCTTTAGATTTCTTGTGCTGAAAACAGTATTAATGAGTGCAAGGTGAGTGCTGTATATATGAACCTCTTTAAGAGGCTTACAAGGTCGAATTTAAAATAACAGCAATGTAATTAAGATCCTGTTCAGGCTGACCAAGAAAAACTTAGCTTCTTTCATGCGGGTTTCTACTGTAGGAGGAGCAATGCAAATGCGAGACTCATCTGAAACATGTTTGTTACGGACCTAAAGGTGTACTGGTACACAGCATTAACAAAGTCTCACCAAGGGATTCAAGGGTCAGGAACAAAGACAAATTTTGTACTTTAATAGCAACACTTGCTTTAACTGACACCTCAGTCAAAAGCGATTAGTGACTAAAGACAAAGGAAATCCTCTCAACTGGTAAATCAAAACAAACACGGCTGCAAAGGTTGTCCGAAACCAGTAGGGCAAACTCTCACCTTATACATGCCTAAGATGGCGTTTAGGAGACGTTATGTGCTTATGACAAAAGAAGAGGGGTAAATCTAAAGTTCTGTCTCGCAGATTTTGTTTCTTTGATTTTGTTTATTTGTGCAGAAGGCATTATAATTCTCGAGTATTGAAGGTTTAACTAATCGAATAAACAAAGTCCGCGGGATAGAACATTAGATTTACCCTTCTTCTTTTGTCATAAGCACTTCGCCTAAAAACCACCTTAGGCTTGCATAAGGCGAGAGTTTGCCCTACTGGTTTCGGGCCAACTTTTGCAGCCGTGTTTGTTTTGATTTACCTGTTGAGAGGATTTCCTTTGTCTGCAGTGATTAATCGCTTTGAATTGAAGTGTCAGTTAAAGCAACTGTTGATATTGTATCAAAAATCTGTCCTTGTTAGGGTCAGGCATTTAAGGCATCAAATCATTAAATCATTCTGCAAATAATCGTGCAACTTTTCTTTCCACTAATAATTTGAAATAAATTCCTGGCATTTCATTGTCGTTCTACAGCTAGCAAATGGAGGGGGGCAGAATTTGCAACAATGCGCAAGTATATGGCAGAGGGAATTGTGCTACTCCCGAGTACCGAAGAAGCGGGTGGATGAGAATAATCGGGGGGGGGGGGTGGAAAATGGTTCCATATAACAATAGTCAGGCGGTGGAACAATTTGGTGGTGTTTGGAGGAAGTGAAAAAAGTCATATTCTTCGTTGAAAACATATCTTTTATGTATTTACGTAAGCAGTGATGTTACTGACACATTTACTCGTGAACTCAGGTTTTTTATTCATATAAATCATTACAATAACAATATTACTTTCTACTGTACAGATTCTAATTACTATACTGTACAGATTCTGATGCGTGCGTGGCCGTTTTACTTAACAAAATTTATGTAATTCGGAAAAGCTCTTTCTTTAAGAAATCTAGTTGATTGAAATCTTTTTAATTTGTGAGATATTTTTTGTAATAGCATTATAAATGTCACATTTTCATAAAATTATCACTGACCAAATCAATTTACAATTTCCTTCACTAAATTCTTTGCCACGTGGGCGTATTTGACATGCTCAATACAAATTCAAACGTCTAAATTTTCTGCTCTCTACGAGGCTACACAAATATCGTTTTTGCTCCACAACGTCATTTGGGACGTTTTCGTTTAGATCGTCCTCCCCTTAATTATCTAGGCCTAATACATACCATGTGTCCCGAAAAAGTTCTCCTGTTTGAAAAATCCCCAAAATATCATCATAAGGCTGAATACTGTACAGATTCTAATTACAATGGGGAGCGAGAAGATAATGACCACCCCACGGCCAATAGAAAGATACGCAACATTAAACTAACATACAACCAGAGACGTAGGAACCGAGGGGTACTGGGGGCACGTGCCCCCCCAAGATTTTGCAATAAACAAAGAAGTGCCCTTTTCAATCTTAAAGATGCCCCGTTTTTCTTAAGGAAATAGCGCCCTCGCAGTGCCGTGCCCCCCAAGTTTGAGATACTTCCTACGTCCCTGCATACAACTATACAACTAATGATTTAAAAACAAATGAATACTGTTATATATTCTGTCTGACAACATTTGTCTGGTCAGGGTTTCAAAGAAACTTAATGTAGTCACCAGCGCAACTCGCTCGTGAAGTTGAAGATGGTTAACTGCCTCACATCTAATGCGAAACAGAAGTACATAGAAAAGGAACATTTACGTTGAGGGGCTTGGTGCTTGCTGGTTAATGACGTTGCAAATGATTTTCATCAAAACGACTAGTTTCGCAGATGAAACGCAAAGTAAATAGACCTATTTCACAATTAAATTTAACTCGAGGCAAAGATGTGATTCCCTGTACATCAAGAAATCAACATTATATCATTACGTTAGAACTACACGTACAAAGCTATTTCATGCGTTGCTGAGAGCAATGCACGCTTTTGAGATTTAGATCCACGTCAAATCGAGGCAAGTGATGTTCCTGGAAGAACTTCAAAAGAACTGCCGTCATTTTGAAAATTCAAGTACATTTCTGTTCAAGCCATTAGAAAGGTCTTGATCATCATACAATAAAGGCTCTGTCAAAGAATCATTTGAAAGATCGGTAATTTGTATAAATGGTCGTATTAACTCAACAATTCCAGCGAAGAGATCTTGTCGTTGAACATCAAATGAAGGGCAGAGCAACAGTGGTCCATATCCTCAATCCCATCATTTGTTGGGCACATTGGGTTTATGGTATCCCTAAAATTGTGCTTGAATTTGTGGAAATTCAATTTGCTGAGACCAGCCCTGAGTTGAGCAAGATAGGACAATCCTTTTGGGTTATGAATTCCAAAGACAGATTTCATATTAAAAAAACAGACAGATTCCAAAATTCCAAAGACAGATTTCCAAAGACAGATTCCAAGACAGATTTGGGTCATGAATCTCGCTCTCGTTTGCTCCTTCGTAGCTTGCCCCACATGACCTTTTGCAGCTGCAAAGGAGCAAACTAGAACGAGATTTTGTAATTTGAGACTTCGGCGGTAAACGGCGAGGACCTAACGCTCCCTAGCACTGTGTTGGACCTGAAAGAAGCTTATCTGCTGCACCAGGAGGAAAGAGAGAGATAAACACAAGAAGAAGACACGGTGATTTATATTTGTTATGTCACACAAAATTAGTTCATTCATAGGTGGTCTAGGGTTCTCTTGCCACCTGTGCTTTAAAGAGTTGAACATCAAATGCACTGAAATATAACGGTTGGTATAAGATTTGTGAAGATGTCGCCAAAAGCTTTGGCGTTTGTTGATTGGATGGCCTTTGTATGAGATTAGCCAATCAATGGCTCAGGTGGGATGTTCACATGATACTCAAATGTATTTTGTTGTGTTCGGTATAAAGCAGCCCTGTCCTGACATTTATCTGTTCTTCGCATCAACCAAAATGAAGAGTGCGAGATGAAACGCGTATTTGGTGCAATAATTTCGTATAATAAAGTTGTTAGTAAGTGATTGCTTTATTTTGTTGCAGGTTTAACAGCTCTCTCTCCAGTTACAGGTTTATCCTATATTTTGATTATTGTTCTTTTACAGGAGTTGATCGTGTTTCCCTACAGGTTGCGAGCTCATTGTACAGGGAGTCTGAAAAAAATGTTCGGCGTTTGATTAAATATTGAAAATAATGATAAAATGAATAGACTCGTGGAATAATAACTCTGTCTCTAAGATTTCAAAATAACCTTAGAGACTAGAATCTTCAGAATTAGTTGAAAATTCATTTAGCTGCGAGCTTTCAAATATCCAAATTATGCGACAGCCGAAACCAGCGTCCCCCAGATTACTTGTAATGCAGAAAAGCACAAAGATCGAGGAAAAGGAAGGCTGACCAATGTCATACCCCTCGTTGATATAAGAGCAAACCAAATAGGACTTCTAAGGTGATTTATTCCTTACAACCATTGTCAAAATTTGCTTACCATAGCACGGATCCAAAAACAGTGGCTCCAATCGACGAGAGACTGAGTGAAACTGGTCCCTATAAGCATCCATACGCTTAAAAGCTGAGTTATCGAAAACTCGTTCAAATCCCATTTGGTTCGCCCTAAGACAATTGAGAAATAATAGAAACGATTGCCCATGGGACTTTTACCAAAAATGCTATTTCGAGGCATCTTGTTTTTAGCTTTCGCTCGAACTTGAACCTCAAAGGCTGTTAACGCCATGAATTTTTAGTGGATTTGCAAGATTCTGGTGTCAATCAACTTAAAATTTCAGGAAAAGGGTTTCATGACCAAGTGCCCATTCAGTGCATCGTTATTCTTTAGTATTTAATCAAAAGTCGAACAATTTTTTGGGACACCCCTTACGTCCATGGGTTTATTATGATGAGTCCGCTAATTAAGGCTATTTTAAGATTTTGTACCACAAATCACTTGTTTAAATATGACGGTATACAAGATTTCTGCAAATACCAACGATAGAGTTATACTAAGGTAGCTAAAATTTGTTTGAAGCTATTCAATCAAAGAATGAACTCATAGAATCTGACACCAACCGTCTTAAAGATTTGGAAGTTTTCTGTTACCATGAGATTGAAGAGTGTTACGGAGCACTTTTTGTTGCTATGTCCTTCTTTTGATGTTCAACCTCAAGATCTCGCTGGAATTAGGTAGGTAGGTAAGTAGGTATCATATTTAAAGGCAGTCTGACCCTTTGAAGAATGAAAATAAACTCGACGAGGATTTCTATTGTACATTCCACAAGTTTGTGCTAATTCGCTTTATCCAAAGAAATCAAGGTCATAGAGACTCAGTGATGCATGAATTTCACTCCAACGTAAATAAGGTAAATAAAGCCGTTGCTAAGGTCAGAACAATAGGGGACAGACTGCCTTTAACGTGGCTAGCATGGGAAAGTCTGAGAGACTTAGGTCCAGCAGGGGCTACGGATGCTTTACCATCAACCCGCCGCAGCTACCAGATTTCCCTCACATGGCTCTGGTCGACCCGGGCTAGAGTTACGGACAGCGACCACACTGTCCAGCGTGGGATTCGAACCTCGGTCGTTCTGACCTTTGGTTTACGAGTTGGTTGCCTTAACCACTCGGCCACGCGCTCTATTGTTAAATTAGTACAACCTTTTCTACAAATCACCGATCTATCAAATGACGTTTTGGCGCAGCCTTTACTATATAGTGATCAAGACCTTTCCTATGACTTAAACAGAAAAATACTCGAATTAAATTAACGTCATATGCACGAAACTGGTCGGTTTGATTAAGGTCTTTTTGGGACTTCAGTACTTAGCAACCACAAACCCCCTTTTTAAGTTCTTTTCCCTTGTAGATTCTTTGTACATCAGATCTCAGCATTTTCAAGCATTTTATCTACTATCACGAACGAGGTGCGCTTGTGACACAGTCATTGCAACCCCTACCTGACCATGGGAAATGTGGACACAATTTGGGTGTTGATCGTGTCCACAATACCTGGCCTAAATTGTCTTTAATGATTAAATGTATTTCGTTAGCTTGCTTGTCATCAATTCACTGTTTATTTTCTCGTTCTTGTCTGGGAGCACATCAGCCTGCTATCAACGGTTCTGCATGGCCTTAATTTCTTTGAACTGCACTGAGATTCGAAAGCCGTGACCTGAGAACTAGTTCCCAGATCGACGAACCGTTGACAGCAGGCTGATGTGCTCCCAAACAAGAACGAGAAGATAAACAGTGAATTGAAGACAAGCAAGGAAACGAAATACATATTAATCATTAAAGATAATTTAGGCCAGGTATTGTGGACACGATCAACACCCAAATTGTGTCCACATTTCCCATGACCTGACATCTGATGTGCAACAGAATCTAATGCATTTTCCCGTCAGTTTTTAATCGTTTGTAGTGTATTGGTATGCTAGTTTAACGTTGCGTGTCTTTATATATTGGCCATGGGGTAGTCATTGTCTTTCGCTCCCCATGGTATCATACGTGTAGTGTCGTATGATAATTAGAATGGGTATTGTTAAACATAAGATATATTGTAAATATTTACATTTGAATAAAAATAAGAGTGTTATATTATTTGCTACAAAAAGTGAAAACTATTCTCGTGTCAAGTTTCTTATCAGTAAAGCATTGTGACATAACAGGACTATCAGCCTCGTGGCCTTTATCTAAACAGCAACAGTTTTGAAGATTATCAAAACCAAATCAAATTTTTACGAGCGACTGTTCAAGCCTAGATAGTACTCCTCAGAAATATATCATTACTGGAGGTCAAATAACATAGGGTTGTTATGATAAGGCTATAGGGCCTGGAGATATACTACCTCAAGTTGTTGTGATACGCCTATAGGGGGCTAGAGATATCCTTTGCATCTGCAAGACTTTGCTTTAGACTTACGGGCGGTTGACGGTAAAGTTTAACGCAGAATACTTTGCTGACTTCAAAGAGTCAAACAAATATATAAACCGATTGAAAATGTTTCTTCACTATCATTTTAAGAGCTGCTACCTCGAGTTGTTGTTGAAAGCCCGTAGAGCTGGAGATATGCTAAAGCCTTTATTTTTTAGCTTTTTGAGTGATTAGCTTAGAGTTTAAAGAGTATCACTTTGTCGACATAAAAGATTCAAAAACACGCAAGCGCTTCAAAATATTTCTTCCGCGGTGAAATTAAAACGCACAATCCCAAATAGTCAAGATAAACCCATAGAGGGTGGGAGATATGCTAAAGTCTTCGCTGTGCTTTTGGGTGATTTGTGCCAGTGTGTGTTCAAGCGGAACACTTTGCATAGCTTAATGATCTTAAAATCTACTACAAGCCGCTTAGAATCTTTTTTACAGATCAACTTAATTTCCACGACCCATCTAAAGTCCTCCCAAAACCCGAGGACAATGAAAAGTGTCCACTGAGACCACTCCTACGTTAAACACAAGGAATGCATCTCCATGGCAAACTTTTAGAATTTCTGAACCTAGATACTCCAAACCTTGGTGATAATTTTCTTTTGTTCACTGTTATTGTATGGCAGCGCTGAATTTCCATATAACATCAAACAGAATGATCGTTGAAGCTACAACAAAGTGCGTTAAATCATCCAAGCGCTTTAAACTTGAAGATTACGAAAGCTGCTATTCTCTGAAAACAAGCAATTCGTGCTTGATATGTGTAAGTTTATGTGTTTATGCGTTATGTGATCTGTTTATGTGGTATGTATCTGTTTATGTGGTATGTATCTGTTCATGTGGTATGTATCTGTTTATGTGGTATGTATCTGTTTATGTGGTATGTATCTGTTTATGTGGTATGTATCTGTTTATGTGGTATGTATCTGTTTATGTGGTATGTATCTATTTATGTGGTATGTATCTGTTTATGTGGTATGTATCTGTTTATGTGGTATGTATCTGTTTATGTGGTATGTATCTATTTATGTGGTATGTATCTGTTTATGTGGTATGTATCTGTTTATGTGTACTATGTGTGAACGTATCTATCTGTACTTTTATATGTAGGACCCTGTGTGTTTGCATACGTCAAATTAAGTTCATAAATTTATAATTTTAAGTGTCATTCACAGAGGGAACTCACAATATGTCCTTTCCCGTTATAGATGGCACGTAGTTTATAAATCTTGTTGTTTGTTGGTTTTTAATTGTTTTCATTGAATACAAAACAAACGAAAACGAAAGGAAGAAAGGAGCTCTTCTATAGTTCTACCTTTCATCCGAAGGTAGTTTTAGGAACCACCACTTCTATTATCGTTCAGATGATTCGGCTTCCCGAACGGCTGCGACGGCATACACAACGTTCTTCCATTTCTCTCTTTCCTGGGCTGTTGTTGCGGCTTCAGTCATAGTCAGTCTTAACTTCTCTTTAATTGTATTTGTCATTCTGGTGCTGCAAAGCTATAGTTTTAGGAAGCTGCAAAGCTAAGTTTATTGAAGTAGCGTCCTAGTCCTTCCTCTGAATGTGATCATACCTCGTGATTCCTTTAGCTTGGAATAACTGAGATTTGGCGACTTCCTCACTCTACGTAGCAGGTTCGGCTGGGCAGCGACTCGAACCACCAATGTTTAGACTGGTAGTCAAACGTGCTATCACTGAGCCATTCCAGCTCGTTATGAGTTGAATGAACCCCATGAGTTGAATGAACAGGCTACACAATGGATACACATTTTGACTTATCCAACAGGAGAGTAGCTTTGTAGAGAAGGGAAACGTGACGCACAAAGAAACAACTGTGCATATTGTCTCTATTTCCTGACACAATATGCATATTTCAATCTTTATTTTGTGCATATTGGACAACTGTGCATGTAGTCTCCTTTCTAGTGAATTTTCCTTTTGGGTATAGTTCTATGTCGTTTTGCTTTGTTTCTTCTTCTTTCCTTCCTAAAGCCACGGGGTAGACATGATATCTTGCTCCACGTGGTATTGTATTTGAAGTATCGTAGAGTATTTTGTAAGTAATGTAGGAAGTATCTTTTATTGCAAATTTTGGATTGATGATACGAAAAACTGTGCATATCCAATTCATTGTTCTACCTGGTCAGTAGAAAAAAGTTGAAACTCTTGGTGGACTGCAGAATTAATACTGGGTGAGTCAATAAAAACTCCAGGCGTTTGAAAAATTCCTGATCCCTCAGTATCAAAGCAATGATGCTGAAAACTGTCTTCTTTTATCCCCAATATGTCAAATTAGGTTCAGTAATTTGCCCGGCTTTAATCGGTCATTCCTTCCCGTTGATTTAGGAGACTTTTTGCAGAAAGCCCCTTTCGAAAACCTGTAAAAACGAGCGAAAACAGCAAGAAAAATTTCCCTTTGTTCTCCTTCCTAGCATTAATGACTCTTGGGTGTCCTCCTGCACTTTGTCCTCATGGGAGAATGGAATCTGCCTGAATAAGTTATTCGCACTAGGGGGAAGACTTTTTAACCCGCCAAAACCAAAGTACGTGCTAAAGCGTGCTGAAAGTCATCGCTGTGAGGTAAACACTTTGGTGACTTTTGCTTGTAATTTTAGCACGTTTTTTAAGGTTTCTCTAAGGGACTCATTTTAGAAAATTGCCTATAGAATCTAAATGAAGTGACCGATTATAGCTTGGAAAACTTTTCAAAATAATTGAACGTTTTAGCTATTTAATCAAATATTGCAAAATATCGTTGCTTGCGTATTCAGGGAGCAGTAGCCTTTCAAACGTCGGGCGTTTTTTCTGACTCATCTGTTGTACGTGGCCGATATTCAAAACTAAAATGCTAATCTGTCAGTCAAGGACGAACTGAGAGGTGGAAACTTTGTTTGATAAGGTCACTCATCTTTAAGAGTCAAAAATCTGAAAAAAAAACTATCATGGGAAAGAGAATGTCCCATTCAATTCTGTTCCGTGTTTACTGGCCATTGAAATAAAAGTTCTATTCATGAAAGCGAAAATTGTTTTGAATTTAAAATTCTAATGCTTAGGAAATCATGGACTAAAATCAAATGTGGAATTTCGTTCCCATACAAACCCCTTACCAACATTTTCCTAATTTCTGGGTCTAACTGATAAGTGATTTTATCGAGCAAGATTTTCAAATCTAAGTTGACCTTTGATTAGACCTGCTCCAAGTCAATTCCGTGGTATATCAGTACTAAGGAACATAGTTACTTCTGCGGGAGCGTAAACTACGAAGAGGACGCTACGAAAGAAAAAAGAAGGAGAAGGAAAAGTTTCCTTCTCCTTTGTTTTTCCTTTGCAGCATCCTCTTTGTAGTTCTCTCCCCCCGCAGAGGTAACGATTTTCCTTTGTGCTGATATACCATGGAATAGACTTGGAGCAAGTCTAGGCTTTGACAGATTATTAGTTTAGTTTGAATATCGGCTGCATACTTTTTATTCCACAGCTCACCGAACGTTTAACTTTGTTTTACTCACCTGGTAGTATCTTTAAAAATCGCATATCTCGTAAATCTCGCAAATCTTCTGAATCTCGTAAATATTCAAAATATAGATTACATTTTTTAATTTTATCTGCAAAATTAAGCACGAGAGCAATAAACTCTTGGTTTCATATCTAGGCAGGAGCGAACTTTCATTCAATTTGTTAGCAAAATTTCACACTGAAAACAGTTTGAGACAGTGATGTGATTATTTTGTAAGCCATAACACCTCCGCTCACAGTTTCTTATCGTATTTCTTAGGACAGTGCTGTGACCAAGTGGTGAGATATTGCACAGCCATTAGAACAACGTGGTCACAGTTATGACATCAGTTTCACGTGGCTGGTCTATTACTCCTTCTCCTTCCCTCCTTTGCATGTTGTCCATGACATAAGTATCTACATATAGCTTAGCATGATGTCTTAGTTCAAGATTTTCCCGTATTCAGTACGCGATGCAAATCATAAAAGGTCTACGACGATTGCATAAAGGGACTATCTGTTAGATAGAAACTCTGTCTAGTGTTGAGCCTTTTCTTTCGATTGTAAATAATTTGTAATTATAAATACAGTATGCCTTTAATATCATGGTTTTTCATATTCGACTTTTTTAACTGTATAATTTAATTCTAATTATATTTGAGCGCCCCTTCAAAAACTGCTCCTCATGAAGGGCAATTCTCATTAAAAGATTGAAAATGAGATAAATGAAATGCGACCGAAAAAGCCAAACTTAAAAAAAACCACGACTTTCTCTCTAATACAGGTCAGAAGCAACAGTCTTAACAAATGAATATCTTGTCGAGAGGTTTTCAATTCCTTAAGTTTTCCAGTGCAATCAGAATGTTCATGCCGTCAAGGAGTTTGGAGATGCAGCTAGATTCCGGTCAACATGTTTCAGATGTGTTCGGTCTAGCCACATAAAAGTCCACTACAAATTAGATAAATTCAAGAAATTTTAACAACCCTTTGTGTCCTTGTGTAGCCTCTTTAAACTTTTAAATCGAATTCAAGTCCAGGCTTCCAAACAGCTAATCAAAAACCCATTGACTATGCATGAAGAAATGTGTAAAGGGTAGTAATTTTCCACCAAAGCTTTCTTGAAATCTGCTTCCCTTGCCTACTCCTTCAACCACGGCTCACCCATCTCAAGACCCTCGCTTATCTTGGCAATACAGCACAATTCTACCCAATTCATTTCCTTTTGGCCAGGCGCAACGAGCAAGTGTTGGACCCATTCTATTATTTCAATGCATACAAATTCCCTGTTCTCATTTTCTGTTTTTTTGCAGTGCAGTCTATCATTGATCATAGTGATATGTAGCAAACGTGAAGCATGTCATGTTAACTTCGTTGCAAGTAGAGGGGTAAGTCGAGCGAAAGAAACTGGAGAAAATAAGCTCGAGCAAGGGTTATGGAAAAAAGGAGCAGGATCCAGGCCACTCTGGCTGCTCAGTTGCGAAAACCTGTCATGTAAACAAACAATGGGAACAAACAAGAATTATTCGTGGCAAAGCCAGCCGCTATTAGAGTCGCCTCCTTTTACCAGTATTACGCATCTTCGCGTGACTGATCAAAATTTTTGCCTCATCTTTTTATGTATGAATTCTTCATAAATAATTCATCAAAATGTGATCGCAGATTTGCTGATTGACCGACTAACTTTTCAACTGATGAAGTGAATGATTTTAGGTAAAAAAACTTACCATTCCATTGGTTTTCAGGAGAACGATTTCATTTTTCAGTTTTCTGTTCTCCACTTCAACCTCACGTAATCGACTTTCAATTTCTGCTCTCTGCCTTACTTCATTCTCATACCGCCGCTTTAATCCCGTCAATTCTACTTTCAATTCTTTGATATCAATAGAATCCACATATCGTTCTTCAGTTTCGAAGTCCTCTATCGAAAGTTCCTCCATTCCTGTGACAATGTCCCGCTCTTTCGCTCTTTTCTCTTCCGCTATTGTCCGTAACGGTTCGCTGGTTAAATCATCTATCGAGGACGACTTGATTGGATTTTTTGCTTTGTATTTGTTCCGTTGAAGCCGTGCAATAGTTCTCCAAGGCACATATGAATTAGATGCAACTTGAGGATCCGCATTGTCATCTGCGTCGCATTTCCTCGGTCGGTTTGATCTGTGGACAGGATGGAAAATTAAAAAATGCTAAAATACCGTGAATATTTTGTTGCTACTTTGATCATCTAAGGATGAGGCAAGCGGCGATAAACGTGCCTTGGCTTCATACCTACGCCGACATCAAAAAGAAAACTTTACAATAGCTTTCATGATGGAATACTAGTGATTTTTAAAACGGGAGCACTTTTTGCGATACCCAGTACGTTGATAACTTGATACTAACTTCATGATAAAATCATAATGAATTAATGTAAATAGATTAGTAAATGACTGACATAAAGCATTGACTGTGCTCAAATATGTTATTTTCCAATGTTCCGAACCAACTTGGTTCATCTTAAACAAATCCAAGTACGAGACAAATGTATACCAAAAGAAAGAAAGCTTTTTGCTTTTTGCTTTTTGCTTTTTGCTTTTTGCCAAAAGCTTTTTGCTTGTGCCACGAAGTCACTGAGTGCTTTTGTTCTTTCTCCTTGTCATTGTTTACTACGTTTGTTTCTCGTTTGATGTAAGGCACATATTGGATGAATCCTAATATTTGTGTAGGATATTTTAGATTAGCTGTACAAATATACATATTTTGATGAAGGCACCTTAATCCTACACCATTGAGCTTAGTGCACCAGAAAGGCCTGGCATCTAACGTGAAACAGGCGTCAGTATCTATCTGTTGTCTGTAGTGATCGTTTATGTGTATCTATCTGTAACTGTATATTTAGTTTGTATGTAAGTAGGATATCTCTTTATGTTAAGACCACAGGGTAGTCATTGTCTGTTGCTCCTTGTGGTATCGTCCCCGTAGTGTGGTATAGTCGTATGGTAATTAGAAAGTATAGTAGTTTGTAGCCTTGTATTGTAACATTTTAGATGAATAAAAAAAAAAAAAAAAGAAAGAAATTAATCCGAGCTAAACAAGCGTGATTGCATTTTCTACGCGACATGGGACCAGGGCTCCTTAAAAATATCTTGTGCCTGCCAGAGCAGAACCGATAACATAATTTGCTTGCAAGTAAAATCGGATGTAGTATATAGTATGATACCGATACATGGCATGTCTGCTTTTACAGCTAGTCACTGGTTATGCTGAGCACTATAAACACCAACATATGTCTGTCACAAGGAAATATGATTTTTCATTTTCATGTTATCCAATATTTATGCACAATGTTCCTCTCAGCGCGGAACTGACAATATAGTTCTGGAACTATTGGCAACATATGTTTAGGAAAATGGAAAGAAAAAAGTTCAAATCGCTGCTCTACCAAATGGCCGTAACTTGGTCCTGTACTTTATTAAGTTCAAAAGATTCTCTCTGAAACCTGTTCTAGAGCGTGTGATTGATTATTTTCCCGACCGTTGTCAGGGATTTCATTCCAACTTTGTACACCAGAGAAGGGGAAACTTCGCACAGCATATTCTAACCTAGCTGTAGGAATTTACAGATCTCGATGATTTCAGGTTCTTTGCTCTGAAATCATGGACCGTTTAGTGAACGAAGAATTTCGGAAGAGAGATCACGGTCATGCCAGATATTTATGTCATGCCTCCTTGGTCAAAGGAGATAAAGACTTTACGGTGGTCCTGATAATTGGCATTCACTATTAGCTTCTTTGCCCTAGTCTGCAATCGATGTAATTTTCGAGAAAAAATACACCCAAATGGTCGGTTTAATGTATGAAATTTAAGAAATATAAGGGATTCCCTTTCCTTCTGTAGACGCAAATCGTCCATCCCTATTTAATTTTCGGGAAAAATACATCAAAATGGTCGGTTTAATGAATGTGATTTAAGGAGTATTGGGGATTCCCATTCCCTCTGTAGATGCAAATGTTCCATCCCTTTTTAATTTTCAGGAAAAATACACCAAAATGGTCGGTTTAATCTATGTGATTTAAGGAATATCGAAGTATTTGGCTGCAATCAATAAAAAGCTCTTATGTTTTTATCATCACCTAAATTGTCGGCATATTAATGACAATGAAAGTGCTATTAAACTTTGTGTAATACTAATAAGCAAAAACACTTTTTACGCTTCTATGCATATAAAATCTCACAAAATGATGCTAATAGAAGGGAATTTAAGTGTATTTGGCTGCAATCAATAAAAATCTCTTGTGTTTTTATAATCACCTCAACTGTCGGCATATTAATGACAATGCAGATGATATTAAACTTGGTGTAATGCTAATAAGCCAAAACACTTTTTACGTTTGTTTTCATATAAAATCTGATCAAAATGATGCCAATAGCCTGGATTTGAAGTGTATTTGCCTGCAATCAATAAAAAACTCTTATGTTTTATTATCACCTCAATTATCAGTATCTTAATGACAATGCAGGTGATATTAAACTTGGTGTAATGCTAGTAAGCCAAAACACTTTTTACGCTTCTTTGCATATAAAATCTCATCAAAATGATGCCAATAGACGGGACTTGAAATGTATTTGGCTGCAATCAATAAAAAGCTCTTATGTTTTTATTATCACCTCAATTGTCGGCATATTAATGACTATGCAGATGATATTAAACTTGGTGTAATGCTAATAATCCAAAGCACTTTTTACGCTTCTTTGCATATAACTTCTCATCAAAATGATGCCAATCGACAGCATTTGAAGTGTATTTGGCTGCAATCAATAAATAATCTCTGATGTTTTTATTATCACCTCCACTGTCAGCATGTTAATGACAATGCAGGTGATATTAAACTTGATGTGATACAAAAAAGCCAAGACACTTTTTACGCTTGTTTGCATATAAAATCTGATCAAAATGATGCGAATAGACTGGATTTGAAGTGTATTTGGCTGCAATCAATAAAAACACTTATGTTCTTATTACCACCTCTATTGTCGGTATATTAATCAAAATGCAGGTGATATTAAACTTGGTGTAATACTAATAAGCCAAAACAGTTTTTACGGTTGTTTGCATATAAAATCTCAGCAAAATGATGCAAATAGACTGGATTTGAAGTGTATTTGGCTGCAATCAATAAAAATCTCTTGTGTTTTTATAATCACCTCAACTGTCGGCATATTAATGACAATGCAGATGATATTAAACTTGGTGTAATGCTAATAAGCCAAAACACTTTTTACGTTTGTTTTCATATAAAATCTGATCAAAATGATGCCAATAGCCTGGATTTGAAGTGTATTTGCCTGCAATCAATAAAAAACTCTTATGTTTTATTATCACCTCAATTATCAGTATCTTAATGACAATGCAGGTGATATTAAACTTGGTGTAATGCTAGTAAGCCAAAACACTTTTTACGCTTCTTTGCATATAAAATCTCATCAAAATGATGCCAATAGACGGGACTTGAAATGTATTTGGCTGCAATCAATAAAAAGCTCTTATGTTTTTATTATCACCTCAATTGTCAGCATATTAATGACTATGCAGATGATATTAAACTTGGTGTAATGCTAATAATCCAAAGCACTTTTTACGCTTCTTTGCATATAACTTCTCATCAAAATGATGCCAATCGACAGCATTTGAAGTGTATTTGGCTGCAATCAATAAATAATCTCTGATGTTTTTATTATCACCTCCACTGTCAGCATGTTAATGACAATGCAGGTGATATTAAACTTGATGTGATACAAAAAAGCCAAGACACTTTTTACGCTTGTTTGCATATAAAATCTGATCAAAATGATGCGAATAGACTGGATTTGAAGTGTATTTGGCTGCAATCAATAAAAACACTTATGTTCTTATTACCACCTCTATTGTCGGTATATTAATCAAAATGCAGGTGATATTAAACTTGGTGTAATACTAATAAGCCAAAACACTTTTTACGGTTGTTTGCATATAAAATCTCAGCAAAATGATGCAAATAGACTGGATTTGAAGTGTATTTGGCTGCAATCAATAAAAATCTCTTGTGTTTTTATAATCACCTCAACTGTCGGCATATTAATGACAATGCAGATGATATTAAACTTGGTGTAATGCTAATAAGCCAAAACACTTTTTACGTTTGTTTTCATATAAAATCTGATCAAAATGATGCCAATAGCCTGGATTTGAAGTGTATTTGCCTGCAATTGATATAAATCTCTTATGTTCTTATTATCACCTCCGTTGTCAGTATGTTAATGACAATGCAAGTGCTTTTATACTTGGTGTAATGCTTAGAACAAAAAAACTTTTTACGCTTGTTTGCATATAAAATCTTATCAAGATGATGCCAGTAGATGGAACTTGAAGTGTATTTGGCTGCAATCAATAAAAAGCTCTTATATTTTTATTATCACCTCAATTGTCGGCATCTGAATGACAATGCAGGTGATATCAAACTTGGTGTAATGCTAATAAGCCAAAAAACATTTTACATTTGTTTGCATATAAAATCTGATCAGAATGATGCCAATAGACTGGATTTGAAGTGTATTTTGCCTGCAATCAATAAAAAACTCTTATGTTTTTATTATCACCTCAATTGTCGGCATATTAATGACAATGCAGGTGCTATTAAACTTGGTGTAATGCTAATAAGCCAAAACACTTTTTACGTTTGTTTGCATATAAAATCTGATCAGAATGATGCCAATAGACTGGATTTGAAGTGTATTTGGCTGCAATCAATAAAAAGCTCTTATGTTCTTAATATCACCTCAATGGTGGCCATATTAATAAAAATGCAAGTGATATTAAACTTGGTGTAATGCTAATAAGCCAAAACACTTTTTACGTTTGTTTGCATATAAAATCTGCTCAAAATGATGCCAATAGACTGGATTTGAAGTGTATTTTGCCTGCAATCAATAAAAATGTTTTTATTATCACCTCAATTGTCGGCATATTAACGACAATGCAGGTGATATTAAACTTGGTGTAATGCTAATAAGCCAAAAAACATTTTACGTTTGTTTGCATATAAAATCTGATCAAAATGATGCCAATAGACTGGATTTGAAGTGTATTTGGCTGCAATCAATAAAAGCCTCTTATGTTCTTATTATCACCTCTGTTGTCGGTATATTAATCAAAATGCAGGTGCTATTAAACTTGGTGTGATGCTAATAAGCCAAAACACTTTTTACGTTTGTTTGCATATAAAATCTGATCAGAATGATGCCAATGGACTGGATTTGAAGTGTATTTGGCTGCAATCAATAAAAAGCTCTTATGTTCTTAATATCAACTCAATGGTGGCCATATTAATAAAAATGCAGGTGATATTAAACTTGGTGTAATGCTAATAAGCCAAAACACTTTTTACGTTTGTTTTCATATAAAATCTGATCAAAATGATGCCAATAGCCTGGATTTGAAGTGTATTTGCCTGCAATCAATAAAAAACTCTTATGTTTTTATTATCACCTCAATTATCAGTATGTTAATGACAATGCAGGTGATATTAAACTTGGTGTAATGCTAGTAAGCCAAAACACTTTTTACGCTTCTTTGCATATAAAATCTCATCAAAATGATGCCAATAGACGGGACTTGAAATGTATTTGGCTGCAATCAATAAAAAGCTCTTATGTTTTTATTATCACCTCAATTGTCGGCATATTAATGACTATGCAGATGATATTAAACTTGGTGTAATGCTAGTACTCCAAAGCACTTTTTACGCTTCTTTGCATATAACTTCTCATCAAAATGATGCCAATGGACTGGATTTGAAGTGTATTTGGCTACAATTGATATAAATCTCTTATGTTCTTATTATCACCTCCGTTGTCAGTATGTTAATGACAATGCAAGTGCTTTTATACTTGGTGTAATGCTTAGAACCAAAATACTTTTTACGCTTACTTGCATATACAATTTCATCAAAATGATGCCAATAGGCGGGATTTGAAGTTTATTTGGCTGCAATCAATAAAAAGCTTTTATGTTTTATGATCACCTCAATTGTCGGTATATTAATAACAATGCAGGTTCTATTAAACTTGATGTAATGCTAAGAAGCCAAGACACTTTCTAACCTTGTTTGCATTTAAAATCTCATGTTTGAAGGCTTTCCAGTGCCAGTTTCGAGGCTTTGGCTGCAACGATACGCCTCATCACGCTTGCGAAGGTAGTATCTAGTGTTCGGATGTTTCTTCCCGTAGATGCCAGCGAAACATTGACAGCAACCTGTCCATTCTCATCCTTGAGTATTGCTGCAGGTTAGCTTCTCGACAGGGTTGGCACCAGTGAGCGATTATAGAATACAGGGCCTTTCAGGGCCCACTCATAAAATGAACGGCAAGTATCATTAAATGAAAGGCTAATATCATTAAATGAACGAGCAAATATCACAGTGGGACCTGCATTCTATAATCAGGCAGGCACCAGCAGTTTTGATGACCTTCCATGATGAGGCTTCTTGACGACTGACTACTTTTCGATGAGGCAGGCCAATTTTCAAAATGATCCTAACCGCCAAATAAATTCAAAACCAGCCAATGATTTGTTGTATGTGGCTGCTTTTTGTTAAAGTGAACAAAAAGGTGATCCAGAGACCACAATTCTTACGTGATATTGTTCGACATCTCATTCCATTTGATTGACAGTGATGTTCGATCGTAATGCCAATCATACAGAGCCTTCTGCCGAATTAATTCAAAACCCGCCTAGCGTTTGTTGTATTTAGGTGCTTTTTAGTCACGTGAGCAAAAAGTGATCCAGGGACCACAATTCTTACGTGATGCTGTTCGATGATTCATTTCATTTGATTGACAGTGGTCTTAGATCGCTTTGTCAATCATACGAATCCTGCTTCCACGATGAAGCCATTACAAAGCGTAGCCTCGCACTAGATTTATTCAGAGTCGTAATTTCGCTATTTGCGCAAATGATATACCGCTACAACTACTTACCTACCTACCTAGCTTCGCACTAAGATCTCTTGAGTAAACAGTCAATCAGCCTAGATGTATAAGGTATTGGTTGCTGGGTTCAATTGGGAAATCCTAAAATTTAAAACTTTCATTTTCTCAAAACAATGTTTTGCGCATAGACAATAAGTTTCGCAACATGGCATTTTGTTGTTTGAATGCTAAAAGTGAATGCCTATATATGATTTTGAAGCTTGAAGCTAGGAGAGTGCCAGTATGGCAAATGGTCCATCCCTTTTTTATTTTCGGGAAAAATACACCCAAATGGTCGGTTTAATGTATGTGATTTAAGGAATATCGGGGATTCCCTTTCCTTCTGTAGATGCAAATGGTCCGTCCCCATTTTATTTTCGGGAAAAATACACCAAAATGGTCAGTTTAATGTATGTAGTTTAAGGAACATTGGGATTCCCTTTCCCTCTGTAGATGCAAATGGTCCATCCCTTTTTTATTTTCGGGAAAAATACACCCAAATGGTCGGTTTCTTGTATGTAGGTCGGTTTCATGTTGGAAAGAGAACTCCAAATATTCATTAATTTCAAACTCCGTGTTTAACTGTAGTTCTATCATTCTCATCAAACTTTATCACATTTTTTTTATAAAGTTAAACAAGCTCAACATCAATTCCACATCGATGATGATTTTATGATGTTAATTTGTCCTTCACCTTATCAACATTGATGTTAGTATTCTGAAGATTAAACGACAATCATGGCATGAATGGCAGTTTTGGTTGCGCGTTTATGTCATGACTGATGGCTTTTTAACCTACTAAAATCTTTTTAGGTTTGTGATCTTTGCACACAGTACTAGAAGGAACTTTGTGCCACTGCAATACTTTGACATGCTCGCCTTAGGAACGCTGTTTGCATGTTATAATTTGGGCCATTTTCAGAAATCATCATCTTGAGTTCTATTCTCAAGTTAGATAGATAGAGTTTTGGAACGGTTAGAAACTGATGCTCTTGTTTTATCAAAATGGTTTCCTGAAAACTTTATGAAATTGAATGAAGGGAAGTGCCATCTTCTAACTTTTGGGACAAGCCAAGATGATATTAAGATCACAGTCGGTGAGGCTATTGTTAAAGAAAGCTCTGAAGAAAAGTTGCTAGGGGTGACAATAGATAAAAATTTGAATTTTAAAAGTCACGTCTCAAATTTATGCAAAAAAGCCAGCCAAAAACTGCATGCCCTTGCTAGGGTATCTGCTTTCGTGAATCCTGATAAATTGCGTCTGCTAATGAATAGTTTCATAAAATCTCAGTTTAGCTACTGTCCGTTAATTTGGATGTTCCATGACAGGGGCCTCAATGCAAAAGTAAATAAAATCCAAGAAAGAGCACTCAGAATTGTGTATAAAAACAGTCACGCCGATTACGAATCTTTGCTGAAATTAGATAATGCAGTATCCATTCACCAACGCAATCTACAGTACTTGATGATAGAAATATACAAAACCAAAAAGAGCCTGAATCCTAGTTTCATGAGTGAGATTTTTGAGGCAAGAGATGTACAATATGACTTGCGAAATAAGAATACTCTTGGCATTCCTAATGCCAAGACAACTTCTTATGGCATAGAAACTGTGAGATATTTGGGTCAAAAGCTGTGGCAAACATTACCTCACAGTGTTAGAGAGTCCCAATCACTGACTGCTTTTAAAAAAGAATTAAGAACCTGCACAATAGAGTGTGACTGTAGATTGTGTAAGACATTCATTTCGGGTTTAGGTTTTATTTAGCATCTTTTCTTTAAAATTCTTTCTGAACATTGCAACATTTTTTATATGTATGATAGATAGTTGGCATTAATTAGCTTTTCATAGCTATTAGAGTTGTAAGCCAACTTAAAATAAATTATTTATTATATTATTATTATCATTATATTCTTTCCTTTGAAAACAGCCTTCTTTTTTTATTTGTGCCTTCATAAATTGAGACAATGGATTCAATGATTGTTTCAACCGAAATGCTCACAGCAGCTACGCAGATTCTTTGAATGATCATATCTACATTAACATACTGTTTTAAAATAAATATTCAGAAATGTCTTTATCAGTAATAGGCTGCCGATGTCATTTTCGCTGAGAAGTGCAATTATGCCCTCTGATTTTCTTACAACATCGCTGAGGTGAAGTCTCAGCACACTGTCAGTAACATTTTTGATGTCATTCGCTGGGTGCCAAACATGCACTAATATAAAGATTTGAAGTGCTTTTCCGTTTGACCTTTCAATCTTTAAAACGAAGATTGACCCAAGATCATAATTGTGAAGTGGTAAGGATTATTGAAAAATTCGATTCAGAACAAGTGCCTGCAGAAAATAGGAACACGGAATTTTGTGCCTGCGAGCGGCGCCTGCGCAGATTAAGGAGGTCTGCTTGGGACACACGTCCACTAGCCCCCGAGTGGAAAGAGCGAGACAATCAAATCTAACTATCTACTTCTCATCCTATCGTCGAAGGTGTAAAGACATTGCAATTGTAATGTCATGCTTACCGATGCTTAGATTTCATTCTTTGAGCTTTTGAAATTGATTTATTTAACGTGAAACGTATTGGCTTCTTGTTAAACTTCCTTTTCTTTACTTCTGTTTGTTCTTTCACAGTCAGCCACGGATACTGTTAGAATAAAAATAGATCATCGTAAGGAATATGTTGAAAATATTTTGACAGCGATGTAGCAACATTCAGTGTCATATCCTTTATGTCAAAACCTTGATGGCGAAATGGAAACTGTCAACCCTCCCGCAATTTAAAAGAACTTAAAAACTCATCTTAAGAGCTGAATTAACATAAAACACGACTCCCTGGAAGAGCGGTAAATAGGCTTTAACTTTTTCTCCTTCTTAACGTCCTCACTTTATCTTCTTGTATATATTTTGTCATAGATTGTAATTTTAATTTGTATGGTTTCTTCTTGTGCTGAAGGGATTTTGTGTTGGACATAATTTAATATGAATATGAAATATGAAACAAAATATGAAACGAAGAAATAAGAAACCGGTTGTCCCAAGCACAGTATACAGAAGTGGCCCCCATCGATGTCAATTTAGCTTTAGTCAACGACAAATGACTCTCAAAACTGTTCCTCGATAGTCAAATTGAAGGTTGGTACTTTGTTTGTTGGTATTGATGCTTTGACAGCAGTAATATTAATATTGACAGCGCCAATTGGTAGACTTAATTACATGTCGTAGTTTCGCTTTTTGCCGGAACTGATATCGCTACAACTACGACTTATTCCCATTCGCTTGCAGAAACGGTAAAGTTCCGTACTGATTCTATTTGAAACCTTTCCGCTGCTCCACAAAAAAGTTCGATTGAGCAATGTTGGAGTTTCTATCACTATTGTGTACATTCGAGCATTCTACAAAATGTATCAATCTGTCGTTCGATTCGCATTCTTTTTTAGAATGTAGCTGTGGGCCTAAATCATCTGCTACTTTTTCCTCACAACCACTGGGTCTAAAATGCCTTAAAAATCAGTTTTCTAGAGCTGCTGTACCATCAAATTAGGTATCAGTACTTCGGTAAAGGATCATTCTTGCCACAAAAGCAAAAACCACCTTGCTCTAAGGCGCATGCTGATTGGTAGACGACGGGGCAACAGAATCCTGTCGCCGATTGAAATTTTTTGCCGTTTATACAGCTCTATGTCCATAAGGCCCTCGGTGGAGTGATAACAACAACAACAATTCAACTCAATGAGATGAGGGTAGCTTGAGGGTCCTTATGGTAGTGAGGCTAGCAATTGGTATCCAGAGTCCAGAAAACATTACGGTCGCACGGTCATTGACCGGAGGAAGGTTGGTAAAACAATGGAGATTTTGAGGAAGGTTTGTCAAAATAGAGATTTGAAGGAAGGTTTGGATACATACTTTGACAATAAAAAATGAGACAAATCATTGGAAGAAACTGTCAATGCAATGAAGTCTCACAGATGATTTGTCTCACAATAGTCTTTAGCATTGATAACTGGTATATCTTCTCAATTTCAATATGCACTTCAATACTCTTGATTCATTTTCCATTTCAACTTGCTGCATGTGTAATACAGTTTCATTTACCAAAGAAAGAGGGTTATTTTCAGTAATATGTATTCTGGAAAGACTCTAAAGCTTATAAAAGCTTCATCATAAACTCATTGAAACAGGGTGACGTCTACCAGCTTCACCAAACACGGTGCCACTATCAATCCTCAGTCAAAACTTCAAGCAATGGCTTTCTCATGGCATAGGCCTATATTAACCAAACTTCAAATTCTTTGGTTCTCTGATGTCTTTCATCTTCAGATTTTGAACTTCCAACAATAAATCTTATGACGAAAAAGATCCTGGGTATCTATCAATCATGCCACTATTCAATTCTGATGTATTCCAAAAGATCTTTGATTCTTGGCTGTATTCCTAACATTACAAATCAGTACAGAGAGGTACAGACAGTGTCAGTCAGTCACCACTTCCTCAAAAGAGAGTCCACCACCTTCTTGCACTCTGAGTTGTTGGTTCTGACTCCTTGTCATGTGAAACAACAATGTCTTTTCACCAAAGCTGGCTCCTCTATCAAGCAATCATATCACTAAATGTTTACGCAATTTATACGAATTCACTTCTTCCATTTGAATCTGATTCAAATTGTGATTCATAGAACTATTTGCCTAGGCCATCGATATCCACTGTTGTTGTTGTTCCTCCATTAACAGTGCACTTAGACTTACTACGGGAGTCCTGCATTTTGCCGTATTGCTACGAGAAGTCGTGTAGGACAATGTCGAGCTTAGGTAATAAGTCTACTGTAGTAGCAAAGATTCAAGAAATTGTCACGACTTTCTATCGTTTTTAAAGGTATTTCACCTTATAATTCCAAAGACAAAGACTGACACGCCCTAGGTATGACTTAGCCACGCCCATGTATGTAAAAAATTGGAGGAAGGTTTTGTTACGAAAAAATTTTGACCGGAGGAAGGTTTAATACTTTTCTGGACTCTGTTGGTATCCATCTCAAAACCAGAGCATTGGCCTTTTGGCCTAAGTAAATGCTTGAAGCACATCAAAACATATTCTTCTCGCTGGAGTTTCGTAACTATTACGACCCTTTGCTCAAATCAATAGTCTCTCGAGAAACATTCTACTGCAACTTTTACTATATGGTAATAAAGATTTCCCTGATGACATTGATAAAATTATGCTCCACCATCTGATTATGAATTTCATTCGCAAAAATGGTCGGTTTGGGCAAGACAATTTAAGTTTGCTAGTGCCACAAAGTTACCAAGTCCTTTTGCTCTTTCTTTTTGTAGTCTAATAATAATAATAATAATAATACTAATAATAATAATAATAATAATAATAATAATAATAATAATAATAATAATAATGATAATAATAATAATAATAATAATAATGATAATAGCAATAATAATAATGATAATGATAACAATAATAATGATGATAATGATAACAATGATAATAATAATGATAATAACATACGAATATTTATACAGGATAAAAACACTTCAACGAATCATCGTTGTTATCAACGTGTGTCCTGTTGAAAATAATAAATAAACTGAAACTAAATAAAATTTCCTATTTACAATTATTCAAAGAAATAAAAGGTCAAAAAAATTTACAATGGTTCGTTAAGCTCTGTAAAGTGTTCGATTTAACTAAAGTAGTCTTTGAGGCTTTGTTTCATATTCAGTAGCATTTGTAATCTTACTGATTTTTAGAGGCATTGCATTGTAGATCTTTGCTCCTGTTTAATAAAACGATTTGCATGCATATTCAGTCCGCTTATGTTCCGTTTATTTCCGTTTATATTCTGTAGTGATCGTTTATGTGTAGCTATCTGTCATTGTATATTTAGTTTGTGATTAGTGATTACGTTGAATATCTCCGCACGTTAAGACCACAGGGTAGTCATTGTCTATTGCTCCTTGTGGTATCGTCCGAGTAGTGTGTGGTAGTCGCAGAGTAATGAGAAAGTATAGCAGTTTTTAACCTTGTATTGTACAATTAGATGGATATAGAAACATTGACATAAAAACTGAAATTAAAGAAAATAAGGAAAATTCTTAATGGGTGATTCCCAGCAAACAGAAATTAACATGATCCAATATTTTTCATGTTTTATCAAGGTTACTATCGTTGATTTTTTCGAGGTTCTTCAAGAACTTGTTTAGGCCAAACTATGTTTGTGTCTTTCATTTAAAGGACACGGCCGGAGTTGGTATAATTGTTGATTATTCAAGAGATTACACTGTTGTCAATGGTGTGTAGTATATACTTTTTCAATTTTTTTCTCTGTTAATCTGCAAAACTACATTATTCTTTCAAGCAGCTTTGAGACCGTCGGCAGAACGCTAATTGGCGTAAAGATAGTCCTAGCATTGGTTTGTCCATCCTTGGAAAGAGATGTGACATCCACGCACTTTAGCTCATCAGAAAAAGTCGAATTTTTCACACAATCCTTAAAAATTGGTGTCAAAAGCTCCACACACACACACACACACACACACACATCAGAACTGAATTTAAGAATTTTAGCAGGAGCTCTGCTCCGCTCCGATAGCAATCTACGGCAAACTATCACTTGGTGCGGGATAAGGGAGACTCTTAAGAGAAATTCTGTGCTTATAATGAAAGAAGAAAGGTAAATCTAACGTTCTGTCTGGCTGATTTTGTTCATTTGATTCAGGAGCTGAGGAGTAACTGTTAACATTTGAGTAATAACTGTGCAACAATTGTAATGTCCTCTGCTCATCTTCTGAATAACGTAAACAAAATCCACCGAACTTAACGTTAGATTTACCCTTCTTCTTTCGTCATCAGCACATAACTTCTCTTAAGAACCTACCTTATCCCGCACCAAGTGACAGTTTGCCGCACTGGTTTCCAGGCATCTTTGCAGCTACGTTCATTTTGAATTACTGGTTGAGAGAATTTCTCTTTTCTGAAATCGCTAATCGCTTTGAACTGAGGTGTGAACCAAAGCAACTGATGCTATTGTATCACAAAATCTGCCCTTTTTGATGTACCATTTTCAATTTAAACGGAAGACAAACATTACAAAGGATGACATAGAAGGATGGGATATCTCACAACTAAGCTCATAGCCTGGAAAGAAGAGATGATTTCTCCACTTAAACAGGGCCTTAATTGCTGCTGGGATTTCTACAAATACCTCCTTGCACAGCTCCAAGTTTCCATCAACATTTTCAAGAAGTGCGAAATGCAACCTAACTGCTTTGTCGTTGACCTTCGCCGTGAAAGTGCCATTGTTAATACTGTTGACAGTAACCAATGCAAGAAAACGAAAAGATTATGTCCAAAACAACGAAAGTTTACATCTTGTTTCAACTCTACCTATAGCAAGGGTGAATTTCGTACAATGACGATGCGATTTAACAACCTTAAAAGTAGGTTCACACCTTCAATGCAGTCGACCATAATGTTTTGCTTTCTCTGTTCATTTTCAGCTGATTGAAATCAGTCAGGTGTGAAACCTTTTCTTCAGAGAGGCAAATCGCTTTGTGTTTTCGAAAACCTGAGTCGTTTGTTTTACAACATTTGCACATGCTACTCTACCTCGGGATCTTCTCCTCCGGAATTCAACATAACCTTTTCTAGAACTGCTTTCACTTTATCTCTGTCTGAAACGAGATACCAATTGGAAAATTAATCCATTATTATTCTAATTCAAGCCAACAAAGTAAACACAGTGTTACATAAATATGTACAAGAAGAACAAGTCAATAAAATTACAAAGTTCATACCAATTTACAAAGTTCATATTAAAAATAGTGTAGAAACTATAAAAATCCGAGCCGAGGAATGTACTGCCTGCAAAGTTTGCAGTCGCAGCCTTCATTTTTCCAATATTTGATTTTATTCTTAAATTGTTGCACATAATTTGAATCCTTAATTTCCTGTGGAAGAGAGTGCCAAATACGCTGCCCTCTGTATCGGATTGTTATAGTATCATGATGAACTGTATGTACCATAGGAAGTAAAAATTTATTGGTATTTCTCAAATCATATGTAACACTTCTTTTCAAGAAAATTTCGTCCATAAAACTGGCGTTTAAATTATTTGTAGTTTTGAACATTTCAGTCATTAGCAATTGCACATTTTTCTGGTGTATTGTTACAGATCCATCTTTTTAAGTAATGATACGAAACTGGCAGTATAGTCTTTGTATGCAATTCGTAAGCCTCTTTCATGCAGTCTATTGACCTTGTTATTCATTTTTCTGCAATGGAACATCCATACCAAAGGACAGTATTGGAACTGGCTAGTTACAAATGCTCTCCAAATGCTCTACAAATGAGCTTCCAAGCAAACTCAAATTTACCAAACCGTAATATTGCGACAGTACAGGTGCGGTATTTTTGAGCGCTGGGGGCTTTGGGGGAGGATAGTAGCGGCGACTATGGTTGTCGGTGATGTTCTCTCTACCGGGGCCTCTGCGGCTCAGCACCGTCGCCTGTGCTGGCCTGACGTCCAATGTGAAACAGATCCTAGTATGTATCCGTATGTAATCGTTTAGCGCTTTAAATGTCTTTTCTTTGTGTTTTCAGTTTCGTTTGTATGTATTTGTCAGTACGTTTAGTTTAGTGTTTTATGTAATGTCCCTTTGGGATAGTCATGGGTTCTTGCTTCCCGGGGTCGTCGTCCTTGTTATGTAGTCCAGTAGTTTGTAAGTGTAGTCTTAGGTAATTCGTTTTTGTAAAATTTTTATATTGTATAAAAAAAAATGCTCTCATCAACAGTCTTAACTTATCAGTTCCTAGATAGGTGGACATTCGTGACAAGGTAAATAGTTTGTTTCCAGCCTTTTTACAAATATTGCTGACATGCTTCTCAAAGTTGAGATTTGAATCAATCAAAACCCCTAAAAGTTTCTCTTCTTGTGAATTATTGACGGTACAGTTGCCAATATTTATGCCGAAATCTTGATTTGTTCTTTCACCAAAAATCATAAAATGGCATTTGTCTTCGTAAAGTTTCATGTAATCATTTCGAAACCATTCAATTATGACTTTGGAGTCATTTTCTAACCTAGAGATTACATTTTCTAGACGTATATCGCACGTATAAATGGTTGTATCGTCCGCATAGTTACATATATCTGTCTCCTGAATCAATAACAGAAGGTCATTGATTTAGATATTGAAAAAGAGAGGTCCAAGGACGGATCCTTGGGGAACACCAAGCTGAAGATGCTTATAGCTACTGAGAGATAAATTGATTTTTAATCTTTGTTGCCGATTTTGCAGATAGCTGTGGACAAGCAATAAAGCGTCACGATTAAATCCGTATGCATGTAACTTAGCAATCAGTGAGTCATGTCGAATACAGTCGAAGGCCTTTGAAAGGTCCATGAATATGGCTCCAACATTTCCACCCTTGTCAAGGCACGTTCTCCATTTTTCAATTGTCCGTATCAATGCATGTTGAGCATTAAAGCCCTGAAGAAAACCACAAAGCAGATATGATAAATACTGAGATAAATATGCTGATATTTGAGTACCCATAAGCCTTTCAAATACCTTTGGCACTGTTGAGAGCACACTGATAGCTCTGTAATTACCCTTGAACATTTTGACCTCCTTTTTAAAAAGAGAAGATACATCGGCTAATTTCAGTTCATGCACCGATGCATTTCACTGACCACCATCCAGTTTGATGTAAGTAAAAGTATGGGTTCAACCTCGTTGCCAGGGTATTCTTACGTCATACGCTGATCACAAAGCCGAATGAACACCCTCGTACACTTCGATCAAATTTGCCCAGAAAATGGGCAGATTTGGAAGCCATTATGGATTTCACCGTTGGCGTGGAAACGCCAAGCGACGGAAAATGGCCGTTGCTCTGGCGCTAATTCTGCAGAAGATGAATGGAGAAATTGAAAACAAGCACTTTGACGACCTTATTTGAACCTTTTTTGAAGGTACTCAAACAACAATCTGGGGTCGGCAAATGTGTTTAATGTGAAAATAAGGTCGGTTTGTTTGGAGCGAAAATAGGCCTAAGTTGCAAATTCGGGAACTTTCACCGCAGCTTCAAAAATAAAATGGCTTGCTATTCGTCGAATTTCGGAAATAAGTTGCAAATGATGGTCGGAATGAGTAAAGAATGTGGTTTTACGTCGAATTTTGACATGCCGAGACCGTTTGCCCCGCGCAGAACGTAGTTACGGCGCAAAATGGTGCACAGCCAATCAGATTGCCGAACGGCCTCTTGTATCCCACAGTAGAGGTAGAGCAACGAACTCACTCTGGGGACGAGATTGGTATGGGTTCTAATTTGAGTGACGAGGCAGTCACAATTGAAAAGGATGAAAACCTTACGTCCACTGGGGCGCCCACCACCAAAGTTGATGATTGTAACAGCTACTGATACTATTGGGTGTCCCAAAGAAGTAACCCTATTGGAGAAGTTACCCAACTGCATAACTTTGGCACAGTACTAAGATTTTCACCACAATTTTTAAAGGAGGGAATTGATCTCTTATAAATAGACAACGCTGATAACCATTTAAAAACTTTAGCAAAGATTTT
Organism: Aurelia sp. 4 Dawson et al 2005; assembly: GCA_964019985.1. Taxonomy (NCBI): domain Eukaryota; kingdom Metazoa; phylum Cnidaria; class Scyphozoa; order Semaeostomeae; family Ulmaridae; genus Aurelia; species Aurelia sp. 4 Dawson et al 2005. The sequence continues at coordinate 17,119,598 of OZ026496.1, read as the reverse complement.
AATATGATGCTAGAACCTTTTCTTTGGAAACCCACCAGATTTTGACATTGCTGGAGAACAATAGAAGGGCTGTTTTTGAAGCTACCACTTATTTTGTTTTTTCTCTACCATAAATCATCAAAGAAATGTTAGATTGACTAGAACAAGGTCTCAAAGTCTAAGTTGAAGCCTGACCATTGCAACTATGTAAAACTGATTTTTTTGAATTTACAGCTCCTCCACAGTACCCACACAAACGTGGCACAATCATTTTGGGACACACTGTATAATAAACTATACGATAACTGTTTCCTTCGGGCGAAACCAAAACTAAGTATAATAACTAACGGGGTGAGTGGCCGAGTGGCTTATACAGTGTTCGTCAGGTGACTGAAGTTAAGCTTGGTCGAGTGAGGTCAGATTTCGGATGGGTGACCTCTGAGGCCTGACCTCGCAACTCATCTCGTCGTCCTTCGAAAGGGACGTTATACTAAGGGTCCCATGCGTGGATGCGGTAAGCACAGTGTGCCTAAATTAGCTTTCAGTAGCTAGAAATCCTGACAAGCCCACTCAAAAAACAAAAAAATACAAATTGAAATTGAAACTGTTTCCCTCACAAGCTTGGTCTTTTACTGACGGCTTCGGGTTAACTCTTTCCGGTATTGCCCTCAGAAACAGTTATCATAGGCTTAGAACAATCTGAGTTTTGCTTCTGCTTGCCAAAAAAGAAGTTTGAGCATTGGCCTTCTAAATCAGATGTTGGTGATATTTTTAAATAGGGATTAATTTTTGGTGATACGTTTTGAGATACGCGGTTGTTGATCCAAGCCTGACTCCTCCTGTATCATAATGTCATAAAATCAAAACAACAAGATGTGTAAATTTGCTGAGAAGTAAACGAAAGCATTCTGAGAATTAAGCAGCTGCCGACACGATGAAACGATCAAATCAGTTCATTTTTATGAATATAACGATGTTTCTATATCTGTTATTGTGACTTATGGAAGATGTTCTGAGATAAACCCTTGCAAATGCATATGAGGGCTAACAGAGACGGCAAGGCGGCAGATGAACTTCAAAGAAGATTATCAAACGAGACACTCAACTTGTATCTTCTTCACATCTCGTCAACTTTTCACACATGACATTTGCAGATATGTTTCTGGAGTAGTTCACATTAGATAAGGAGGAATGAGAGCGTGTTTTTTTACATTTTTGTGTACTTTGTGTGTTTAGCATGCAATATTAACAAGAAAAACAACAGAATTACGTGAGCATTAAGAACAAAATATATTAATACAACTTCGAGGCGTCCTAACTATCACACACATCAGATAAAAAAAATTGAATCAATTTGAGGGAATCTATGCATATGAAGGTAGCTCTAGCTACATGCGGTCAAATTCTAGTCTGCTAGATACCGTTGCAACTCTATAAAACCCTTTTCTATTGTTAACCTCCCCTCACTTACTCTATAAACATACCAAATAAACGGGGGGAGGGGGGAGAATACTAGGGGATTGGAAAATTGGTTCGATGCAATGGTGATTAGGGGGTTGGAATCCCGGGGAGTACTTCACTGTGAACGTGACTTGACGTGAATCTGGCCTTTGACAAAAGGACGCATTTGCATGACAGAATTTTTCCAGAATTTCGACCCTTTTGCGTGAATTTCAGGAAGTTTCGTAGCCATGTCTAAGAATTTTGTCGATTTGAAGATGCATGGTCTATTGAAATTTCTTCAGTCGTGATGAAAATTCTGAAACAGCTACCCATCTACCAGCCTTATGGTTAAAAACAGACCAAAAGTAGGGAATTTCAGGTGAAAAAACAACCCATATGAGCGCTACGTCCAGCATCACTGAACAATCAGGTTACCCCCCCCCCATCAGGTTACCCCCCCCCCGCGCCCCCCGCGCCAGAGTGGGAATAATACACCTTTTCAGCAAAGTGGCCTCGATTTGGAATATTTCAGCATATCTTCAGCTTGCATCAAATGAAATTTCTGATTCCAGACTAACATTCAGCACCGAAATCTTAGTCTAACTGCAAATTTTCTTAATTCTAGTGTTAGCAATTTCAAATTTTTTAGAATAAAAAATTGGGAAACTCAAAGGCTTTGAGCGAGAATAATGATTGAGGGTGTAAATTTACACCACAAATGCTCTTTTCATGGTCAAATCCCTTATATACTATATATCAAACTTATCATCGTCACAAAATATCAAAATCCCAAACTCTAGAAATATAAAACTTGGCACTTGACTAAACTTGGGTTACTGAATCCAAATCCGTGGTCAGATATTCTGTATGAACAAATTTTCAAAAATTTCCAAAACGAGGCTGTTGATTGAAAAGGTATATCGGGGAGGGAGGAGGTTGGGAGGAATTGGAAAAAGGCTTTTCGTAGTCAAACACGCATCTCTTCTCCATTTATCTTCACTAATTATGTTTACAATAACTTCTAGTTTCAAGAAGTAATAAGAGGGGGGCTTAAATGAATCCGGGGGAAAGGGATGGAAAATTTTCAAAATCGAACAAGCGGGGACATGATTATTCGGTATTCGAGATTACATCAAATGTCAGAGGTTACCAAAGATTTTTCATTTACTTAGCTACAAAAATTGCATGCTAATTTTGATATTGGCTTAGGAAAAAAAGTGTGTCAAATCTCTGTATTTGATCGTAAAATTTTATGCTAATTCCGACAACCGTTTGCAGAAGAACGAAAAAGTTATCATTTACATGTTTGTCAGCTGAATTTCTGAATGTGGGCTCCCCTTTCAAATAAGCCACCTCTATCTTAAGAATCCTGTGGAGGGTCTGAAAACTGATCTCCGATTTTCCCGACTTTTCCATAGTATTTATAAATAGCATAGCATTGCCCTCTTTTGGCAAATTTTGTGACCAAAATACGCTGCTTCTCTTCCAGCAGCGACCAAAACTAGCTTCGTGAGACGTATTGAGTCAAACGTTGTACAATTTGATCGTTATCAAAGGGCAAGTTCGGGGCTAGTAGGATTTTTATTGTTGATAAAATAAAATATAACACTGTTGATTGGTGTGTAGTTTTTCTTCCAACCTTTTCTCCCCTTATCTGCAAAATTAAGTATTTCAATTTGCGAAATGCATGACATGATGTCATAAGCGCACAAGTTCATGGCCTTCGACCGAACCCCTGAACCGACGCAAGCCTTATTATCGCACACTCTTACAAAATGGCGACAATATTGGGCCAACTTATAAAAACTGTATAACGAATTTACAGCTGCTAGTGATGCCAAAACTTGGAAAGTAGTTTTCAGTTGGTCTTCGGCGGTTGGTACGGTTGCTTTATGACATTAATTCTCTCAATCCCGGACTCGTCCTTTAGAAGTTAAAAAGGGAGTGATGATAAATTGTTACCTTACCTAACAAAGGATTGAGCCTCACATCGAGCACTCGAATTGATTTGTTGAAATCGAGCGCAGTTAACAATGCATCAGCACCTTGCATCGACATTCCACATTGCTGGAGATCTAGAGCTATCAATAAAGAACTTTTTAGAGAAAATACAGACTGGAAAAGGATGTTTCTGGGCCATATTATTTGATACTTAATTCTATTCAGGAAGGTTACCCTTCAGCTTGAACTGTTTTATAGGGGTAATCCTCCTTAATCGAAATATGAAATTCTTAGGAAAACAATATATATATGTGAACTACTAAAACTGAGTGTCCTCTCTCGCATTCATGATTTGGTAAAACCATGTACAATTTTATTGTTTATTATTATTGATAACCACCTCTAAGGGGACCATTATGGAAATAAGGTCACTCGATCTTTTAATGCTATCCCTGCCTCTATTATTAGGGGTGTTTTTTAACTTGTTTTTATTCAAGTTGCTATGTAAATTGTATTGTAACTATTTCAACTATGCATCTATAAACCATTATAAATATTTTTTAATTTAGTGGCGAAAGTTACATACATACCTATATACCGGGTGAGTCAGAAAAAACGTTGGGCGTTTGGCGGACTGTGACATCGCATTTAGCCACCCGATTCCAGGAATCTTAGGAATACAACAACTGACCTAAGGTTACCTAAGAAAAACTCCAAAAATGGACAATGCAAGGTCTTGGAATGGCCACACAGCGGAGTGTAAGCAGGCATCCTCCCTGTACAGCTTTAAACAGTCGTTGTTTAGTTGTAAATAGGTGACGGTGGTTTGGATTCTCTTTTATTGTAGATATTTATTTTAGATTTTAATAGGATTTTGAATAGGCTTTTTAGTAATATGTACATTTAGAATTGTAAGTAGGTTAAATTAGAATTAGATTTATTTTTGTTTGTAAGTTTTTTTTAAATGGAGGGCCCCTTGAAAATCAACATTGTTGAAGGACTACCCTCCTTAAACATGTGAAATAATAATAAAAAATAAATAATAATGATCATTAAGAACTAAATTCTTCCATGCAGCTAAGAGTCTAACTTAGATCATAAACCTTTCCCCATCGAAATCAGTCATTTAATGCATTTTCTAAAAAATATTTTCTTCTTAAGACCTTGTACGGGAATCTTGCAAACTGATCAATCTTTCGCTGAGCCCCTTCCGCATTTTATCTTGGCAAAAGTTGCAGGTACATGTGGTATTATCAGGGGAGAATGAAATAGTTAGGAAGTAGTATTCTCTCCCTTGGGATGGCTTATCATTACTTGCCTGGCTTGGAGAATACATTTGAAAGACAAAAATGAAAGACAACAATGCGTGCTTCTTTGTCTTACGAAAAGGTATCTTTTACGCAGATAAACGCTCTGTCGCGATGGGACTTAATACAAACAACACTTTTTCCTAAAGCCTGATTCACAGAGTCGTGCAGAACGAACCAAAAGACAAGGGCTTCAAACTCTGAGTCTTCGCCCTTTAGTTCTTTCAGCACGATCCTAGCGACCTAGTGTGAACCAGGCTTAACTTTTTCAGTATCCCTGGACAATACAACGTGTACTTGCCATGAACTCGGACAAGGCTAAACAGCTGAAGAGGTTTGGTCAAAGATTTCACCAGTTTGCAAGACTCCCATATGGGCTCTTACGAAGAAAATCTTTTTTTAACGAATGTATCAAATGACTGATTTCGACAGGGAATGGTTTATGATCTAAGTTAGACTCTTGGCTGCATTGAAAAATTTGTTAACGGTAATCGAGTGGCCCAATGCGACGCCATATACCGTCAAACGCCCCACGTTTTTTCTGACTCACCCGGTACATACGTTAACTACAGTATAAACCATAATGTTAAAAACGCAATACAAATTTTCAAAGTCCTTGATACAAAAGAAAGGAAAAACTGAAACAAAATCCTACATAGATTGCTTAAAACCATTTAGGGAAGGTGCCTTATTGGCATCGGCAGAAAAGTTTTACCACACTTTGTTCCTCGATAAGAAAATAATTTTTACCCATTTTATTTCCTAACAGTTCATCAGATTCTTTCATATTAAAGATCCTTGCTCATTTTATATGTCTACTGAGGTATGAAACTTAAAGCAATCTATAAATAGGTAGCCTGCCTGCAGACTATACCCAAGGAAAACTTCAAGTCTAGACCGCCATGATTCAAACCGCCCGTCTCCTGCTTGCCGGGCAGGCGTCTTAACCACTGGACCTCGATCGCTTGCTTCAGTCTCCATGATTTAAAATGGCCTTAAGTAGCGGACTCATCTAAATAGTCCATGGACGCACAATAAACTTGCATCCTGTAAGAAAATCGCTATAAACTCCAGCAAAAGAACAGCAATAATATAAGAAAAACCTGTAACAGGAGGTTTTCCTTATATTATTATTTCTTATATAATTTATCATCAGGTTTTTCTTCCATTGTTGCTGTTATTTTACAGGAGTTGATAGTGTTTTTCTCTCAGGATACAAGTTTATTGTGCGTCCATGGTCTATTTAGATGAGTCCACAACTTAAGGCCATCTCTATGATTTAAGCACCTAAAAGGCTACTTTCGGCTTTCGCTTTTGTCACGCAGCGTTTATTAAAGTGAATAACCTGAGTTAAAAGATGAGATCGCATAAGTTTATAAATAGCCTATTGTATTTGATAATCCTGCTCGTCGCGAAAGAAAGCAGAGCCAACGAAAACAATGGAGGGATTAGGTGTTTCTTTGTCCTATTTATGGACAAACCCTATATATCTCAGGTCATTCACTTTAATCTTTAGTAGCTGGCAAGCAGCAAGGATTTCTCCTTTTTCGGTGCAAACAGAAACATTGAAATGTAGTCCAGTGGTTCAGAAGCCCGGAAAGTAGGAACCGGCGTTTCGGATCCCGGTGGTGGCAAGTTTTAATTTTCTTGATCAATCTGATAAGTTCAGCAATGACTAATATATTCAAATCCAATGTTTCCTGATTCTAGACGTACCAAGTTGTTTGCGTTGAAAATACCATTTTGAAAACTATATTTTGAATGCAATACCGTGCGAAAGTGGATCAGCTTGGCACACTTTGCTTTTTCCTTCGTTAACGCTCACTTCAAGAGTCTACACGAAGGCTACATTGGTCATTACTTCAAAATTTTGTCCTCGCAGTGTTCGCCTTGTTTTTGGTAAGTATGATATCTAAAAGAATATACTAACCTTTGACCCATAAATCATCCTTTAATGCATCAGCTAAAATCTGAACTCCCCTGTCACCAATGAGGGTATTCTGACTGAGATTGATTCTCCTGAGGCCATGCATTCGGTTGAGATCTGGTCTTCTGTAACGCAAACTTTCCTGCCACGCTTCTCCATGCCTTTGCGTTGCTTGATGCTGTTTTCAGGAAAAAGATCAGTTCAAATCTTCTTGATTAAATATCGTGTTTGTAAGGGCCTGATTGTATATCGTGTTTGTAAGGGCGATGAGTAAAGAAATGGAGAAAAGGATAGAGAGTTTTGAATTCAAGTGCTACAGACACATGTTACAGATTCCATATACTGCACACGTCGCAAATGAGAGTATCAAAAATCAAATAGATGCAACAACTGGAACATCAGAAAGGTTATTGGGAACTGTAAGGAAAAGGAAGCTCCAATGGTTTGGGCACCTTGTTAGGCAGGACAACAGCTTGGCCAAAATGATCATGGAAGGGATGGTAGAAGGAAAAAGAGGAAGAGGCAGACCAGAGAAACAGTGGATAGATAACATAAAAGAGTGGACAATGCTGGAGATTAGTGAAATTATGAAGAAAGCAAGAGACAGAGAACAGTGGAGGCTGATTGTTCGGAAAGCATCTATATGCCCCTACGGTCGTGAGACTATGGGTTGATGATGATGGAGGGCCTGATTGTATGGGCGAGTTGACATGCTTGTAGCTCTTTCATGCTCAGTGAGTTGTCCCGATGCTTCGGTCAAATCCTTCATAAAACATTTTGCGATTACATGATGTAAGCCAACCCTCAGCAAAAGTTTCGTCATATTTCAGAGGCAGAGCCAGGCTACAGGGGGGTCAACCCTCTGCTGTAATTGGGATGACTGGCGAGGTAGAGCCCAGCCAGATCAAGGCGCAAGCGGGTCAACTTTCATTTCATTTAATCTTATTTAAGCAAAACATCCATTCAGCTAAATACAATACCAAAAGAAAAAATAAATTACAATAAATGCTCAAATATGTTTCCCCCTCCCCCTCCCTTTGTACTGATCTTCCATGGATTCTTGCAAATCTATTGCCTATCAGGTCAAAGGTGAGATTTCAGATCTTTTTTGAATCGCATAATGGATTCGGTATCTCTGATGAGATGTGGGATACTATTCCAGGCTTTTGGACCAGTGTACGAAAAACTTTTTTCGCATGATCTTAGTTTTGCACATGGAGATCGAAAAGCTGATTGACAATTTTGAAAGTCAGGAAAGCTAATGTCAACTCGCCCATGTAATCACCCTCTAAAAAGTGGTTGTAACTTTGTCTCAAATCAGATGTCACGTGAGAATTGCAATAACACGAATTTCTCACACCGAACTCCTCAATTATTTTTATTCGCGAGCATTTTCACGTAACAACTGAATTGTGACAGACTTTAGAATTTGGCAGAGAAACTAAACCATTCTGTAATTGCTGGTCCAAATTAGATGCAAACACAATAAGTTCTTCTGAAGAAAAATGACGAAACTTTTTATTCCTATTCGGTCAAAACTCAAGTCAAGTATTCACCGAAAAAATGCTTATTTCTGTACTTATGTTTTTGTTTGTTTGCCATTTATTTCAAACACTCGCACTTACATTGTTTTGATCGTCGAAGCTTTCGCCTTACTTCTAAGGCCTCATCAGCAATATTTATTTCGAAGACTTGAGGCTGTGTTGCGTGTCTGACAGCATTTGAAAAAATCTTTTACTTGTCATTTTCTAAGGGTCCTTTTATGAGGAAGGCTGGCCCGTTAGCTCGCTCGCTTACCTTTAGGTGATAGCCTACATCTCTAGTCAGTGCTTTAGAAACATAAGTTTGTTTATACTTAAGAGTGTTTAAATGTATGCTATGCTGGACCAATTTCCCAGGATCCCTTTTACGAGTGCCGGGATCCCGCCTTAAACGAGCTGACTTTTCTCAGATAAACGGGAGAAACCGGCAAGCCTGCTTGTGACCCACGCGCAAAACTGAGCAGATTTGTCAAGTCTCACAAACTGGGAGACCCGCTATCCTATTTGGCGCCTAGGCATATTCCTCCTTTTGTAGAAACGAAAGAGTAGGAAACATTTCCTTGTTCTAAGACTACTAACAAGCGCTCGGCTGGGTAGGGGATCGCTCACTATGGAATCTGTCACATCAACCAGTGGCCTTGAGGAGAGTCAGCTCGCTAAAGGGCCAGCCTACCTCATATAAACAGGCCCTGACGAATTCATTAGATTGCTTCAAATGTTGTGCACTTTGAAGTTAATATGTCAGTAAACATGTGGTGAGTTTCTTGCTCCAGTTGGTCACATCACATCATCTTCAAAATGCCCGCGACTTTATGACAAATCTTCACATTAAAATTCTTCACAACAGGCCCAGTTCCTAAATCACAGACAAACACCTGGCCAACAATTGGGGAAGGGAATGAAGATGTTGATTCAATTAATAAGCATTCTTCATCACCATATTTGTGTAACCAACATTGGCGGCAGGGTGACCTCGATCCGTTCAATAGCCATCATGATTAGGGCCTCTGAGATAAAATATTTTATCAGGATCGACATTAAAGAGAATCGATGCCTCTGTAAGTGTCTCAACCCACTTGCGGAACAATTCTAGCCTACCACGGATCAGTACTTCTTGTTGATGCAAATCAGTTATCCAAATATGGTACTGCGCATGTTACTGCCTACTGTCTTTGCACAACTATTTCTGTCAAGGACTTGTATTCCTTTCATTCCCTTCAACTTGAGAACAATTATAGCCATTTTGACTTCTAAATCTTTGTAACAATATAATATGTAGCCGTATAATTAACGGAAGTTTAATGAAATCTGCTCTGATGAATTTGTTGGTAACTTTGTTAGATCCGCGAAGGCCTGAAACTGTTTGTGAAAGACATTACGATCCATGTTTCGGTAGTTCATTCATTGTGCAGGTCTGTGGTCAAAATATTTTGAAGACAGAAATCAGCATAAACTGTACGACGCCAGGCCTTCATTTCGTCGATTCGATTGAGTTATAAGACCTACAAATCACTGAACTTTTTTTAAGGGAGGTTGCCTAAACAAGCATATACAAATGAATTCAAACCGCTAGAAGATTTCACAGAGGAAGGGTCTACCGAACTTAGAATCAAACAACTTTTACACGGCGCAGTAAGCAATCACCATGACTCCCTTATACAAATTCAAATGACAGCCACTCATCGGTGCAATTTGAAGAGGATAGCTTAACAGAATCCCACAATAACTGACGCATAAATGCATACAAAAAACCATGAAACATAGTCGATTAAAAAGCGCGTAACGTTTGTTTATCAACGGCAAATCAGCGTTGTTACTTGCGGTGCAACGTACATGCCGCAGGTTAAGGAAATTCATATCTCTTGATAAGAATCACACGACACACGGCTCATTGCTGGGGATAACACGTTCTTTATCAATATCTGTTTAGACCTTCAAGTTTTACTTTGCCGCTAAACAAGGCGTTGTGGGATTTACTTCGACCAGTTCCTGCCATAGTCAGGAAAACATGGGGGTCTGACAGTCATAGCTGGAGAAAGGTTTTTCTTGAACTACGCGATACTGACGAAGATTTTACTTAATTCTACTGGCAAAACCCTATCTCCTCACTCAAAAATAAGAAAGATTTTAAGGCATGATCACTTGGGCCGAAGAAGGGTTTAACTATTCTCTGGATTCAGGTTCCTGCATAAGGTGCCCTTCAAACCAACAAGAAACACACTATAATCTTTGACAGAAAGCCTTTAGATTTATTGTGCAAAATGACTTGCAGCTTGATAAAATCTGAGGTGAATATTCCATCATTGATATGAACAATATTCTGAAAGTATGTCTTTATGCGAAATTGTCAATGACGAACTTAACTTACAGATCACTAAAAATTTAAGGAACTTCAGATACAGTGGTCTGTATTTAAATTTCCAACAACAGAATTCTCCTGAAATAATCTTAAAAATCTGTTCTATAAAGTTCCGAGCAGGCATAGGCAATAGGAGTAGAGGATGAATAGGGCAAAGAAAATGCTTCACGAATACTGTTTCCTTAGCTTAATAAAAAATGACATGTGCCAAGATTTTCAAAAGCAGCATAAGCAAGTTTTAATTGCCAAGTTTTTACCGGCATTGCTAACATCAACGATACCTAAACGAAAAAGCTATGCTCGCGATCATTTACTCCTTGAAAGCGATAAATGCTTGTCATTTTCCGTTGCAGGGACCGTTCTCTTCGTTACAACTCTTTTCAAGCTGAAACTTTCGAGCACTTTAATTGCCCCCTCAGCGAATATCTTCCATTTAGAATTACCTATGAGTTTAGAACGGCAGGACGGATTTTAATATCATTAATGTCCATATTTAACTAAATTTTCACACAATGGCAAAATTTGCTGCGATGGAACTAGGAAGATCATTCAAGATGATATATTTTGCTAAATATTTGACGAAGAAAAAAACCTACCCTTATTATATCACTGACTGTTTCCATTCCTCTCCATGAAAGGGCACAAGAGCTCAGAGATACTGACTTCAGACTTATTGAGTTCTTCAGCCCAGCAGTTATTGCTAGAATAAGAATATAAAGCTAAAACTATAAAATCAATTGCAAGCAGCGATGAGGCGACGATTCTTAATGAACTTTAAATCCTATTCCATTTCCAAGAACTGTCAGCTTATGTTCCATACTATCATGTGTCCCACAGACTTTCATATCCTGTTAAACACAATCTTTTAGAAAAATAAAACAAGAACGAACTGATACGCATTTATATTGACAGTTTCAAGCCATAACTCATATTTTGGCACTTTTTTGATAGCTATACATCACAAATAAAAGTTGCTGGTCTAGTTACTACACGGAGTATTTCTTGCAAAGGAATCGCAGAGATTTACTTTGGTTTCATATGGGCTTAACTACTGTAAATAAGCAAAAAGCAGGCTTTTCAGATGTGATAAAAATCAAATTTCAACAGCCTTGGCCCATTTGGACAAGGCTTTTGAATGAAAGATCTTACTAACATCGTTTGAAAAGGCAAATTCTGGATCCATCCCTTGCTAAGTGTTCCTATTAAGTTCTAAATAACTAAATCAAAATAACACAGGAATAAAGGTTATAGCCGATATTTGCTCGTGGCCCATGGCTGGAAACTTCCCAAGATTCATTTCACGGACCAATCAGACGGCGAATAAGTGAAGAAGACAACAGAAGCCTGTGAAGATTTTCTAAGGCCCGTCCACACGTATCCGGATATTTTTGAAAACGCATCTTTTTTATCCGTGTAAAAAAATATCCGCGTCCACACGAGGAGCGTTTTCGAAAAGATTCCCGTCCACACGAAGACGCTGCTACATGCAAACTTTGATATTCTAGCTTCGATAAAAGAAAACAGACAATCAAGATGCCCTTGCGTGATCCCCAAAGATCTGTGCGCATGCTCTGATACGTCGTAAATCGATGCTGTGACGTCAGCGTTTTCAAAAAGCTCCGTTTTCACCCGTCCACACGACAACATGCAAACGGCGTTTTCAAAAATATCCTCTCTGGAGAGCGTTTTCGAAAAGCTTTGTTTTTGGTGACCGAAAACGCCGTCTCCGTGTGGACGCTAACCCAAAACGGATAAAAGGATGCGTTTTCAAAAATATCCGGATACGCGTGGACAGGGCCTAAATTTACCTACTTTCACAAAGCGCAACAAGGCAAAAAACTGCTGGAAATTTTCCGAATTTTTGAACAAATCTACTCGCCGGATGTTTGGTATCCAAGTTTGGATGCGGGCTTAAATATATCATGTTTTCCAGAAGTTATGGTCTCTCAAAACCCGATGAGACACTACACCTTTAAGAACAGAAATTCTGGGCGAGAGAAAATAGCAATAACAATAGTAATTGTTGTACGAACGATCCCAAAAAAGCAGATATCTGCTTTCCAATTGCCCTGCCATAACATATTTATTTGTTCAAAATTCAATGCCCCTGCGATTTCTATGTGAACTGAAGAAGCCTGCTAAGGTTTGTTTACGCGTTTCAAGTCATATGACAATATTCTTGGGATTCGGAATTATAGTATCTTTTGTATTCATGGCACAAGTTTCTATAATGTGAAATAAGTAATGAAATTGAAAGGCGGTTGTATTAAGGGGCCTTATTGTGGGGCATTTCACTTATTCGAAAAAGCGTACGAGATTTTTTCGGAACAAAAGGATTTTTAAGGATTTTTTATGAAGTTTTCTTGAGAACAAAAGGATATTCTTTAAAGGTGTACAAGATTTTTTGGGAGTGGAATACCCCACGGGTTTTATCACCTGACTTGAAGTGGCGTAAGCAACCCTCAACAAGCCCTAGTCGATATTGTCTATTGGAAACGCTATATCTCCATGACACCATGAGCTATTTAAACCGGCATCCAAGCTTGGATACCCACATATCTGGCGAGTAGATTTACTCAAAAACTTTGGGACATTTCCAGCAGTTTTTTGTCCTGGTTGCGCTTCATAAAGTTAGGTAAAAGTTCGAAAAATCTTCACGGATTCCTTCTGTCTTCTTCACTTATTCGCCGTCTGATTGGTCCGTGAAAATGAAACTTTGGAGGTTTCAGGTCAGGGGCCACCATTAATACTCGGCTAAACCAACTGATTTCAATCTTAGTGAAGATTATTGAAGCTGACACATTTCAAATTGACTTCCTTATGCAATACATTGATAGAGTCAATCTAATGTGTGAAAATATTTGTGGGACACCTGATAGGATATCAATAAAGTGAGTAGCATGCAGAAAAGAAAGCTGCTAATTAGAGGCCCTTTACATGAGACCTGGAATGAAGTTTAGGCGACATGAGCTCATGCCGGCATGAAAATTTGAAAAAATTCATTCCTGTTGACCCGATACGACACTTACGCCATGCATCTTTTATGTGACTTAAAGTAGATATTTGAGAAGGAATACAAGGAAATTAGGTGTTCATATCGCCCAGATCTGAGGAAAATGTGTTTACATGAGGTCATGCCGCATCGTTTGAAGACTTTTTGCATTTTAGACAAAGCCAATAACAATTTCGATTTACTGGTACACGAGAGCCTGCTAATGCTGAGGGACCGTCCGACGCTTAATCAACGCAATTCTTCTGTCACTGTATCTTTTTTACATTTCACTGGACTTTCTTATTATTCATTGAGCAGGTTCAATAGCCTTTCCTTACGATTGACAATTTAAGTATGCATTGCTGGCGAATAATCTGTACTTTGAAAATCTCGCACGCTAATTTTTTATTCAGCTGAGGATGCGAAAAGCTGTGTTGAAACGTCCGAATTAGAAAAGCATGCCTTAGTCGAATTAACATCATTTGGATCTAAACATGGAATAGTCTCATTAATATTAGAATGTCGACTCCAAACTGATTTGTTTGTCTGTTTTCGTCCTCTGAAGTGATCCTCAAAATGTACGTCGTAGTGTCAATGTCAATGTTTATATGAGATTTCCATGCCGGAATGAGCGTCATGCCCCATGCTGACATGAAAAAGTGTCCAAAATAAAAGCTTCATATCGCCCCGACACCGTGTAAACACAATAATAGCTCAGACAAGCATCCGATATGAAACGCTGAAATGAAACCCATGCAGGCCTGAGTTACACGTCGGGTCTCATGTAAAGGGCTTCTAAATGTACCGTCTGATTAGAACTAAATAGCTTTTGGAATAACTATTGTGAAGAGGGTGAATGTGAAGTTGGTGATTTGAAGGCTTGCAACTATGATTGAAGGTTTGCACCAAAGGTCCCAACAAATGTAATAAAGGTACAATTTTTGGGAATATGAGTGCCTAAACCATACTAAACGGTATGTGAAAAGCCAACAAAAAATCTAAGGTACAGTGTCTGATTTAGCCAAGAATTACTTTTTCCTGGTCTTGTAATAGATACAACAAACAACGCTGCAAAATTTCTCATTGTATGAGAATAAAAACTTTACAAATTAATCATGTAACTTACCCTCTAAGCCATCATCGCCAATTCGTGAAGATTCTAGAGATAGAAACCTCAAAGTTTTGCTCTTTACAATGCCCTGGAAAAGACAAATTTTTTTGCAGGCTCCAACTTCGTAATAACTCATCACGTTGGGTTGCTTAGAATCAAGGAAAACTATCTGACTTACTCAAACTCTGTTTTATGTAAAATGATTTGAAAAGACAGAATAAAAATGAAACGTTGAGTTTTGCACAATATCTTTTACTTATGCAGGTATCATTCTTATACCAGTAAAATAAATGTGAGCTTGACAATGTTATTTCGCAGATGTGAAAAAGGCATATTCTATCAAATGAAGACTGTAGACTAAATGAAACATATCAGAGGAAGGAATGAAATTAAAGCAAAACTTTATTTCAAATGAAGGTAAGGAACAAGAACTTACTTTGGAAAGAGTTTGCAAGTCTCTTTCTCTGACTGGTATACCTTGCAATATCAAACATTCTATGCAGCTTGATATGGAAAGCAATTCTTTCAAAGATCTGCAAAATAAATAAGGAGTTTTGGATATTCATTGCAAACATAAAATTTTTTCTTTAATTGTTGCAAAGATATTTTGGATCAACTATGCACAAAGTTGTTCAGAGGCCTTCTTGATTGGCTCATTTCAATCAAATGTCCACTTTGAATTCATAAGTCAAATACAGTATGATTGAATGAAAATATTAGGCTTATTCATTCAACCTGTGAATTGCAGCTCTTTAAATTGAGAGAATATGCAAGTAAGTGCTTGTTTTTTATGCTTAAGATGTCCTTTCTAATACCGCAATAATGTCAACAACAGCAAAGCAAAAGAGTATACCAGATAAATACCTGCATAGCTTACTAGTGACATCTCTGCTTCTTATAGCTGGTGTTCTCTTTCTTAGGATGTACGCTCTTTGCTGAGGTGTACCTTGAAATAAATCAAACTTGATATAATGACACTGGAAGAACTCCTTTGCTTCTTTGAAAGCAAACTAAGTTGATAGAAAGTACACTTTACCTGGTTCCTAAATTGTTTCCTTTCTTAAACCTAATCCCTATGGGGGTGTTTTCTACCTCCCTCCTCATAGGCATCTGTTATGTCCCCAATACCTCCCTGACTTCTACTAATTATCTATCAGCTATATTTTGAAGGAAAACTTTTTGAAAAATAGAGGTAACAGGTCACATGATATGCCCATATTTGGAAGCAGGTAGCAGTAAAATCATTGTTTTCAATGATCTTAATGGAAAGATTTGATTGAATAATGAAGTAATATACTGTGTGAGCCAGAAAAAAATTTCCACTCAGAAAAAGTCATAGCACAAAGAGTACTTCACAGATCTGCATAATGTAAATTTCAGTTAAAAGGTGAACGATTGAAGTATTTCTGTGATATTTCTTGTTGTCTTATCTGCACTAGAAGTATCAGTAAATTTAATTTGATAAAGACTTCATGTTTGTAAAATGACTGAAAAAGAGACTAAAACATTGATCAAACTGTAATGACTCTCTTACACAGAACAATACTCAATGGGTATTTCACCTCTCTCAAGAGTTAAACAACATCAATTTCAGCCTGAGCCTCACAGTTGGCAAAAAACAAAGGATCTTTCATTTCAATCTATTGTTTGCAACCTTCTCAACCACAAAGTTTGCGCACAGTCTTACCTTGGCCATCTTGACTTACCTCTGCAATGATAGGAGGGTTCAAACCTATGGAAATTTCCATAGTATGTCCTTAACCCAGCCTGTGATTACACATGGGTTCATAGGAATTATTTTGTGTCAGGGCATTACCATGGTTTGCCATGGCTTTCCATGGTTTGCTGTGGTTATTGTTTCTTCATGATTATCTTCATGCTGGTATCAAATGACAGTTGAGGAATGTGTTTTCGTTCCGCTCCCCTTTCACATTGGTGTCCTGAAGACGTTTCTGATTTAGCATTGCATAAGAAGTTGAAAGCCAGTGGTTTAAAATTGATGCCCATGGAGATTCCTGTGGACATTTGCCATGGTTTTAACAAACTTTTTTCCAGTCACGGAAAAGCCCACGGACAACCATAGCCAGACTGCTAATTACGCCGTGCTCAAAAGATCTTCCACGCGCAATTCCAGGAAACACAATTGCTTTATCGTTTAAAACAATGGCCAGGTAAGCAATCTTCCATGTGCACTTTTTGCAAACTTATCAGTCTGGCACAACGGACCCTCCACGGAAATGTCCATGGGTTTGCAACCTTCCTGCAAAGGTCTGTATGCTTGTATTTTGATTTTTGTGTAATGTTTCAAAATTTGTATGCGGTGGAATTCAAAATTAATGAGCTGAACTGAAAAGAGACCAACAGGGCCTGCTCCAATGTGGAAAGTTCGCTTTTATTATGCCAAAGGTTTATGCCACACCAATTGTCTAAAGACAATGAACTTATTGTTCTTCCATTGCTCTTGATGTTGCTCCCGCCAAAGAAATTTGGCATAACATGTATGTTTTCCAGCGTGATGGGGCCTGTTCTTGCTCCAGATTGGAAAGTTTGCAAAATGCCTGGGGGATCTCTCTTACATCGAAATTCCTTGAGCAGCTGTATTTGTGTCACTAAATAATAGTTCTATTGTTTCCTTTTGTTGTTTTACGAAAATTTTGTGGCTGGAACCACGGCTGAAATTCAAAGTGTGCGACAGAGAAATCAGCCGCGCAAGGCAAACTTTCCAGTCTGGTTCTTGCTGATATGGTCCACTCACCAGACTGATAACTTTGCAAAGTGCATGCGGAAGATGTGTGCCTGGCCATTGTTTTAAACAATAAACTATTGTTCTTCCTGGAATTGCGTGTGGAAGATCTTCCATGTGCACGCACAACAACAATATGGTAACTAGTCTGGTCCATTCATCATAAATATATAGAAACAATTCACTTGCAGGAAATAACTGAAGCCAATGAAGCATTGTAACTGCCTATGCAATGCCTATACTATAAGATACCTTCTTGCAGGATTGAATTTTGTTGCCAGAAGCTTCTAAATGCAATAAACCTCAAGGAATTATTGCTCTTTAGTGAATCAACAATGGGCGTCCAGTCCCCAACACGAATTCGGTCTGCATTGCAGTCGATGAAGTTTTCTTGCAAGTTTGCAGTGATTGCGGCAAGCGGACAGCTGTTTTGAATGGCGCATAGATGTTCATAAGATTCTTTAAAATTTTCCCGGCGTCTCTTTTTACTCGAGATTTGCTCCATAGTGAAAAAATTTAGTACTTTCTTGATTCTTTATGGCTCTGCAAAACTGTTTGGGCCTAACTGAAATGAAAAGATCGCGCCAAAGCATTTGCCTCGAGATGGGAAGCGGGAGTGAGACTGGTTCAAAAAGAGTGCTGGCTGGAGTGCTGAGCTGAAGAGGTGAACAGTGAACACGTGAAAATTGTTCAAAATTATACGGTTTTTTCATAACAAAAATTTCTTCACTGCTGATTAAGTTTCTCGAACTGGTTAATTAGGAACGATAACCAAATTTCTTTCCCTACGCCAAACCAAAGGACAAAAACAAGCATGTCCCTTGTAAAGCTTGATTCCCCAAAAACTTCTCTTCTTACAGTATGACTCAGGTATGACTATGCTATATCCCCCACCTTCCAACGCGAAAGTGAGGGCGCAGTAAAACCCCGCAGAAAGAAGATATTTGTAGCCACGTAAAACGCAACGCCCATTGACAAGATACTTACAGTTTCACAGAGGGAATGTCCCGCAAGAGCTTCTTGAGGTTTTGCTTTCATGCGAAGGACAGCACCAAATTTCCTTTCCAGTTGAAAATGGCGTCAGCAAAATATTTTCGCGGGCTCCTTGCCATTTGCTAGGCCCAAGCCCCTTTCTACGAATTTTGAAAATGAAGCAGTTGCTGACGGCCTGAAAGGTTTTGTGAAAAAGCAAGGGCGATGCTACTCTATCATCGTAATGAAAACATATCCGTTCTAGTTTTCACTTGACCATTTCAGTGAAGTCCAAGAAAGGCTTGCATAGTTAAGGGTGTCCCAAAATATGTGCGCTGTTTTAATGGATGCTGCGAAGCAGCCTTAAATCCAATTATTCCGTTTTTAAATATCTTAATAGAAGAGACTTCAACTTCAAGTTTGAGCTTCAAGTGTGATCGTTTGACACAGAGCTCGAGTAAATCTAATAGTAATAAGTATTTGCAAATTTATGAACCAAGAAATTCAAAATCATTGGCTGCCTCAAAGCCAAAGGATTCATCGATCTAAATTATGTTCAAATCAAAGAAATTGATTGAGGGAACATACCTAGCCTGATTTTCTGATGTTTGTAAGTGGAGCAGATAGTAAAGAATAGGATTTTGTGATACTAGAATCATGAACGCACATTAGGGAGGGGCTGCTCCATCAGCTATTTTGCTCCTCAAAAGTGGTAAAGTCGTTTGAAACCAACAAAACTGCGTTCAGCAGGCTGCCTGGTCAACATTCTTCAGTTCTGTGGTCAAAGTTATAAGGTTCAGGAAAGAGACAAAATACTCTGCTATTGAAACATTGAAACAACCACTGATGTTGAACTTTCTTTCTCTATCAATCAGCAACCACTTGTCAGATTTGTCAAAGTCGGTGCCAAACTCAGAAACGAAATCTCATCTGTTCAAAACTTTGAGAAGTGGGAAAGTTGGATCTATGGCTACCCCGCAGCAGCCATTCAAATGGCGTACTAGCTATTTGGGACACCCTGGACAATAGATGAAAACGAAGATGATCTAGACCCTTCTTTGGACAGCTGAAAAAGTTAGCATTTAGAATTTGTAGCAAAAGTTGATGCATTAGAATGTCGATAGACGCTGCTCTGCTTATCTTGGCATGGACATAATGACAAGCGTAAGGACATAATTCTGCCTACATGGGCTTGCAAATTTTTAGTGTTTGTCAAGTTAGCTAGGCAACAAAAACGATGCGAAGAAACAAAAACGTACATTCATTCTAGGCCTCAGGCAAAAGATGAAGTAAATGATCATGGTGATATCTGATATTAATGATACAAAATTTGATACAAGGATGAAATTCTGTAATAAAGGATAAAAGCTTTAATCTAAAATATACAATCTCTCTAGCTAAAGCATCCTGCTGACAGATGAGCTGTAGTCTAGCGCATAGGGTGAACCAGGAAAAAGTTGCCGTTTTTGAGAGTTCAAAGCATCAAGAGTACTGAAAGGATTGGAAAGAGTTAATATTTGCTGGACAGCCAAGAGATCGAAGTATTTTTGTAACTTTGCTCGCCTTCCTTCGAGTAGTGGAAATATAGTTAATTTCAGCTTTTACAAAAATTCCATGGTTTCAAAATCACCGAAAAAGGCCTGAAATATTTTATCAAAACATAAAAGACTCCTCGCACACAACAATGAAGAAAATGCATTTTCTCATGGGTGAGAGACATCTCATGTTATGCACATCCCTTGCCATGGCATGGGACTGAAAATCTTTATTGTTTGTTTGAAAAGCTATGTCGCTTAACTCTTGAGAGAGGTAAACGCCTTTGCGTGTTGTTCTGTGAGGGGTAGGCCTTTTGCGGTCATTTTGCAACCACGAAGCATTAGTAAAGTTGTATTTCCTGTGCACGTAACAAGGCAAGAAAAAGCACAAAAATATCTTGATCTTTCGGTTTTTAACTAGAATTTGAATCATTCAAATCCATGAAGTATTCTTGGTGCTATGAAATTTCGTAGGTGGAAACTTTTCCCTTGCTCATCCGGTAGACAAGCACAGATCCGCCTCTAGGAACAAGTTCACTAGTTAGAGGGGAAACAAGACACTGTTCTGATCGACAGCAGTATAAAGGTTTTTACAATATTTCCCCATCTAAGACGAAAGAGTAGAGATTTTCCTTTAACTTCAATACGTGGGTCTTCCTTGCATTTCCTATATATTACTATGGATGTAGAAAAGTTCAACAGCTGCACTTTACGTAGCAAGAGTATCTGTTGCTTTTGATTTCCTTGCTACTAAACCAGCGAAGCACAAAGAGAAATCGAACACAGATGAATACCTACGGATGATTAGTTAGTAATCAAAACAGCTGCAAAAATGACCGAGAGGCAGGATAGCTGACTCACTGAGTGTGCATGCGAAGAGGGGATGATTAAAGAAGGCATGAGAACAAAAATCCAAACATATATCTCAAGCATTCGAAGCAGGGTAATTCGGAGACTGAAATCTAGGTACCTGCGTTCAGCGCCGAAACATGTGAGAAATGTATTGCTTATGGCTATGATTCTGAATTAGGTAAATAAAATGCACCAATCAGATCTTTATATTTCCCCCTCCTCTTTCGACGAATACTAGCAATTTGTCTTAACAATCTTTTTTCGAATTTATATCAAGTGAGTTGGCTGTCAAGGCTTTGAGGCATCTCTTGAAGATTGCTTTATCCATATTTGTAGCTGAAATAATTGGCAGTATAGTAAAGCACCGCACCTCTGCTTACGATCACCTTATACAGCAAGGAATGTCATTGTTAGGGCCTGTTTATATGAGGAAAAACACCTCACTTGCCAGACCCAGGGCTGAGATTCCACTTTCCAATAGAATCCTTTGTTTTTCATTTTGCGTTTACATGACCAATGCAACACCACCGGCATAGTGAAGTCCCGCCTCACTAGAGATGGAATCTCACCTGGGTGAGCTGAAATTTTTCCATACAAATGAAACACCACCGGTATGGTGAGGCGAAATGAAATCATTCGTTGATTCTCATTGGTCAGTGCAGTCTGATTACACGGAAGAGAGACTTTACTCCACCTCGCGTCTCAGCCACGGGGCTGACAGGCGAGGTGAAAAATCTCATAAAAACAGTGACTGAAACATACCTCGCCAGTCAGCCACGGGTCTGGCAGGTGAGGTGTTTCCCCCATATAAACAGGGCCTTAGAGGGTTATCAACTTTAGCAAAGCATATTATGCCATGATCAAAGGGGTTGGGTCATGGAATTTCTGTTGAAATGATTAGCTTTATAGCTTTCTACTGAGGCCACATCATACAAATTTTGAAACATCTTTGAAATAATGTCTAATAATGGCATCGTCTAATTTCTGAATAACAATATTGTCTAATAGTCTGATATAAGTCTGGCATTTTCTTTTCCAACTTCTCGATTTAGTCTTATTTCTCTTCTTAATTTGATGTAGAATCTCAAAGCATCTGGATGTGCTCGTACACATTGCCTGTTTAAATCCAGCACTCTCAATCCTTCTAAACTTTTAGCACGTGATAAAGCTACGTATGCTTGTCCATCTTCAAAAACACGAGCCAGTGATACTTCGACGCAATCCAGAGTCAAACCCTGCGAAAACATAGGATAAGGTCGGGTTAAAGAATTCTTTATAGGCCTTATACTACACATAGTGTCTTAAAATATTGTCTCCTCTGTGTGACACCGTATAATTCTGATGCGGTAAAATTGAGGAATTTGAACTTTGCTTAATCATGATTCTCGAATGTTAAGTTGGATTTTGGTAAAGCCGTCAAGAAAGTCATCATGAACGGACTTATTTATCAGCCTTGGAAATTTAGGACTACGAGAAACGTAAAGCCAGAAGTCAGCCAGTCTTTCCAGCCATCCTTAATGTGGTAGAAAGGAGTATCAGGCCACAAGAACGTCACTGGAATTTCTGCTACCGGCCATCTTCTAAGACCCGCCTTCTTTCCAAAGAAGCGAAAAAGCTTTGGTTTGATTTCTTTGAAAATTTACGGTCTTGTAGATGATTCAATACAAGGGAAGGGTTTGAAATTTACCTGACTTTTGTGTATTGAAATTGCCCAAGCCAGTTTCAACGGATATTGTTGCCTGGTCACCATACCACCTCCAGGGATTCCTAAATTGAACCTTTCGGTCTTGAGTGCCAGTTCAACCCCATGAATAAATTTCACGACAGGAGTATCTGAAAGTTGATAACATCTCTCATTATGATAAGTAGATGCAACTTTAAAGGATTTTGTAGGAAAGTAAGATTTGCAAAATCCTGAAGTAATTGATGTGATGTCGAGTGCAGACAATAAAGTATGAAGGTTTAAACAAAGTTCAGATTTTCAAAATTACAAGAGACATTCTGCTGCGGCTGGCAAGAGTGTTAGGAAAAGGATGATTTGATTAAGTACTTATTTACATTGTTTTGGTGCTTGTTTTCTTCTCTGTTTCGTCTTCAACTGGGGTCTGCAATAGAACGTGGTTGTAGGCGAAACACTCTCAGATGTTAGAATATAACTCTCTCGTATTCTTGTGTCTAAGTGTCCCATCGCAGAAGAATGCAAGAAAATCCTTAGCTTAAACTCACCATTGATAATATGCACGTACGACTGCTCTGTTATCAAACTTATTTTTTGTTTTATCTTATTTATTGATCCATTTTTCTTTTTTACATAAACAGAGTCAATGAAGTTGTTGATTATTATCGCACAAGTGGAAGAATTAAAAAACAGAGAAGAAAACAAGCGTCAAAACAAAGTGAATAGATATTTGATCAAATTATCCGTGTCCTAGCACCCTTGCTGCAAGAAAAGGCATGGAATGAAGGTAGAGAAACTAACTTGCTGAATCACTTTGAAAGCGCAGAACAATTCCTCTTGCTCCGTTGACAAGACTTCGTTGCAAATCTAGGTTCTTTGTTAGCATTACCTGCAAATTGTGAATTGGACAGTCAGTTTTGTCATTAGGAGTGTTACATTGACACATTTTATAGAAGGGTCTTCATGAAAGGCTAGATTTAGATTTTGATTCAAATGTCAAATTCTACACACTTCAAGATATATTAACCTCCCTAATGATGTTAACAGGAATATACTCGAGATTACATTACAATTCATCAAGGAAACCGGTCGTTTAGATTAATCTCTTTCCAAACTCTGCTACAAACCACGCAACCACCAAACACTCTTTCTTTGCAACACTCTTTTGTTCTGTTTCTTTTTTTCGTTATCTATATCTTTCTTAATAGTTATGTCTGGTTTTCGTTTAAATGTTTTTCTTTTTACTTTTTCTTTTTTTAAGGCCTCGGGGTTGTCATTGTATTTTGCTCCTCTTGGTATCGTCGTCGTAGTATTGTAAAATAGTTCAAGTAGCGTATTTAGTAATTTGTCATGTAAATTTTTAGATTGAATATATATATATATATATATATATATATATATATATATATATATGTATAAAGAAAAGATATGTTAAATCCTATGTGCACAATTAATGGTAATATCGTCAACATAGAATTTTTCTTGTTATCTTGCCAGGCATTTGATAGAATAAAACAAATCTTCTCAAATAGCAAACCAATCCAACAGCTCATTGACAAAAATCCTGCTATATATCGAGGTGAAGATTTGACATATTATCTAATCGCAGAATTCTCGAGATTAAAATATGTTTCATCCATGGTTTAAAACTCCTTCAGTGAATATCGGTCCTTCACCATGGAAAATACCCCTTCTCGTACGTACATTAGGTCATCGTCCGCACTGATAATTTGATTTGTAAATTAGTGATGTTATGTGTTTTTGTGTAGTGCCATTTGGTTGTAATCTCGTGCTCTGTGACTATGGGCTAGTGGGTACGCTAACGCAGGTGTTAGAATTATTGACGACATTGTGCCTTTTTTGGCTGCAAGAACTTGATCATGACCTCGACTTCTTTGTCATGTTTCACAAACAAGTTTTACCTGTGCTCCAACTTTGAGTTCCAATCTTTGTTTCACTGGGAGATATTTGTCCATGTGGTCAGAGTAGAATGAATCACTGTCCGTTGCATAAAATACTTTTGCTTCACCTTTCAAATTCTTCATTCTTAATTTATTCATCTCTTCTACGTCATCTTTATGCGTGCATAATTTAGTTGCTTGGATACCGTGTCGTTCGATAGCGTGGGATGAACTTTTGTCGAGTGCTTGGTAGACATGATCAGGACATCTAGAGCAGAAAAAGTTTTGCTTAATTTTGAAAGCCAGGATGACTGTCATTTCATAACTGCTACAAAGGACCAGTACAAAGCAATAAGCACTTTCAGATAAAAGAAGCTGCGGACGGGATTAGTCAGGTCATAAAGAAATACACAACACCCCCAGTAATGAACCTGCTGAAACATTGCCCCGCCAAGATAGAGAGAAGACCCGCTTAAAACATTTGATTCCCCTCTACGTCAGAATTTAAAAAGCTTCCCGGCCAGAAAATTCCTTTCCCTGTCAATGTAAATTTAATCCCCGCAACATTTTTAATGTCTGGCGGGGTCGTTACTGGGAGGGGGGTGTCACAAAGGAAGCCACAAGACTAGCTCGAGCCCACGTACCTAGCTTAATCATTATGCAAGCCAGAAATAGGTCTTGAGAGCACACATGGGCATCTATCGAAAGAAGAAGGATATATCCAGATGTCTGCATTGGGCATTGTATTTACTTGACTCAGAAGCCAACTGGCAGTCCATTCAATTTTTTTATGTTTTTGGATGTAATCAACACGCTTACTGCTCGGCTTAGCGATCAAATAAAATCCCGAGGCAGATGTTTAGACAAACCAATGTCTGCTCTTAAGTCTTAACACTATTTCTTTCCAGTCTTCTTTCCAACACCAAATTATCCCAATTGCAACGATTACAGACAAGGGCAAAGAAGCTAATAGCGAATGCCAAGCATAAGGACGGATGGACTTGCAAATGGCTCTCTGTAAAGTCATTGATCTCCTTTGACCAAGGAGTCATGACATATAAAATCTTGCATGACCTCTGTCACGAAAATCTTCGCCATAAATTCACTGAAAGATCCATGATTTCAGAGTATAGAACCAGAAACCGTGGAAATCTGCAAATTCCTAAAGTTAGGTTAGGTTAGAATATGCAGAGCGAAGTTTCTACTTCTCTGGTGTAAAAAACTGGAATGATATCCCTGACAACGTTCGAGAAAGAGACTCAATCGCTCGCTTTAGAACAGATCTTAGAGATTATCTTTTGAACCTTTAACAGGACCCAAACACGACCCCTTGCAAGAGCAGCAATGAATATTACTATTCTTTTTTCTTTCTCTCATATTATTTTTGAACAAATATTGTCAATAGGTTATTGATTTGCTGAAAGGACCTCGTGTATAAATATTGATAAAATGAAAAATGAAAAAAATGAAATTTCTGGCATGCACAACGAGCGACATGGTATTTTTTAAGGACTTTCCACTGGTGGGGCAAACAGCCAAAATAGGCCCCAAGCTTTTACGCCATAACTTTACCACAGAGACGAAAGTGAATCGCTTATCACTGACAAAGTTAGGTCCCTACCTTCAAAGCCGTATCATTAAAAGATGTTTTTGATGCATACATAAAGCTACATAAAGCATACACAATTTACTGTCGTCGTAAGTGAACACAGCCAGATAAATGATATCCAACATAATAGGAGCTAAATTTGAGGGGAAGATTTCATTTCAGCTAGCAACATCAATAATATTTTTGTGTACGAATGAAAAACATATGAAAACGGCCCCATTTTGACTTGGACCACTGGAGCAAAAGTACTGATTTTCGCTTCACTTCTGGGGCAAGCAAATGTCCCATTAGGATTGGGGCAAATGTCCCACAAGTCACAGTATTCTTGAGTACCGAATAAACAGGGTGGGGTGAGAATAATCGTAGGGGGTTGGAAATGGTTCGATATAACAATAATGGGGGGATTGGAATAATCAGAGAAGGAGTTGCTTGGAGAAATAGAAAATAGTCGTCTTCTTAGGTGAACACGTATCTTTTATACATTTATGTGAACAGTAATGTTACTGATGCATTTACTTTTGAACTCTGGTTCTGTTGAATGCACTTCTTGAGACTTTTTCTTGCGTTTATTCAGAAATCATGTTTACTATCATTTCATTTTTCCAAACATTAATAAAAGAGGGGTTGGAATAAGAGCGGGGGGATGGAAGATTTTTCAAAATTAATAAGCGGGGGGACGAGTATTCGGTACTCGAGAGTACGTTAAAAATACCCTGACGAGCGAGCCAGCTACTTGGATTTCAGAGCAACTCTTGCAGCTTGCTTTGTTTTTGTTTACGATTTTCTGGCGTTTCAGTCAAGAGCAAGTATCGTAACATCATTTGCTCTTGTTTGGCTCGTAACATTTTAAAGGGATTTTCTCCATTTGGAGCCTTATCCAAAGGAAACAGTTGGTTTCTCAAATTCATATTTGTTGCTTTTTGATTGACAACAATTACAGAGTGATCAGCAACTGCAAACATAAAAGAGTTTACTGTGATAGTCATGCAACAAACGTAAATAAGCGAAGAAACTAAAGATACCCCGAAACCTAAGTGGCCAATTCACACGAGCTGCGTGAGACAAGAGGTTGTTGAGGGAAGACATGAGTATGCGTAAGTGCTATCAGGACTGCCGAGAGTTTTTGGGGCCCAGGAACAAACCAGCGAAGTGAGTATCATGTCCTTTAGATTGGCTTAAAACGCATTTCAAAACACTTGCTGCAGTCAAAAGCTTAGAAATATTCAATTATGAGGCCCCTTAGATGCTGAGGGCCGGGGACAAACTGGCCCTCCTGCCCTCTCCTCTCGGTGGCCCTGAATGCTATTATCAAAAGTCTGTTTGCTGGACGGGTGTTTTTGCGCCTGCACGGGAGATGCTGAACATTATCCAAGCAGTATTGCGCGAGCAGAATGTGTCCAGTTTCACGTAGCTCCGTGATGGAACCATGCATAGGAAGAATAAATGGATCGACATGGTACAATAATGCATGGATATGAAACGAGACTGAAATGAATGCTTAGCCATACACAAAAATGATTAATAGAATCATCCTGTTGAGGGACTTATTGAAGGTGTTGTGGCACTGTGGTGTAATCCTTTGACTTTGCAGCCAGATTAGTCAGGCGGAGTGGGTTCGATACCCGGTAGGACCCTTCCACTTAAACGTCATGACAAGGGGTCGCAGGCTCGATTAGGTCTGCTCTATTTCTGTGATCCTAGCGCTTGGCACTGGAAAACGCAACTCTGTATGGCATTACTACAAATCAGACCATCTGGTTCTAAAATTTTGGGAGGATTTCGTAGCAACGTCTCAAATATATTATAAACGATACTTACTTGCCAACTCGTATATATTGCAGGATATTTATAAAGTCAGCATCATCTTGTCGTTTTACTTCTGTTAGTTCAAATGCAGCATGCACACATCTTCGCCAGCTCTCGGACTGAAGGAAAGACATGAGACGTACGAAATCAAAAAATGAGCAGAACAATCTCAGAAGTATTTAGAAAGGTTAAAATCATGCCTACTTGCTTTTATTTACGTTTGCACCGAATTTCGTCTCTCTTATGTTTTTGGTCAGAGCTTTTGGCTCATCTCTGAGGCCTCTTTAGTGACTGATTGAATTCGCTTCTTCAATCCGATTTCCAAGCACAGTAACAAGATACCACAGGTTCTTCTTTGCTAACGATTTACTTCAATTTCGTGCAGGGTGTTAAAAGAATTGCTGACAGGAATATCGAAGTTGCACTAAAACTGCCGAAATTTCATGGACGATAATTGAGGCAAAGAGACTAGTGAGAGAAATGGAAATTGCTATAATATTGTCATTGATGTTTCACTCCACTTAATCTGCATTGCAATCACATTTTTGAATGTGGTGTGATTCCGTCCATGAAATAAAGCTCTGATATCACTCAAGTCAGCAGCAATAAACGATTTCAATGAATGTCGGTTGCCCGAGAGCCAAGCGGAGTTACTCAGGTTTATTCACGATAGAGATTGTTCAGACTGAAGCATCAACGCAAAAAATAATTTCTGGCACATGAATTGACCCAAAAAAATAATTTTTCAGATCCAACATAACCAAACAGCATGAACTCAGTATCTTAAATTATGGAAAAGTGCCTTAACTGATTAGATTTCTCATGATCTATTAGGATACTTTAGCATTGCGACTTTAGTAACGTCATTTAATTCGATTTTGTTTGTAAAGTAATGTTTTACCAAATTTTCTTACTTTTCACCATGTTAGAGACCAAAAGGAAGAAATTCAATTACACGAACTCAAAACAGCACAAATAATGGACAAAAGAAATGAGCTTTGCCCGCAGTTTGAATCCAGAAAGGCAACCTGAGAACCCTTCTTGGCTATACCTGAGTAGCCCCCAGACCCAGGAGAGCCTAGAAGATTTCTAATAGGTACAGAATTACAGGCCTGATAGATACGTAGCATATGTCTTTCCCATTATATGAGCACAAACTCTGACAGTTAAGGGCACTGGATTTTTTATAGGATTAAGTGAGTTCTATGGTGCCTCCCAGTAATTCAACAGCACATTCTTATCCTGCAAAAGAGCAGGAAAACTTTTCAAAGGAGATCAATGTTTCTCTTACTTGAAAACAAAATTTCTTTTTGACTTTGGGATCCTTGATAACAGGTGGCAACTGAAGAAAATCTCCACATAGGATCAACTGAATTCCACCGAAGGGCAGATCTGATTTCTTTACATGACGCGCAACAGCTTCTATTTTATCAAAATACGTAGTTTCAACCATTGAAATTTCATCAATTATGAGATGTTGACATTTTCTCCACTGTTGCTTCACAGCAGGTCTAGATGCAAGTTCATAACATGTTTCCAATTCTGCACTTCCACTACCAACACCTGCAAAAGAAAGATCAACATTAGGAACTTTTTATGGTACACTTACACAGTTTAAAAATTACCAAATTTGGTTGAGAGATCAAAGGCCTATCATCCTGCTTTAAAGGCAGTCTGTCTCTTATTGTTCCGAGCTTAGCAAAATGGCTTTATTTACCTCCTTTATGCTGGAGCTAAATTCATGCATCATCAAGTCTCTATGACTTTGATTTCTTTGGATAAAGCAAATTAGCTCAAACTCCTGGAATGTACAATAGAGATCTTTATTGAATCTATTTTCATTCTTCAAAGGGGACAGACTGCCTTTAACTCTCTGAATCATGAGTGAAACTTAACCTGATTTAAGGGCATCAATCCAATTAGTAAGTACAACAGTATCTCCTCACACAGAGTTGCATGCAACTTGAAATTACATCTCCTTTAAGAATTGATGTACCTTTCACTATTATTGGCATGGTGTGTAACATTTTTGGTGATGAAGTGGAACTTAAAAGTGCAGATCTTATAACCAACAACTTTTCTCCTTTAAGATTTCTTGAAAAAAGCTTAAATTTCAAGAATTTTTGGGGAATTTATTGGAATCTTCAAAATGGAATTTGTAGCTGCTTGGATCATGATTCAAAGTGTGACTCTTCAAAAATCAAGCTTTGAGGGGGCTCCAATGGATGATTTTAGTTTCTAATTGAATGGAATTCTCTGTGACTCTGATTTCATGGGTTAAGAGTGAATAAAGAAATCGAAATGCTAACTGATAATTTTCTGTTTAGTTCTTGCGTTTTCCATGAGATATCATAGACAAGGCATGACTTGCAAATTAACATTGTTTCCTTGCCTAAGAATGCTTGAGAGAATTCTTTGAACTTTTACTGTCTTCCATACCTCTCAACAGGTCTTATCAGATTGCAAACTATTCTTGATGGTTCTCATGAATTCTTGAGAATTCTCACCATGTTGAATTGCAAAAGAGTTTTACTGTACATATGAGTATCCAGCTTTCATTCTGGTGTGCTGTAGTTGTGGTTTAGTTTTGGAACAGAAAATTCAAGCAATGATTTTATAATAGCTCCCTTGATTTCATTTTTCCATTGGTGTTGAACATTGAATATAAAATAAACTTCCACTAATTTTCCTAACTACTATATCATGGGGGTTGAAAGGCTTGGCTTGGTGGATTAGAGTATACAATTTATTGCTAGAGGTGGATTTGTATTTATCACTTTGACCAAACGGATTTTCACATTTTGTTTTCTTGGTGGATCACATATTTTTCTGATATTCTATGACGTATGTTGGACTTAACTAAAACTCTTTAATGGATTAATGGATCTTATCTGTCCCATGCAAATAGTAAAATGATTTTGTAGCAAGATTTAAGAGTACTGAGAGAGAAATATTTTTTGCCTTTCATTGTGCCAATGCCAAATTTGCTTGCAAGGGTTTCTACTTGTTGTAGAAGAACTGTGAGAATTAATGACAAATATATCATGAATATAAGTGACCAGTGGTATCATGAACACATTTATTTGATGAATTTATTCATTCTAGTGAAAATTATTTTTCATACTTTATTATAAGAAATATTTGTTCATTAAAAGTAAATAGGTGTATTTTCATATTTCACTACCCCTTTCACACCCCACTATACCAAACATCAAAATTATGAGGGTTTTTTGTGCATCTCTTATTCCTCATCCTCTCTCTTCTTGGTGCAATCATAATGGACAATGCAATCATGGACTAGGGAGCTGTGAAAGAAAGAAAGACCTTGAACAGGATGCAGAGGACAGTGCCTCATGGTGTTGGGGTCAAACATTCTTATGTAGAGTGTCATTGAAAATGCTCCTGCATACCCATGTACACCAAAGGAGGTAATTGTGTTAAAGGTGGAATCAGGGAATTTTAACCATGGTCCCTTGTGATAATGATAAATCAACTAATCAAATTCTGTCAGGCATAAAGGACCAGGCAAAGATTCCTGAAGTATTCCTTAGCACAGAATTCATGATAAGATGATTGTATGCTCCCTTGCTGGATCATTGTGTACCTGCAAATGAATGCAAAGTGATTCCTCCGATATGACAAGCAGCAATTCCTGTGCTTGCAGCAGCAACTGTAGACTCTGGAGGCAATGCCCCTAAGATTCTCTTCAAAAGAAAAGATTTTCCGGTGCCTGCACTACCAGTGAAAAACACATTACGACCTTGCAATACTGCTTGGAGAATTTCATTTTGCTCAGCAGTTAATTTCGAATTCTTTTTACGTTCTGTTGAGTCTGGCCTACTAGTTGAACTCTGCTTGAAATTGTCTGAGCTGTTGATTCGTTTTCTTGGCAAGGATGTCCCATCTTCAGCTCTTTTCCTTTTTGGTGTGATGTCCGTAACGTGACTCCTGGAAGACGACCCTTTCTGTTTCATTTGAATTTGATTCTTAGCTGGCTGCGTAATTTCTTGAAAAGTAGAGCAATCTTTATCAGTCAATGGACTGATGAACTGAAATTCTTTAGTCAATGAGCTGTACAATCTCGTCTTGTCAGAGGCATGATTTTTCCTGATGCCAACTTTAATTGCCAAAACTTTCAAGAACATTGCTAATCTATCTGGTGGGCAATTCGATATCAGTAATTGCGTCTTATCTTGCGTGCGAACTGTTGCTTTTCCGTCACGGAGAAATTTCTTGAACAGTTTGACATTTTTCATAATGATGTCTTGCTGTTTCTCGCTTCTGCTCGAAGAAACTTTGACGACAATATCCTTGAATTGATCTCTTCCCAGCGCGATTGTGCAACTTTGAATCTTCTGGCTTTTTGTAACATGGCCTGTGTTTGTTATGTTTTCAATGGATAGAGTGCAATCTAGTTCACAATCATTTAGATCCATCTTGTTTCTTTTGAGCTGTTTTCAAAATGTTCTTCACGCTTTGATTTCACTTAGGCCATCCTTCATTTTGAATTTATATTTTCCCTCGGTTATCTCCTCGACCAATCAGACGCTCGCCTCATTCTTCCCTAACAACCATACGAAAACAGAACTTGAAAAATATTTTAAATTAGCCAATTAGAGAGCAGAATTAGGTCCTTTTTGTTGCTCTTTGTAAAATAGCATAACGATGCTCGATGCCCGATGTGAATTCTGCCAAAGTTTGTTTACGATGAACTGTACATCATCATTTCACTCGTAATTATATTTCACAAGAAACTTTGAAAATATCGAAGACCTGGAAATGGTTCAACAAAATCGTTCCTAAGATTTAATACTTCTGCATAGAGATTGCGCCAGGGAAGAAATCAAGAATTACTGGGGGACCAAAATTGTCAAAGTGCCGACAGCGAGCGAAGCAAGCAAAATTTTTGCGGACCACACCTTTCTGATTGGCTCCAAATCCGACAAAACTCTCTAAAACATGACTAGCAAGTTGCGGAAGTGCCGACAATGCATAGCAATTTTCAAATATTCAAGTGCCGACGAAGGGGTTCTGTGAATTTTTGGGGGCTCCTGCCCCCAAGCTTCCCCGGTTGTGCCATCCCTGCTTTAGCTTGGCAATTAAAAATATGAATAATACTTTGCAAATGCTGTTCTTCTGAAGAAGGGTCATGAATGTCGAAGACGAATGATTTTTCAGGATTTTCTTTGCAAAGCAACATTGGTTTTTTTTGAAAAATGATATATCCCTGTAGAGGACATATTGAGGCCTTCCGTCCTCGATTATTTTGAAGAACAAGGACCGACAAGACTTAAACCTCTACGACATCGTGTCATATTAATCGTGTAGTCCAACCTTATGTTGTGCGTTGAAAATTGCAGAAGATTAAACTTGTTTCAACAGGGCTCAAAAGTTCTTTTTTTCTATGTAACGACAAATGCTACGAATAACAAAAATATTGGAAAACGGAGGAAATACAGCAAGAAAACAACAGTGCAGTGAGAGCAGATGCAATTAATACAAAAGCAATTAGAAGAATTATTGCAAAAGCTAAATGTTCGTTTCATGTAGCATGGATCAACAATGCCATCGAGATACAGTAAACAATTATTGCAGCTAATCCAATGACTAAACAATATATTGGAATCTTTTTATTTGGCTCTTGCATTCCTGATAAACCTTCTGTTGTGAATGCCAACGTCTTCACCTGAAAATCAAGGAGAATAGTGAAGCTGTTTTTCATTCTCTAAGTAATATTATTCCTTGGGCAATAATGCACCATTTTTGTAGGTAAAAAATTAAAGTTTACAATTTTACTTCGTTCCTTTCTCTTCGGCTCAAGTCTAAGCAGAGCTTGGAATCAAATTCAGATGGCTCCTGCGCGTCTGAACAGTTAGTTCCTAGACAATGCTCATCCTCGTTTCAAACTTCCTCTTACAAAAAATCACCGAAAGGCAGTTTGAAATGGAGATGAACACTGTGAAGGAGTCAACAGTTCAGACGAGCAGGAGCCATTTGAATTTGATTTCTAACACTAGTTAGGCTTGGGTCAAAGGGAAAACAACGAAGAAAACTATGGTAATATCGAGGTAACAACTTAATTTCCACGCTACGAACACGTTGCACTATTGCCCATGATGGTTATTCTTTGGATGATCTACCGCATGTCTCAAAATGGTGTATCGCCGTTTGCCACAATGTGCTGTCTTAAAGGCAGTCTGTCCTCTTTGAAGAATGAAAATAAACTCGATACACTCCACAAGTTTGTGCTAATTCGCTTTATCCAAAGAAATCAAGGTCATAGAGACTCAGTGATGCATGAATTTCACTCCAACGTAAATAAGGTAAATAAAGCCATTGCTAAGGTCAGAACAATAGGGGACAGACTGCCTTTAAATCATGGACCAATTTGAATGAAACACCACTCATTGTGCAGCAGAAGGCGCAACTTAAGACGCAGAAATTCAGTTCACTGGAATAAATCAGCCATGCCACACTAGAGCTATGGGTTATTTACTAGAGATTTGTTTTGGAAAATACCTCAAGGAGGATAAAAATCTCTGCAACGTTTCTTCCAAGTTTCAGCTTCAAAAAATCGAATGAGAGCAATGCTAATCTTCCAAGGAGCAAACGAGATTGCAGATATATTTTTCCTACGATTCAATGCACATGGGTTGCTGAATTAAGTTTCTTAATGGATGAACAGTGCAATTTTCATGTTACCAAAGATGAAAATCGAATGAAATTTGATTACACTTAGTTAGCGCGTCAGTGAAATTGCTGGTTTTGCTGGTAACATTCAACAAATGATACCTTCAAACCTTCACAAACGCTCCAAGGATGTCTATTGAGACTTGTATATCACGTCTCTGATTGGCCGCGACGAAGTCAGAGCTGAACACAACAGATTTCTTTATGAATTTGTGTATTTGAAACAAAGGAGGGCTAATCGTCTTGACTTTCTATGGCCGTAGAAAGTCAGTGGATTAGCAGGCATTCAAATTTCCTATTCTTCGTATTGTCCAAATCACCAAATCAAATGCGTGACAGACTGCCTTTAATTCTTTTGCCGATGGAAAAATTTCAGAGAAGCATTCTAAGGCTGAGTGTTAAAGCGTGATTCGTAACATGGTAATCTGTTGACCAAGGTTTCTAACCTTCACGGTCGAAAAGTAAACAGAAATATATAATTCGATTGCGAAAAAGTTTTTCAATCAGACTTGGTAAAGTTGTAGATGAATAATCTAGCTAACTATATAGCGAAAGAAAGCCAAACATTTTGGAGTAGTTTTGGAGATAAATCCAATTTTCTGATATCAACAAAAAGGTTTGAAAAATAATTTGCAGCTAGCCTTCACGGAAAAAATGCGATTTCCATATCTTTCGAATGCCAAGTCTATCTAGAACAACGTCCTTTTTACCGACTTTCATTCGACCGAATAGTATTGGAGAAATTAACTGTTTTCTGAGGAGAGTGGCTATGCAAAACGGCAACTCGCTGCTCACAGGAGCGGAAAGAAGAGTTACCTTAATGCCATCGCTGCCACTATAATTAGGGGTATTTTTAACTTATATTTATCAAATTTGCTATGCAAATTGCATCACTGTAAATTTCTAAGTTTGCGGCAATTTTTTATTTTCTTACTTACTTAATGTTTCATGACGAAAAATAACGACGATAAAATCTTATCAAGAGCCCAGAGCCAAGCAGTTAAAATTTTATCAAGAGTAAGGAGCCAAAAAGATGGGATATAAAAAATCTTGCTTTTGTTTCCTTCGTCGTCGGACATGTGCTCTTCTTTCAATCGGTTTTGAGAATGCAAGATGAACAAAATATAATCTAATCTTGTCGCCCCGTAGAACGTATGTGCACTAGTCTGCGATGACATCCCTCCATCGCAATGTTTGCTATCTCTCCAAACCGGATACCCTGTGACTTATTGCCTGTCTACAAACCTGATTTGATCCCTCCACTACATAAACCAACCTCTTGCCTTACTACGGTACCCTTACTTTTAGACCACTTGTAAGGATTTAGAAATACTCTGCAAGCTAACAATCCCCAACACTGGAAAGATATAACAGAATAATAAAGTAAATTTCACATCTAAGTTAGACTTTTCCCACTATCATCGCAATCTTTGATCTGGTTCATCAAAATTGGTGTGCTAAACTCACAATTAGAATTTTCCTCTAATCTGGTACAGTATAATAAAGTAAAACATTTTAACACTTACAGCTTTATCTAGCTTTTCACCAAATGCTTTGAATGAAAAATTCCTCATCACATGCTCATATCCAGCTTTACCAAATGTCTCTTTCAATTCTTCCTTATCACTAACTTTCTTCATTGCAGTTGAAAAGGCAAGTGGATTTGGATCACACAAAAAACCTGTACTTTCATTTAACACGGTCTCCAATGGTCCTCCTGAATTGCAGGCAATAACAGGACATTTCATGTACATAGCTTCAATTGGTACAATTCCAAAATGTTCTCCACTTGGTGTGTATAGCAGACATGATGAATGCTTCAGAAGTGAAACACGTTCTTTGTCACTAAAAGATCGTACAAATGTCACATGGTCTTGTAAATTATTTTCTGTAGTAAACTGCCTGAGTTCTAAATAGTGTTCCTTGTTTTCTACAACTCTTTCATCGTAACCACCTGAAATGGCAGAAAAAAGAGTTACGATTTCAAGCAAATGACAATGCTGATTTCTTCACAATTAACAGAAAAGAAGTTACTGGAAAGCTGTTTACTCTATGTTCATAATGGATTATCTTGACATTTAGAAACGGTCTGGCAAGATCAATATTTTCCTGATAGATTGCTGTAACAGGGCTTTATAAGACTTCACCAGGCTTTAAGAAGGTTCAAAAAGTTAAAAATTGATGCAACTGACGCTTAACAAAAAATTCAACAAATGCCGATCATAACTTGTCTCAATTTGACACTGATAAGGAAACTGCTGATTCATTTCAGGGGATTACACACTTTCTCTGTGTCCCTGTGATTTCTATCTGAAGCTTGCCAAATCAAGGATCTTCAGATAAAACTTCCCTCTATTAGATCAGGAAGTGAAGAATTGTTAAAGAGAGTAAACATAGCTATAACTCTCCACCACTTTACATCGGCTAGAGAAAGTGCCTACACATCCACTGTGAAGACGCAAGTGTCGAAGCTACAGCTATCGAATATAAAAGATTATATTTCTAACTTAGCCTGGGCCAGCTAGCCAGCTTCAAACTGTGTTGATTCCTTTTAAAAATTCTTATGACTTTTGACAATGTATGATTTCAAATATAAATTTTTCAACGATACTGAATGATTTCAAAACAGCAGCGCATTGCTTGGGCTGATACACAGCCCACTAAAGGAAAATAGTATTTTTCTTTAGTGGGCTCTGTATCAGGCTACTTTTTGCTTCCCTTTGAAAACATCCAATCTTGCACAAGCTACAAATAATGATGCACAAACTTTCTTCATTGGTCTACAAAGTTTCAATAGCTCTCTTGTTTAAAATCTGCTTCCTTTGGGCCTTGCACTCCTTGCCTTATAGGTCAATTCTGGAGCTCTTACCTGCCATTATCAGATGTGTTTTCTTCCAAGTATCTGCATCAACTTTTTTCTTAAATTCCCTCAAAGACTCCAGGGCCAAAACAAGATTCTTTTTTCTCTCATATCGATTGATGGAAAGGAATATATACTTTGCAGTTGGAGGAAGCATATCTTTCAGCAAGCTTCTGTCAGCTTGAACATCAAAGTTCTTCATATTGATAGCTGGATACAAGACAGTTATTGGAACACTTTCTAAAGATTTGAATGTTTCTCTGAATGTTTCTGCTGTAAATTTGCTATTCACCATGATGAAGTTAGCCATACCTGACAATCATCAAAAGTATTCCAATCATCAAAAATAGTCAAAAGGGCAGCCAATTTTGACAAAAGTTAAAACAAAGAAGGGCTTGCTGGAAACTGAAAACAATTTTCATTTTGGGATTTTAATGACCAACTAATCTCTATGATCTTGTTATATCCTGTTGAAAATAGAATTTTGGCCATAGACCAGTGTAATCTACGAAATACACTTCAAAAATTAAATTTTTCAGAGAATTTTCCCTAGCAAAACATACAAATATGGATATTGCCACCAAATATTAATGAGTACACATAAACGGTCATTTCTTTCCCAAATCAATTGACCAGGTGATCTGTGTTTCAAAGGTTGGAAAGTTTGCTGAATGCAAAGAGATTGATTAAATTTTGTACATCAAAATTTTGTATCAAGGCTGCTCAGAATCCTAAATTTCTGATACCTTTTAAGCATTTTTAAGCAGAGTTTTCCATGATTCCAATAAATTTGGCAGACCATGTACCACATTTTTAATTGGCACACCAGCAACTTTGGTCGCACTGCACCCTGGAGGTACTTGATATTCATTACAAAGATTCAAATGAAATGTTCTGGCATGGTCTGACCTTCCTGTGAAAGGGGGTGTGTCAAGTCTCCATCCAAGAAAACGTTTCTAAGCATAATTTAAATCAATTGTCTTGGTAATATACCTGTTGTTTTTTCTTCTATCCAGTCTATTGGCTTTCTGTAAATTTTCTTTAAAATGTTCCTTCTCTTTGTGAGCAAAAGATCTGGAAAATGGCAATAGAACATAATTCTTGCCTTCCTTCTCAGCTTCAAGACAGGGATACATGCTGAGACTTGGTCACAAAAGATGATATCTGGATTGAACTTGGAAACAAATATCAAATAGAATGCGACATAGATCATCCGAATATATGCAAACAATGCATAAAGTCTGCCAAAAATATGTCTTGGAAGCCAGTCCCCGACAGAAGTCACTGCTAGTTGGCCATCTTTTGTTTCTGGAAAACAGTGATCTGGGTCATGGTGAGAGGTGAAAATTTGGACTGTGTGTCCTTTACTTTTCAGCGCAACTGCTGCATCAACAACGAATCGCTCTGCACCGCCGATTCCAAGGTCTGGGTGAATAAAAGCGACAACAACCATGTTGACTGAACTACTAGGCCGTTTTAGGCCCACCTAAACACTGCTAGGATATGTCCAATCCAACGATCTTCTTGTCCTTTATAGTGTCTCAAATTCATACAGTACTCTGAATGATATCTTTCTAAAGTATCTTTGGTCATAAATAGTTCATCAATCACTTAGATTTGCTGCAAATTTCTTCTCTTCTTCAGCCGTCAGTTCTTACTCAGCTCGACAGTCTTGGTTCTAGAAATGTTATGAACTTTGACCTTCAAAATAACACGTTTCGGCACAGCCTCGTGTCCAAAAGGATGCCAGCCAGATGCCAGATTGCAAGATGCACTACTTTTGTCGAGGGTTGAAATGACAAATGCTATGTCACGGCAAATTCTTCTAACTTAGGTTCTTCTGCTTTAGCTTGAATCAAATTTTGAGACGTGGCTCCCCGGGGGGGGGGGGGGGTACTTCGTATATTTGGTTAACAGGGATGTGCCGTTTCCAGGGTATCGTTTTCACCAATTTTTTCAAGAGCAGGGTATCAAAGTAAGGACGTTTTTCTAGAGCAGGTTTTCAAAAAGGCACATTTTCCCTAGAGCAGGATATTATTTCAGCAATGCTCGGTTTAATTTTTACGGTTTTGTTAATTTTTCCAAATTCATCCAACTTTCTCATGGGCTTTGCAGAAATTTTCTAAGACCAATTAGAAACAGTTCGAACTTATTCGGCTCTGCTATGTATCGCTGTGCTGGAACCGGATACACTTTGCACAGATTTTTCTAGGACAGGGTATCGTTTTCAGGGGGAAAGTATGGAGCAGGTTAAAATTTTCTCTTGTGATGGGCACACCCCCGTATTAAAAAAAGTCAAGTACCCTGTGGCGTAACGGGGACAGTCGGGCCCCAGTCGGGGCCCTTCGGGATTTTTCCACATGAAGCCCCCCACTAAAGCATTTGTAACTGATATGATAGAAGCATAAAAGTGCCATGTCCAGCTTCAACTTGGAGTAAATAAGTTGCGCAGGCAAGATAAAACAATTGCAATGATCTACTGTCAACATATGCAGCGTCCAAGTCAGCATCGAGGCCAGGACCAATCTGTGGAGGAGGCAGGAAAATGAAGAAGCCTTTGGGGGCAAAACTCCAAAGGAAAATTTTGAGGATAGGTCCATTTTAACAAAACAGCAGCTTTAAAAGTTTCACTCCAATGTAGATTCGAAAATAGGTGACAAAAGAAATTTATTACCGGGGACCCCTTTTAGTCGGGGGCCCTTAGTTTTGAACTAAGGTGCCCTAAACTGCGTTACGCCACTGCAAGTACCCCCTCCCCCGGGTGGCTCCTGCTTACCTCCACCCCACAAAGGCACAGACTTCCCGAGCACAAAACAAGGCCAAAAGCCCGAAAGCCTTAAGAATATATTTGACATCGTCTGTGCTGCCAACCATAATCCTCCTCCTCCTCTGTTTACTTTGATTTGATTGAATGCACCCAAAGGGGTGTCCCGGGACCTAAACTTTCTTTCGCCATTGCTTGCGCCGGAGGCAGGCACAAAATCTATCTGGATACGTGCTCTTGACATTTGGCCATAGTCTATTGCGAGAGATCGGAGAAGTCCAGAAAGTAAAAAAAACTTTCGTGTACTCAGTACTTCCTTGCTTGATACTTATTGTATTTTACTATATGATACAATTAAAACTTTTACATCGTGACTGCAATGATAAATCAAACTGTATACAACAAGGACCGCGGAGCGATCCAAAAAGCGAGTGGGCCAGGCAGCGAGTGAAGTGGGCGTACCTAGTGGGTCCGGGAGTGCAGCCCCCGAAAAAAATTTTAGGATCAACTTGATCAAGCTCATTGCATTGCCGGAAAACACCCTTTTTCATAATAACATGAATAAACTATCACCATCATATTGAGTGGTTTCAAGTATTCAATTTCATCCGCAAAATCATTGGATACCAATGCTGTCAATGCCTCGAGGAGTAGCAATTCCAGCTGCTTTAAAATTTGGCTGATTGAATGGTAGATCTGTAAAGTGTTCTACGAAATCAAGAGCTTCAAAATATATTTTTCTGAATTCGTTTCTAATGGTTCTAATTTCAGCTTCTCTTTCAGTCGACTAATTGCTGATTATTTTCAAAATTTTGCCAACAAAATAAAGCCATTTGTTCCCAAAAAGTGGGTGGGCTATAGCCAACCCAGACTACCCTGCTCCGCGGTCTCTGTACAACTTTTTAAAGCTTTGCATTAAAAGATCATCAGTTTTGCTTTCCTTTCAGTCACTGTTTCGCATGGAAATACTAATTATCATATTACATCCTTTCTATCCATCAATTCCTCTCACACGTGTTATGCAACACAGCCTAAACTGTGAGATACACACAAAGACGACTTCGATGTGTGCTCCTCTCCTGACATATGGTTCAAATTTGTTCTTCGATTTCGTTTCTGTCCACTATGCAGCGAGTGCCCAGCCTGACTCACAGACCACACAAGGTGCTCGTTGGCTCTCGTTTGGTCTGTGGGTCAGATAAACTTGTGCTATGAATGTGTTAAATTTCTCTTCTACTATGCACCATAACTGATGCAATTTCACCTTAAAATCGATTCTTCGCAAGTAATTTTCATTTCTTGTCTTCGTTTCTTTGGAACCAGATGATCCACGATCTAAACGAACAGAATAAATTCCCCATCAGTTGTTGTTATAAAAAATACCTTGGATAGGTATTCACTCAGGTCCAAGATCTAAATAGCATGATGTACCAGGTGCTCCAAAAAAGGATACACCTTCGACGAATTTACCAATAATTGAAACAACCTCCAGCAACGACCCCGCCGGACATTAAAAATAAAGCTGGGAAGTGACGATTTGATATATGTATTTTCAGTGGAGATTAAAAATATATTGACGGGGAGGGAAATTTTTTGAAATACAACCATGACAGGAATTGTACAATTTTTGATGGTGATGCAAAAAATTCAACGGGGAAACAACAGAAACAAGGCGGGGAAAGCTTTAAATTTCAAACTTGGCTGGGAAAGAAATCTTCTCAGTGGGTCTTCCTTCTACGTTGGCGGGGCAGTGTTTCAGCGGGGTCGTTCCTGGGGGGTGTATTGAAATATTGTCCTAGATCGTCAGAGTTTGAACACGGTATCCAAAAAAAGATACGAAAATTTTGAGATGATTACCAGACTGATGTCTTCATTCACAAAAGTTTTTAACTCACTGGAGGAAAATATCAGAGAAGACCATGATTAAGAACACTAAATACCTTGGGGTATATGTTGATCAACATTTGAGCTGGGACGTGCAGATAGCTAATATGGTCAAAAAGATCTCTAAGGCGTTAGGAATGCTGCGATATTCCAAACAATACCTCCCAATAAAGTCAGTGCAAACAATGTATAAAAGTCTGGTAGAGCCGTACTTTCGATTTTGTTGCCCAGTATGGGGGGTATGCGGAATCACGGCACTAGACAAGCTACAGAAATTACAAAATCGTGCTGCCAGAATAGTAACCAATAGCCCTTACAACGCTTCTGCTCTCCCTATTATAAGGAAACTGGGCTGGCAGACAGTTAATGATTTGATTGTAAAAGAAACTTTGAAAATGGTACATAAGTGTACGAATGATGAGGCTCCCTCGTACCTTGCATGCCTGTTTGACAAGTTATCAGAAACCAGTACCCGGGAACTTCGTAATACAGAAACCGATCTACGTGTCCCGTTTCTACGAACAACATGTGGCCAAAAATGCTTTTCTTTTAGAGGGGCGAAACTATGGAATGGCCTTGACGCAAAATCAAAATTAACAAAAATTTCAAACAATTCAAATCCTGTCTCGAAAACTCCCGAACATAAAGGTCCCCTTTTTATTCATGCTGATCAAGAACTTTTAAACAACTTTTGCTTTATTTTTCTACCTTGTCTATTGTAAATCTTTTAATGTTTTATCTTTTTTCTTTGTACAGGGCAGCTTGTAAAGCAATTTATGTATATATAGTTGTAGCTTTACCCTGTCTAAATAAATAAAAATGAAATGAAATGAAAATCAGAGAAGACTGCAAATTGTCATGAAAAGTTGCTTTGCTTGAAAATCGAAACATGCTTGGTCTCAGACAATAACTGCAATATCTCTTGCAGAAGATCTTACAAATTATAAGTGTCCAGTGTAATAAAAACAGTGTGATTTTGCTTATATCCATCAAAATGTAACATTTGTAGATCGTGCTTCAACCTAAGGGTTCATGATCAGAAATTTCCACATATGACTATTGCTAAGGATGACGATAATTCTGCTAAGATGTATTTACTATAAGAAAATATAACATTCTTCACTAATCAACACTACATCAAATTCTTTTTCAGAGCAAAACATTTCTTGAGCAAGGCATAACATCTACAAACATTGCAATTTTTTCTGTGATCTCAATGATGGAAAAAATTCTGTACATTACATGTTTCCGATTACAAAAACTTTCGGACATTCAAATTTTCGGACGTATGGAACATATGAAAAGATCAACGTCCGAAATTTTTGGCGTTCAATGTACTAGTCTGGGGGACGCTAGCCGAAATGCACGATTGTCGCTTGTACATTGTAAGCTATGAGAATTTATCATCGAAAATCTGTGGTACGAACCGTAAAGAAAACCAAATGTTACCTGTGTTTCTTTTGAGTCAAGGCTGCATACATAATCAAGGCTGTCTTGCTTGGAAATAACATTACGGCTCTCATTGCATCTTAGTCGGATTCTCAGGGGAACATACGTCTGGAAGTAAAAGATAGGATAGTTACAACTATAAAATAGGTGCAAACCCAGAGGACACGCCATAAAACTTTAAAACTAAAAATTACATAGCTTTTTCGAGGATTGTATCAAAGCAAAAGGAATTTTGATTATTCAAAAAATGGACTTGCATAAGTGAAATCAAGACGTTTTGCAAGCGCTTACAGACCCAAATATGACGCGCATCACGAAAGGTATCGAGACGATCTCGTTTCAATTTTTTGCCTGTGCAAATGTTTCTTAACGCAGGCTCACTTTTGCCAAAAGAGAGAGACAGAGACCATTATGTTCTTAGAACGAAAAGCTAAGGTTTTTGGAAGGTTTCAATCCTTGACTTCATGACAGGTATTCTGCTTGGCATAACAGGAGAAGATTACTGAAAGATCCTCCAACTTTAACATCAATAAGCAAAAAGAAATTTTGACGACTAAGACCGCGTTCACACGACGCAAGCAGATTTTGAACACGGTGAAAATGTGACGGATAGGTTTTCCAATTCACACGTAAAAATGGCACATATTTTGCGGTCAGATTTTGAAAACGGTATATTTGAAAACGGAACTCTGATAGGCACATCTTTAAAACGGTATCCTGAGAACACTGGACAGGTAATGAAAATGGAACATTTTTCAACGCTTTCAACACGAGGCTAATCGATTCTTGAAATGTAGTTACATTTATTAGGCATCAAATGCTAAGAAAGACTGCAATGAATTTGTTACTGTCAAAGCTTCCTGCCGTTGTCAAATTGTGCCAGTATCGCGTGAACGAAGTCTGAAAGTACAATTTAATTGTGCTATTTTTCACCTGCTGAAACTTTTCACTCACCTGTAAGGTCAAGAAGATCAAGAAGAACTTGATCCAGCAATTACACTTGCACCTTCAATTGCCGTCTTTAAGAGAAAAGATGTTCTCCAAAATCGGCCCCCCCCCCTTTCAAAATCAACCATCGGGGTTCATGACCCAAAAGGATTATTGTATCTTATACAACTTAGGGTTGGTCTTAACTAATTGAACTTTCACAAATTCAAGCACATTTTTAGGGCCTTGACAAAACGTAATTTGCCTTTCAAACGATGGTATTGAGGAACGGAACATTTCTTGATGCTCTGTCCATCTTTTGACATTCAAAGACGAGATCTTCTCGCTGGAGTACTTGCATTTGGTACGACCATTTGGATTCAGCAACCC
Organism: Aurelia sp. 4 Dawson et al 2005; assembly: GCA_964019985.1. Lineage (NCBI taxonomy): Eukaryota > Metazoa > Cnidaria > Scyphozoa > Semaeostomeae > Ulmaridae > Aurelia > Aurelia sp. 4 Dawson et al 2005. The sequence continues at coordinate 17,074,938 of OZ026496.1, read as the reverse complement.
TTGAAATGAGGCTTTGACGCAACTGTCAATATGTGGTAATAAGGACCTCCCTGATGAAATCAATAGAAATATCCTTCAGTTAACTCTAAATTTCATCCATGAAACTGGCCGAGTTGATTGAATTCATTCAAATTTTTGCCATCCGTCAACCAGCCATCTAGTCCCCTTTTAGAAACCTTCTTTTTGAGAATAGTTTTAGCTTTGGTTTTTTCTTCGTTTCCTCCCTCAAGCCACGCGGTAGACATGATATCTTGCCCCTTCTCGAGCCACAATATTTTGCAAGCAGTGTAATAAGCATTATTTTCTAATTCGTTACACTCAAACGAAAATAACTTTATTTACTGATCAACACTATAGACTAATTACGTTACAAAACTAAAGGTGCAACACAAGATATAATTATTACAGTCTAACACAAAGTATAGTAGGCTCAGTCTAGTGAAAGCATGTCAGTTGCAGCGTCGAATACTCCTCTCAACACTTAACACGCCTCCGCTGTCAAGATATGGATTGATATGGGATGATATGGGTGGGAGGGAGCAATACGGAATCACTATCGAGCTGTGAAACATCTTGCCTCGTGACAACCTTATATACTATAAATTCCCTTGGGTCACTCCTAAGCAGTACTGCATTATGCAAAACTCTAGGGGGAACTTTTCCACTCCTTATATCTCCGGGGATCAGTAAATTTATTCGTCCATTGTAAATTTTCAATTGATGATATACAAACAAGATCAATTTAAACGAGAAGTTGCTGGTACGGCAATTTACCTTATTTTCCACTGCAAGAGTTGTTCTGCCGTTATTTTCAGAAATATGAAGTACGATATTCTTGTTATCTTTAAAAGGTCTTTGTTTTGATGTTGTCTTGATGGACTCGTTGATACACTTCTGTAATGGCTTACCACCACCACTAACACCCAGCGTTTCAAGTGCAGAGTCTCCTTTGCGCGTGAATACCTCAATATGGAAAGGAAATGCCTGTGAAAGAATGAAAACATGAAAATTACGTTATGTGTATAATAAGTATCAGGAATCACGAAACAGTAACATATCTAAAAATATTGGGAATCTTTTTTCAAGACAGGTCTAAGGGCCTGTTCATATGGAGGCGAGCCAGCCCGCTTACCGGGCTGGCCCAGTAGGTGAGACAGTTTTCATCTTGTGTTCATATGGAGATATTCCAGCCCGCTTGCCGAGACAGAAATTTGACACGTGTCAAAAATGAGACACGTGCCCATTGTTTAGAGACGCAGCGCATGAGCAATAGCGACATTTTCGTCTCGGTAGCCGGGATGGAGTGTTCATATGGGGAAATTTTCATCCCGCCTACCGAGATCTCGCCACTACACCAGTGGGATCTCGCTAAGCGGGCCAGCCCGCCTAGTCATATGAACAGAAATCAAGTTTTGTATTGGAATTAGGGATGAGGTGAGATCTCGGCAAAGAGCTCCAGCCCGGTAAGCAGGCTGGCTCGCCTCCATATGAACAGGCCCTAAAGGTAGACTTGCCCCAAATCTATTTCTTCCATTCGTCTGACCGTTAAATTTATGGTAGTTAATAGTGAAGTTAATAGCGAATGCTAAGTACAAGGAAGGATGGACTCACTGTAAAGTCTTTGATCTCCTTTGACCAAGGAGTCAAGAAATATAAAACCTTGCATGACTTCTGTCACAAAAATCTTTGCCATAAGTTCACTGGAAGATCCGTAATTTCAGAGAAAAGAACTAGAAATCGCGGAGATCAGCAATTCTCAATGTCAGAATATGCGAAGCGAAGTTTCTACTTCTCTGGTGCAAGGGTTGATTTAAGGTGGAGTGATGAGCAATTTGTGCAGTGATGAATCAAAAAAGTGCAGTGATGAAATGAATACTGCAGTGATGATTCATTGACATTGAAATCTTTGAACACTTATTTTCTAGATACATTCAGAGAATAATAGAAATACCTCTTTTTCAAGAAGTAAAAAGGTCTATTCTTGAGCCACATCGAAAATAAAACTGAAATCAAAGAAAGTCGAGAAATCGCCCAATGGGTGACTGGGGTCACTACTCGAAAATGGAAGATGATAAGATCCAACAGTATTCAAATATTATCAAGGCTATTGTCGATTCATTCATTGTGTCTCAACAATTTGTTTAGACCAAAAGCCCAAGTTCTGGTTTCAAGGCGGATGCAAAGTCGAGCTTTCGAGATAAATATGTCTGCTGTCAAAGCACAAATACCAACAAATGAGGTACATATGTCAAAGTTATCTATGAAGGAACATTTTGAGAGCGATTCACTATTGATTCTAGCCAAATGCACATCGCTGAGGCCAACCAAATCCGTGTCAATTTTGCTGAGACACCCATAAAGATTATGCATTGTTCATGAAACAGTGAGAGAATGCTTCATTTACCTTGACAAGCTCGAGAGCTTTATTGTATCCCATGCTTTCAATTGTTACCCATAATTCATCAGTGCCTCCATCTGGATCCTGAGCTTCCATTAGATTTAGCTTCAAGAATCCATCTGGTGTTATCTCTTCCTTATTATTCATTTCGAAGTTTTCTGTAGACATTAGAAGAGAACGGAGAAACATCAAATTTTATTATATACTGTGGATGTGCAAACTTGTTTGCGACATAAACTTGAGACGACTTTGGGGAGATCGATAAGTTATCATAAGTATCATGTATTTACAGGGTGTCTCAAAAAACTTGTTCGACGTTTGATTAAATACAAAAAAATAGCGATACGCTGAATGCACCCTTAATTAAGTCACCCTTTTCCTGAGATTTTAGATTAATTTTTGACACAAGAATCTTGCAAATCCGCTAAAAATTCATGGAGTTACAGGCATTTGAAGTTCAAATTTGTGCGAATGCTGAAACCAGAGGCCTCGAAATGGCATTTTTGGTAAAATCTCCACATGCCGTCGTTTCTATTATTTCTCAATTGTTTCAGGGCGAACCAAGTTGGATTTAAACAGGTTTTCGATAACCTAGCTGTCAAGCATATAGATGGTTTGAGGAAACAGATTCAGTCTATCGCCGATTATGTTCTGAACCACTGTTTTTGGACTTATGCAGAATGATCGCAAGAAATGATTTTCTTTAGAAGTCCTATTTGGTTTGCTCTGATATCAACGAGAGGCATGACATTGGATAAGCTTCTCTTACCTCCGTCTTCGAGTTTTATGCAATACCAGTAATATGGCTTCTCTGGTTTCACCTATCATATTTTTGATCTTCGAGAGCTCGTAACTCAGTTTATTTCCAACCGATTTGCGCGATTTTAGTATCTAAAATTATTTCATAATCATAGGAACAGGGTTTATCTTTCCATGAGCTTGTTCACGCTGTCCCTATTTTTTAATATTTTATCAAACGTCGAACAATTTTTTTGAGACACCCTGTAGTTTCCCAAAAAATTGTGCCCTGCTTGTGTGACCGCTGACAGCGTACTGTAACTTCAATTGCCCCGTTGATTACAAATTCGCACAGAATAGGCTTCAGCTTAGAAGTGTGATACAGACTAATAAATGGTTGCTGATTTGCCGCACAGGCAAGGCACGTAAACGGTTGCTTGAGAACAAGTACTTCTATAGGCCTTTACACACAAAGTAAGACCAATTCGAGGTTAAGCCTGCATTCCCAAAGGGAGCAAATTTCATTGCTGCAAACAAGGCACACTGTTTCCCAGTCTAAATATTGCTAACAAATTTCGTGGGTTGCCGTTAGACATATGACGATGAGTCCCTTGTATCCCTGCGGAAAACCTTGCTCAAGAGGGACTCATAATGAAACAGTGAAAAACTTGGCCCTATTTCTTCAATCATCAATGGAATTATGATGGAATCAAGGCTTCGAATCTCAATCCTGTGGGAGTGTTATCAACTCTTCAGTCGAATCGAAACTTCTATCACATTTACACCTTAACAATAGTTATTCACAGATCTCGCAATCTGATTGGTAATGTAGGAATCGCCATGTTTGGGCCTAATTAGGGCCAGGTTTTTCAGAGTAACATTATGAGTCTCTATTGATTGAAGCACCATAAACTGAACTTGCATACCCTTGACAACATCCCAGGCATCATCATCAACACCTTCTCCGCTTGTCTTCATTTGAAATTGATTAAACTCTTGTCTGTTGAGAAATCCATTTCCATCTAAATCACATCGGTAGAAAATCTCATAAAGGGTTTCCCTGCAACAAAAAGCAAATGAAATAACATGTATTTTGATATGAATATAATCCCAACGAAATAGGTCATTTGGTTATCTTTGCAGTTTGAGCCTAAACTTCGATTGCTACTTGAGAATAATGGTTTTTACATCTTCTAAAGAACATCAGTATAAAGTAGCCTCCAGGATGAAATTCAGTTCACGAAATCCTGAGCGAACAAAACATGATATATTACCCCTTTTTCAGCGAACCACGGATATTTTATCGCGGAAAGCAAGCTTGGTCATGAAACATTTTTTCACATCAGTCAGACCATTTTAAAAACTCTAGGCCACCAAACCTTTGAATTGTCTTTTTATTTTCTTTGCTAAAGGACAGCCATGTATTTTCTCCACTATTGCTTTGAGACTAAAAGCAAGGCAAAATTTCATCGAAATTTCTAGTCCTTTTCCAAAAACACCTCAAGACCTACAATTCATCATCTTCTTTTTTGGTTTCTTCTACAATTTATCTTACAAGGTTACCACTAAATCATACCTACTCATACAAATGATTGATACTCACTTGAAATCAGTGAATCCATAATCGCAAATTTTACCAATTTCGCAAGAACTTGGTTTCATTTTCATTTTTTATATCAGGGGCTAAGGAGGGCCAAAAGCATCGACAGCTATCAACAATGATTGAGTAACCAACAGCTAATTCTTAAGTTGAACCTTGACAACTGAACGTAGAAAGACTCAAAGCACTGGATAATGCTACCAGTTTGAGGTTCTAAACATTTCTTTATGCAAAGCTCAGCATACGAAAATCTAGGCACCTTGTTACAAAACAAGTTTTTTCTTCCATTAGGGGTTTTTCTACGTTATAACCTTAAACTTTTTGGTGTGTCCAAATTAGTAGATTCACTCATGAAGGGGGTGGGTTCAGGATTGAAGGGGAATTCTAGAATTAACATTTCAAACTCATGGAATTACATACTTGCAAACTTTAGTAAATTTTGCATCATCCCCTTCACCAATCAATAATTTAGCTGGGCTGCCTGAAGCTTCTCTATTCTGGCTCAATAGCACACCACTTGTGAACGTCAACAACTGATATGTACCAGCTTCCACATTTGCTCTTAGACAATATTTCTGACGAGAAAATGATATTTCATGTTAAAGGGAGTACAAAGACCAGCAACCTTTGCAATCGTTTGTGTTTGTTTTTGTGAATTTCGTACAGTCAGATATTCTGAAAGCTGTGGAGAGCAAGCCGTTGACTTCACGCAAAGCTGGTCTTTGTACTCCCTTTAAGAAGAAGTCGTTAAATTCAATTCATTACCCTATTGTTAGAAAATTTGGATGTTCACTATAGTGAAAACCCATCTATGAGGACCTTTTTCAAATCAGCATTTCTAATACGTACACTTTTCAGCCATTCTACAAAACAGAGTCTGGATAAAGCGATATTTTTACAAATTTTTATACTTTTATACACGACGTTCGATTGAGTGGGATTAGAGCTTCCATGGTTATTGTGCACATTCGAAAACTCTACAAGATGTTATGAAATATCGTTCGATGCAGATTCATTTTTAGAATAGCTAATAGGCCTACTGCAAAATCAGGGTGTGGGTTCGACAAACCCGATTCGTACGGTGGGGGACAAGTTCTTGGATATAGAAAATTTTATTGCACATGCAACTGCTACTCTAAAGCTTCATAAGTAATGCTCAGTCTAATTACAGTATACGTAATGCTAGAGATGGATGGTCCACGTTGATCCGTTCCTTTTCAGCCCAATTCTACCGACAATAGATTTCGTCTTCAATTTACGAATTCAAATATTGCAATTTTGGGAATCAGCTATTCAGTAAGCGACTTTGGCTATTCAGTGAGAACAACCTGAATTTTTGCAAAAACAATAACAAATGCGTTGTTAAATGGATAAATGCGTTGCATTGTACATACTAAAAATTTCTGTAAAAACATTGTAAAAATCTGTATATATGTATTATACTGAATCATTCCTTATGTTAGATATATACGTATTTTTCTTTTATTTTGAAACAATTTTACTTTGTAGTAGGCTTGAATTAGCTTTTATCTTATAGCTATCTATTATACGCCTACTTTAAGTAAATAGATGATAATAATGAATAATAACAATAGGAAAACAATCGATTAATTAACGGAGAACAGTAGGCTAAGGTCAGAGCTTGTGTTTCTTAACAGGGGAAGTCTACTGCATTGCCTAAAAAATCTGATCTTCTCAATATCTAAGCGCAGCATTCGGCACTTTATATTTTCCACACGAAGTCAGCAAAATATTTCATCATCCAAGAGCCTGTGCCGAAGCGGTTCATTAGTGTTTTTCAACAACTTGAAGATATTCAATGTTCCGAAATTTAACAGGCAAGTTTGTTACGTCCCTTAACAAAGTTATGGCACCACAAACCTCACGACCTGTGCTTGCGAGTGCCACATCATGACTGTACAGTAAAACACGCGTATGAGAAGCTACAATTTCGCAAGTCAGCCTGAGTGTTTAAACATCCGTTGTAAACAAATACAATGGACAGATTCTTATAAAATGTTAACCTAACTGGACAATTTTACCCTGCAGGTTTTCTATCCACTTGGCTCTCACACGTCGGTTTTTTCTGTATCAACCCGGATCTCCACTAGGCGGAAAAATATCGAGGTGGAAAACTTCCAGCAATCTAAAGGCTGATTTCTAGTCGGTAGAATATTCTGAGCGGGTGGAAATTCTATTGTTTGCCGGAGAACATGTCGCTTTGAAATTGAATAAGGCTGAGCAACCTTTGTCTAAAATTCCGCCTGCTCGGAATATTCCACTGACTGGAAATTGGCCTTAATTGGCTAATCGAATTGTCACCGCCGAAAGACGTCGAGCTGCGAATAGCAGGAATACGTTCTACTTTTCGCGGCTCGACATCTTTCCATCTAGTGGAGATCCGGCTTTACCATACTGTTAAATTTCATGACAGATTTTGTGATTTCCTTTTTTCTGTGAAGCAAGCAGCATAGAGCTCAAATCTTTTAAAAAGGTGGGTGTAAAATTCTATTACATTTTTCCTTGAATTAAAGTTCTTGAAAGGAACTTCAGGTAATTCGCAATAAATTTGCCGTGGCAATTTTTTGACACCTTGACTACTTTCAAAATGGTGGCATTTATTAATGTTGAGGCTGTGACGTCATCAAATTTCTAAATCCTTAACCAGAAGAACAACAGATTTCTGCTTGCAACCATGCTGTAGACCTTCAAAAACTATGGTTATCTTGAAGATTACATCAATTTCTCTCGATTAATTTAAGATTTACGATGATTTTAATTTCTTCAAAATTTTCGATGAATGTCTGCAAAATAAGTCAAAATGCCGCCATTTTGAAAATAATTAATGTATCAAAAAATTGCCATGGCAGATTTACAGCAAGTTCCCCAAAGTTCCTTTAAAGCACATGAATTCAAAGAAAAATGTGATACAATTTTACACCCAACTTCTTAAAGATTTGAAAGATTTGAGCCGTATGCTGAAGCAGGCTGCTTATTGAGGATCTGTTCAGAATATTTCTTACATAGGGCTAGAAATCCTAAATTCTTTGACTTACCGGGTAGGATAAAATAGTGGATATCTGGATATCATATGGCAAGATTGAATACAGTAAATTCCCGCATATAATAACCTACCAAAATAAGAACCTAGAGGCTATTTTTCCTAAATTATGTACCTTGCAATTAAGTACCTGTTTCAGCTTGATGAAACATAGGTTCTTATTTCAGGGGTTGCAAAGTCGATCTTTGATTGCTGGTATCAAGGTCATTGTGGTCCTAGTTGGCTTTGGAAGCTTTATTCTACTCCCCAATCACTTATTAGGTCCATAAGAATGCTTCCAAAACCAATAATAGGGCTGAAGATCTTTATGAGACTCTCAAGGGAACTATACGAGGCAGCCTTCAAATAAGAACCTTAATACCTTGAAATTGGTCTTAACACCTTTGAAATAAGAACCAGTTTCATCCTGGCTCTCAAAAAAGTAGGTTCTTATAAGCGGGGATTTACTGTAAATCGTAAAAAAGACACATTACCTGCTCAATCTCTGTCTCAGTAAATGCAACCAATTTACCTCCTTTACTTTCTTCCATCAAAAATACTGTTATATCACTGTCTGATAATTCCTTTAAATATTTTCCTACGGAGAAGAAGCAGATTATTATAGCAGCGTCGCCCATTATGCCAATGTCGTCAAAAATATTTGAATTAAATCAGAAAAAACGAATTATGTTCTAATTTCACCAAATAATTGAGAAAGATGTGTTAAGGCTTGAATCAGATAAATCAATTCTACATGGGAACTTTTGAAGTTTTGGAAGACAAGGGCAAAAACAACGTTTTCGCAAGGCGTTGCCCGTTACGGCCAATGGACAAACAAGTCATACTGCACCGAGGTGAAAGGCTTGATGAGAAAACATTTCTATTTACTGTAATTTGTTTATCTATCATTGAGTACTTTAAACAAAGACTCTCTGAACTTCGGTTTTTGGCAACTGAAATGCATGCTTGGACTTATAATAAATCCAGCTTCATCCCTTGTGCATACACAGATGAATTTTCGCGTTCTTTCTAAAATGACAACATATTTAATAAATCCTGCTTTTTGGGAATTTCGTCAATTTTGCAAGTCAGTTCAGTTAGTAACATTATTCATCAAGTTTGGTCCTTTCGAAATAAATCTTGCATTCAACAATTTGAAACAACTGGAAAATTCCCTTTTAAACTGATCGGGACACTGGGCAACAAAAATAAAAGATAATAGCACACCACCTCCTTAGCCTTAAATATAAATTAGAAATCACTTTGCTTTAGTTTCGTTTTAGATTTCCTCTCAAGGTCAGGACTCATGAAAAATCGAACGACAAGGTACTGAGCGAACGAAAACGAAGGAGGGAACGTAAATAGAAACATGGCATTGGTAATTACATGACGCTATTTTTCACGAATCGATAAGATACATGCACCAACTAATGCAAAGAAACTGAGCTTTAGTGAACGTCAAACAGTGATAAGACTGATTTCAGCGAAGATTTCCCACGCAATTGTGATTTGATTACAAGTATCAAGTCCCCTGAAATCTAATTCCTCTTACTAAGCGGCCATAATGACCGACCGACCAGCCATAATGGGCGATGCTACTCTAGTTCAAATGAAATTCAAGGACAAGCTGAAATTTGTACGGATCAAATAACGAATACCTAATCACGCTTTTTGAGTCAACGATGTTTCATTTATTCAATATTTTCATTGTGTATTTCATTCCATTGAGGCGCTTATACTTTCTAATTTTGCAAACTGAATGTTTCTTGAAAAATTCATGAGGCTTTCTTCATTTTCCATAAGTTGTTTGGAGACATCTTCATGCAAAATGTTTGCAATTAGATGTTAAAACAATGTCAGATTTTGCTGCAAATTGCATCTAACTTTCTCCTTTTCAAGCGCATAGCGACTAGCGACAGCGGTTCGCGACTGCAAATAATGGAAACATTGGGAAACAATGGAAACAAACAATAGAAAAATGCAGCCCATGTTCTACAAAAGAATCTGGACCAAACGAGCATTGGGATCAAATCTTCAAACGAGAGGTGTAAAATTCTATTACATTTCACTTTGAATTAAAGTGCTTAACTTTGGGTAATTTGATGTAAATCTGCTGTGGCAATTTTATGATACCTTGATATGATCCTTTCAAGTAATTCAATTCATAGAAAATTCTATATAATTTTACACTCACCTTACTAAAGATATGATCGATATTTGAGATGATATTTTGATAATTTTGTATGTAAATATGAGGAGGCTTGGAATGGAAGCAACAATGACGGCAGCTCTAAAGCTTTTCAGTCGCACTTATCAAAATACTTAAAAATATCGCTCGGTCCAGACCATTTTGCAGAACACTCTTTGTTCAGTTACACAAACAGACGAAAATTCCTGTGTGTATACTGTAATTCATAAAGGAAAAGTATCTCTTCTGAATTGAATAACTGAAATACATGCTGTGGATGCTCTTCTATTTTTATGTATACCCGTCGTAGCCTCTTCTGGAAATCTCTTCTCCGCATGTTGCTCGGTTGAGTCAGCCACCAAAATTTCATGATAACTTTAGCAGTTTGTTATATTTATATTTGGGGTTCAAGCAATCGTGCGTAGAAACTATTTCTGCTTCTTATTAAGATTGTATATCAATTTCAAGGTCTGCTCTTGTGTACTCTATAGCAAGTTTCTTCTTAATCACTTAAGTCACTTAAACAATAAGAACAAGTTTAGTCTCTTACCGTATTTTGGAGTCAATGGTTTTACAGTGATGTAAATCTCTGTCTTTTCAAGGACAACAAGTCGATATTGATGAGATTCAATATTTCCATCTTCTTCGAGGTAAAAACATCCTTTTGTGTTTCGATAGCGCCATTTCTACGAGCAAAATATCATATCATCATATCAACTTCTTCCATGTGAAAAGACTCTCTTGCATTTCCTTTGATAGCAATATTTCTAGAACCAAAAATTAGATTATGAATCCATGCAGGCTGACCTTACATGAGACGATTTTCATTACAAGAAACTTCCAGACTTCTAGATTCATAAATAGTTTCAACTGGAATCTGTTTTTGGAAGGACAACAAATTTTTATCAATTTTGTTCGGTCTCAGAGCAGAATAAATGTAATCCTTTATCCTCCATAAATTTACGGAAGCAAAACTTACTTATTTACATGCCAATGGCACACTAGAACCTAAGGCGTGCTTATGATTTGAAGGAAATTGATACAGCTAAAAGCTGTGCCCGACTAATTTAAACACATACTCTACCGAGGGACCCAAAAAGTGACCCGACGCGATCCTTTATAGAAAAACAACTAAGAGGCCGATTGAGATGATTCAACGTATTTCTGTCGCTGAAAGACTACGCTACATTATGAGTATTTTTCGCAATTTTTTAAACACGGTAAATTTCCATAATTAAGGATTTCGAAGAAAGTCGTCAAAAACAGGGGATCGATTTACAGTCATTTCAGATCTTCAAAACAACGAGAAACGTGCTTTATTTCAGGCTGCGAATAGGCAACTCATTCGAAGATTTTCAAAGCAAGTTTATTGTTCCTAGGTACCTAAAATATTCTTGTCTCAAGGGACAAGGATACTCCTGCTTTTTTGCAAACAATTCTTGAAGATTTCGATTTGCGTGGAAAATTTAACATCTTTGAAATTCCATGAGCTACAAGGCAAATTAATACCAAATGCCAAGGTACCAAGGGACCAGGAACCTTCGCTAGAAACTTTCGACTGACATGCCTATTCCCAGCCTGAAGTAGAGCACGCTCCTCGTTGTTTTCATGATGTGAAGTGGCTTGAAATCGAACCCCTGTTTTGGCGACTTTTTCACGATTTCAAGCTCGCTATTTTGCTCAAAATCCTTAATTCTGGAATTTAACGTGCTTAAAAAATTGTGAAAAACACTCATAACGTAGCGTAGTCTTTCAGCGACAGAACTGCGTTTGAAGCATCTCAATTGGCTTCTTAATTATGTTTCTATAACGGATTGCGTCGGGTCACTTTTTTTGGGTTACCCGGTATTTTGCTTGATGGTTTTCAGTTTTGGCACTCGCAGCTACAAAAACTATTAAGTGTGTATCTAACCAAACGATGGATGCACAGGCGTTTTCTTTAGCCTATGTAAATACGCATATATGTATCCATTTCCCGCAAAAGTAAAAACTTAACAACAGAGGAGGAAAAGTGTGTGAAGCCGGGAAGCAGCTTCGCAGAAAGCTTGTTTATCTGGAAGAAAGAAAAGGAGAGAAAAGAAAGAAAACGCAATAAACGGAAGGAAAAGAAAGGGAACGTGGAAGGGAGGAAAGAAGAAGTAGGAGCATGGATGGAAAGAAATAGGAGAGGAGGAAGAACGATGGATGGAAAGAAAGTGGGATGACAAAGAAGACAAGAACTGAAAATATAAAGAGGAAAGGAAGGAGAAAAAGGAGGGAGAGAATAACAGAAAATCGATGTCTGGTTCAATGTATTCGTTTACAATTTTGCGATCCAAAGAAGCTTTTGAGAAGCTTCTGGGGTAGTCATTGTCTTTCGTTCCCCATGGAATCGTACCTGTAGTGTTGTATAGTAATTAGAATAGGTATAGATAAATGTAACATAAATTGATTCATATTTGAAAAAAGCCTTTGAGGGGAGTTCCAATCCTTAGAGAACTGAAAATTGATTGACGTACCTTCACACGAATGTTAGAATATAATTGATTAGATACAATACACTTTACGGGGTGTCCCAAACGAAGTATGAGCGTTTGAACAGTTCCAGCGTAAGACCCCTAGCATAAAAAATGCTTGTTTTCAGTCTATAGTATAGATGAGGTCTTAACTTAGATTTTGTAGCCTCCCACGTGCAAATGTGGTTCATTTTCACAGAGCAGTTTTCTTGAACAGACGAAATTTTTGAGGCGGCTGAAGACAGGTGGTTATTGAATGATATTGAATGACGGTTATTGTTGAGCTCTGAAAGTGAAATTTACTGTCCACTAATTCAAAAGCTCAACATGACTGAACAATCACTCACAACAGTAACGAAACCTGGGCGAGAAATAACTTTTATGAGAAGACGCTAGTTGACACTGCTCCGTTCCTTCTGCAGAATAAAGTTGCACTGTGAATTGTTGAAGTGTAAATGTGTCTGCTCTTAAATTTTCTCTAATCATCAAAATAGTTTCAATGATCTGGAAACTTTACGAATATAAAGTTTGACAGCCGATGTGACTCTAAAATTACCTTCAAATTACGCTTAGACAGTAGCAGCATAATCCGATAACTATCTGTCTTAGATTGCCTCGTTAATGTTGCCTATTTTAAGGAAAATTACTGAGCGAAAACAAATCTGACTTGGACATATGAGGCCGCAAAATCTGTCTATATGTCTATATGTCTATCTCTTCTAGGACGGAAAGGATCAGTCTAGCATATATTTACAAACATACCGTCAAGTCTGGGGGCTCTTTGACAATTCTTGATGTACTTGCTTCAAGGACATTATGATCACTATCATCACTATGTGTTCCAGACTCTTTCCCTTTCTTTGATAATTTCTTAGCAGATGAGGGTCTACTCGATGGTTTTTCTTCCAAAGCTTCAGCTTTCTTTGCATCTTCTCGAAAACTTTTTTTCTTGCTAACGATAGAAGCTTTTCTGTCTTTCTCCTTTTCTTTGAAGTTTTTGTCTTTCTTTTTCGCATAACTAGACAAGTCAGAACATTTTCGAGCAGTAGAAAGCATCATATCACAAAACTATAAACAAAGAAAATTAAAATTCAGTTTTAGGAATCCAGAGCTCATTATGGGTAACTTCCTATGAACCCTCTTTACAAATAATTAGAAATACATGAACTCCTAACGAAGTTTGATGCAAAAGTTTGTACGTTTTCTCTTTCCAGTCGAGAAAGAACAGATCTTCTTGCTTTAGATCCACATAGTGAATGCTCAAAGATTTCTTTCATTTTACGAATGGCATATATTTTGACTTAGTGAAGATTTTTGTTGGTAAAATTTGTCTAAGATTATTTGTTTGTCTACAGTATAGTCTGTAAATGCCACTCAGAGAAGATTTTTACGCTTGCAGATATTAAATTCAATCCAGCTAAATCATTGTCAATGGCAACATGTTGACAAAATTATTCAAAGCCATTGTCTGCTGTGAGAAAAGTATTACTGATCAAGGTTCAGAAATCACAGGAAAGCCTAACCTCTTTATAATCAAGTTTGCCATCACCATTGTAGTCTGAATCATCCATGAGGGTTCTGACTTCTGATTTTGTCATCCTCTCCCCATGCTAATTTTGAAAACAAAGAAAAAGCGTGGGTTTGATTTTGAAAGGCATCTGATAGTTCCACAAGAGGTTCTTAACCTTTTATGCATTCCTTGCTCGTTTACTTTGGGGATCATTGTAAAAATGGCATTCACCAATGATTGAGTTGATTGATTAAGTCAATGTAGTCCATCTGAGACAGGGTAGCTCTGTAGTCACAGAATTGTATCATTCATCCATCAAAATATTGTCACGTATCATAGTAACTAGTGTCATTGCCCATATCTGGTTCACTTTGATGTCAAAGTCTTGGAGAGGCCTTTTGATTCAATTGGGAAATTTTAAAGTAGGTTTGAACATGTCTACTACTGAATAATGCCTTAAAGGGAATCGACATAGTTAAAAACTGGCCCGGGCCAGGTAAAAAATATCATCTATTGTACTTGATGGCTTTGACGCATCCGGTTTCATTGTGAAGCTAAAGAAACAAAGGATTTGTGGGTGTTTCTTTAGCCTATTTATAGCAGCTATGAGATATAGCTATGTCTGTTCCCTTTAACTTATCGACCTTGAAACCATGGTAAGTTTATGTTGCAATCCAAAGAATGTGCCTCATTTGTGTGACTGCTGGAGCTGTAGATTCATTCATCTCGGTTTTTACACTGCTGCATAGGTCAGGCTTCAACTTAGAGTTTGAGACCTTGTATGAGTCAATCTGACAAGTGTTTGCTGATTCATAGCTGAGAAAATCTGCAACCACAAGTCACATTGACTCAAGCAAGGTCTCTAATTCTCAGTTGAAGCTTGACCTGTCCAACTGTATAAAAACTGGAGGTAATTGAGCCAGCGACTCCTCCAGAGTAGCCACACAAATGGGGCACAGTTATCTTGGGATGCCCTGCTTGGGATACCATCAGTTTGATATCCAGGGAGCTGTGATCTTTCAAAGGGGGTTGTTTTTATTGAATCACCTGGTAGATCTAAGATCTAAATCTATTTTTCTTGACAGTTATCATGAAGCTTTACCTGAATCTACTGAACTTAACTTCAGTCACCTGATGAAACTGCATAAGCTGCTTGGCCAAGCACCCAAATGTAATAATCTAATAGTAATGTTGCAATTACAACATTTGCTGTTGTATGTTGCAATAAAAATTTTGTAACACATATTACAGTATATAACTGAAATAAGACAAATACAGTAGCAGCTGCTGCAGAATCCTAATGGTAACAAAAATCTCAACTACAAGCAATAAATATACTTGAATCTTAGACAGATTCCAAAAGCTCATCAACAAATGTTTTCAAAAAACATTCTTACCATGGTAAGAACATTCAAAAGTTCATCATGGGTGATGTAACCATCATTATTGACATCAATTTTCTTGAAAGCTTTGATCAAGGCATCTTTACTCATTGGACTGCTATCTTTGAGAATGTCACAAAACTGATAAAATGTTATTGAATCTAAGATGAGAAAGAATTGCCAATCAGGTAAGAAAATGAACTATGAAATATCTATATTACAATACAAGTGACAGAAAAGAGCTAAATGGAGGTTATTTACAAACAGGCCAAAACAAACACCTTTGTGTGCTATTGTTCCCCTACAGTACCTAGACAATGGCCATGCATTTCTCAAAATCATCAAATACAATAGACCAACTTTACTCTTGCATGTACAGCTAATGATTTAGCAGGTTATAACTTTCATTTCAAAGGAACAAAAGCCAACCAACAATATTAGGCATCATATCTTAGTGATTAATCTCTTAGAGTTAACATTAACATTGTTAACACGTTAACATTGTTTTTCTTTCTTTAGAAAATGAAAATTTTGAATTGTGAGTGTCTGTCATGGTGGGAACTCTGATGACCTATTCCCGCCGTGACAGGCACAGTAGCTGTAAATATTTGCGTTTAATTTAATTGATCATATAGAAACAAAACTCTCTTGGAGTTAAACTTGCTATCTCAGACTTTTACCTGTTTCCTCTCCCCATATTCCATTAATCATTTTCTTGGTTGGATTATGACCTGCATATTGCAACACTGCAAAAATGAAGATACAATCAGATGGTAGCAAACAGCTGGTTTGACAAAGGGATTTCATGATAAAATTCTATGTTTGATCTCCTGTGTTGTCTCATCGTAGCCTTACATTTGCTGATTAATTGTAGACTAAACCTCAATCATCTAATTAATATTTCTCAAATGGTGGATCTAACCTTGTCACTTCAACGTCTTTCTTCAATGAATTCCTTATCATTGCTTAGAAAGTAAAGTTATATTCAAAGAACACAGCACTCTTTCCTCTGTGCAGTTTTTGGTTCCTTGTGTTAGCTCGGTTCAATGGTTGATACTTAAGGAAAGGGGAAGAAAATATTCTTCTATTTACAGGAGATGACAAATCACAGAGAGCCCGGGTTGGAAAACATGTGATTTGGCCTATGGGTAGTAATGGGTGAAAAAATTTGAAAGTGCGATGCAAAATTAACAATGGATCTTTTATTATCTCATGTGAGAAGCCTTTTATTTTAGCTGCCAGTAGCGAGTTTGACACAATTTCATAGTTGTGAGCAAATGCATGTTTTCCAGCTTGGCCAAGAGCAAGGCATCACTGCACAAACAACAAGCAGCATTATGAAATTTTCCATCAGACATTAAAGGCATTGAGTCAGGGTAAACAGCGATTCTCTGCTGGGGGTCTGTCTGCTTTCACGTGGTCTGTTTTCATGTGATCAGAAGATTCGGCTACAGGTGACAATGTTATCCACTATTTCTATCATGAAAGTTCCGTGTTTTCATGTTCTTTCTGTTGATCTCCATAAAAACTCATTATTCCACTGAATCCCTTGGCCCTAAGCTTATTGTTGCCCTTTAACTGAGATAATCCTGAAACTTTTCATGCGATCTCTTTATATCTGGTCTCTCTTGGTAGCCATTAAGGTTTTACTTTCACTATAAATTACATTCCTACCCTCACTTTATCAGTTGTCTTGTAATACCATGAGAGATGGTTGTCAGATCCTTTTGTTTTCCTTGCTTCTCAAAATAACGCCTTGTTGACTTAAAGGAAAAGGGCGCTAATCCCCATGACCAAATGACACTTACGAGGCAATATCATGTGTGCAGTTTGAATAATAGCCAATTAGATTGGCATAAGCTATAATCATATGTCTGCAGTTTTTGCAAATTGGGTATACGCGGTCTATTTACCCTGACTCAATGCCTTTAATAGATAACAATTAACGATAGCTTTTGACTGCTGGCTATTCTTTTCTACAATCTTTTTGCAATGGAAATCAATAATTTCATTCATGGCCAGGTCACTCCTTTGCAGATCTACTGTATAAAGTTCTAAATAAAGGGAAGAGGGGTAGTGGTTCCATACGCAATGTGAGTTCCTCTGTTGATGTTATTTCTTCTTTTGTATCATCAAATACCATCAAATAAACCGAGCGACAGCTTTCATAAAATGATGCCTTGTTTTCATCATACTCTTCCCTCTTTTCGGTTGAAGATCTGCTAAATCTGTTGCTGCCAGTCAAAGCAGAGCCTGGTCTCTTTTGAAGGGGTTTCTTGCCAAGGAGGCCACTTTGAGGTCGTTTGATTGCATCATCTTCTCGACTTAGCCTTGACGAAGTCGATGAAGAGTTAGAAACGCGTCTGAGCATCTTCTTTAAAGTTCTAAATGTAGAGCAAGCTGTAGAACTTATTGTTTATCCGTGCGTTTTAATTAGTTTCATTCTGTTCCAGTTCCTGTTCTGCCCGCTGAAGTTTCGTTGCTACAATAATAATGGTACCATTTTCCATTTGCCTCAATTCGAAAACTAATGATTTAGACTCATTACAACGTTCTCAATTGTACGTTGCCGTTGCTGAGAGAGAATCATTTCCAGTCCTCCTATTTCTGTGATCATTCCTTG
The DNA here is from genome assembly GCA_964019985.1 of Aurelia sp. 4 Dawson et al 2005. Lineage (NCBI taxonomy): Eukaryota > Metazoa > Cnidaria > Scyphozoa > Semaeostomeae > Ulmaridae > Aurelia > Aurelia sp. 4 Dawson et al 2005. The sequence continues at coordinate 17,056,964 of OZ026496.1, read as the reverse complement.
AGTGGTATGATGGCATTTTGACGGAAAGGACAATTCAGTTAAAGGAAAATAGAAAAGACACTTTTGTAGTAAATCTGCCTACCTACCTAGGCGAATGAAAAGCAAGATGGCTGTGCGCTTCCATTCCACGAGGACTTTGGCACGAAACACTAGCATCTACGTGTGTCTGATTTTGATATTCCTTCTTCAGTTATGTTTAGCATTGTATGAAGATCAAGTAGGGCTATTTGACTGGCGGCAGCAGTACATTGGTAAAGTGAAATTTGCATATTTCGATCAGTATTCTCACAGCAGCCGGCGTGCATGGGTTGCAACACACTCAAATGTTATTGCAGCTTTGAATGCACGCACGGGCTCAATAATTTGGCGTAAGGTGTTTGAAGATAAGAGCGGACGTGTTGATTCATTACTGCATCATGCAAATGCCCTGATTTCAATCTCGGGGTATGGAAAAGTGCTGCGATCATGGGATCCAAATAAAGGACATCTTCAATGGGAGGTTACCCATCACGACACCACCGATCACTTAAAGGAAAATACCATCAACGGCCTTCCGAAATGGGGCGCTGCACTTGTTCATAAAAAGAAAGGCAGTTCATATGCTGGTGTTGCTATATTATCCACTAATGCAGTTCGTTTCCTGAGAGTGAGAGATGGAGCTGAGATATGGAATTGGAAACCAGAGCTTGGCAGTCAAGAAATGAAGGATGTAACATGCGTTGGAATGCTTGCTTCTCAAGATGATATATTCATCATCATGCAAAAAAATCAGATTTTTATCGAGGTCATAACACTCAGTCCTGAAACTGGGACCGTCCAAGGAAGAAAGACAATTCCAGCCCCATGGTTATCTCATGAAACCACAAATTGTTTGCTTGTTGGTACAAGGCATCTAATTTGTTTAGATAATCAAAAATCAAATTTTGTATCTATAGATTTAGCAGCTAATGGAGAAGGTGTAACCGCAACACCAGTGCAGACATTGGCTGATGGTGAAATTCTTTTGAATGGTAGTTTAGAGCATCTCGGAAACCAGTTGGATCGTAATGACTTCATTTTTAAAATCAATGAAAAGGCTCAATTGTTGATAAGAATAGAGAAAGATGGCAAAACATTAACAGCAATTAGAAAGTTCTCTCAAGATGTGTATTTAACAGCTTCTAGCATGTCGTCTTACAACATTCTAATGTCTGTGAAATCTTCTGAGAGTAACATGACAATTCAAATTTTTGACTTAGATGATTTCAAAGAATTAGGGAAACTAAAACAAATTGTAAACTTTGATGGTGTACATGGTGAGCCAGAATTCGGAGCAATTTATGCCTTTTCAAAGAAGGATAATGAGCTGGGGTACAGACTTCTAATGGCATTTCAAGATCACAATCTCTGTTTGATCCAGCAATCTGGCGCAGTTTTATGGAACAGGGAAGAAGCATTAGCTGGGATTACATCTGTGGAAATGATTGAATTGCCAGCAGCCACATCTGCCTCAAAATTGGAATTATTGCATGAGGAATTTGCAGCAGTTCCAAATGGTGAGCGTAAAGAATTTTTCAGGATACAGTGGGTGCATTATGAAAACAAAATATCTCAGTCTTGCAACTTTTTGCTCTACTTCTCACTCTCTATCTTCAGATGAAATGAGGTGACGAAGGGCTTCCTTTCCTACCTATGAAATCTGAGAGATAAGAGATTAGAATTTTTACTTGACCCCCAGACTGAAAAATTTCTTTGCACTTGTAATTACTTTCACTTGGCAAAACTTCTGGTTAATCTTCGCCACCTGTTTGCTATTTAAAAAAGGATTATATCCTTTTCCTGTTGTGGTCAACTATTGATGTAACTGTAAAGTACAGTACCTGGGCCATTAAACATACACAAGCAAACAGCAAAAATTCTAGTCTTGTGGACAAATGTGGGAGGAACCAGTAAATTTGGTTGATCTTGATCTTAATCTTGAATTGTTTTAAAGGGCTATAAGAACCTTTGGGGACAAGCACAGTTTAGTTGGCTTTACTAATGTTGTGTCCCTTGTGGAAATATTGTAGTAAACAAACCAGTAACTCTATTACTCACCCTAACTAATCCTAACTTATCCTTACTGTAACTTTGGTGGGGTGAGTGGCTGAGTGGGTTATACATTCTTTGTCAGGTGACTGAAGTTAAGCTTGGTCAAGTGAGGTCAAACTCCGGATGGGTGACCTCAGAGGCCTGACCTCAAAACTCACATCACCATCCTTCGGAAGGGACATTAAACTAGGGGTCCCATGCCTGGATGGGGCATGCACAGTGGGCCTAAATTAGCTTTCAGTAGCTAGAAATCGTGACAGGCCCACTCAAAATAAATTGAAAACTAAACAAGCAAACAATGACCCCAACTTTATTTTAGCTAAACTAATTTACCTTAAAGACTCTTTCTGAAACCTACCCTAACCCATTACATATGACATAGAGCACAACATTTGAATGCCACTCGCTAAACTGCACTCAAGCCAACCTTTGAAACAAAATCCATCAGAGACAATGATAATGATAATGAGATAACGATATGAGAAGTCAAACAGGGTTCTTTTTATTTGCCCATCCACTTTCAATGTTGGGCCCTTGGAAGATTTGCATCTCAATTCTGGAAAAGCTGTTCAACCAAAAAGTTTCTGTTGCTTTCTACTGTATTTTCCATGTGAAAATTTTAGTGGACTTTCCTATAGGCTAATTTGAATTAAGTTGTTTCTTTTTTTGTTGATTTGCTGTGACCATTGCACAATGAAACTATAGAGTAGATATTTCTGTTATATACATCAAGTTAATGAATTCTTTTCCATTTCATTCAGCTGGTATTCTGTCAATGTTTATGAAGAGAGTGAAAGTGCAATTGAAGCAGCTGGAGGTATTCATGGCAAGTTTGAAGAAAAGAAAGCATTATGATATCCAAAGTGGCCAGCAAAGAGAACATACTGATGACCTCACAAGAGATCAGTTTGGACTCCATAAAATCATTGTTGCAGTCACAGATTCTGGAAAGCTTTTTGGATTAGACAGTACAAGTAAGTATAACTTTGCCTAGTTTTTGCAACTCAGCTACTCAAAAATACCAAAATGATTAAGTCAGACTTGTCCATTTAATGCCCTATTCACACTGCAAGTTAGACCAGTTTAAAATAAACCAGGTTTTTGAATAAGGCCTTCTGATTGGTCAATCCAAAAAATCCAGTCATTTGATTGGTTGAAATTTAAACTGGTTTAGATAAAGCTGGTTTAACTGTGTCAGTGTGAATGCAGTATAAGGTAATGCATTCCTCTCACATACCTCCAGGTTTTCCTGGAAGGTGAGGCACAGTACTCAGTATTGCGCGTTTCAATTGAATTTCAGATGCAAGCCACTTTCCTTTGTGCTTCATTCATTACTTATCACCTCTCAAACAGAGCCTAACGTATTGTGATAAGCTATCCCTGTATGTTTTATTACCTCAAATATGATTCCTCGCCCTTTCATCTACTCAACAAGTCATATGAAAAACAACAAAACATTTAAAAAGCAATAGCGAAATAGATTCGTTGAATTGCTTCATTTACACCAGACTGATATTTCAAAGGTCCATTGAATTTGTCATTGGACAAGGTCATGCAAAGTTACCATATGTTCCTGAATCATTTCAACATGGCAAGTAATCAGAAAGGATGAACTGTTGATTGAGCATAGGACTTTTGAGAAGCATGACAACAGGGCTGTTCTTGATGATGCGCGTTCAATGTAGACTCTGCACTTTAAACATTCAGTAAAGCTTCTATTCTTTTGAAGCAGCTTTGGTTGAAATCAACATCAGGGGAATGAACAACCTTGATAAGGAATCAAACTTTTATTGACATTTTGAAGGTGAATGTTGTATGCTGATGCATATCTTTTTTTGTTTAACCAGTTTCTCAGCAAGCACTTTATTTCATCTAAGTTTACGGTAAACGTTTCCTGGGTGAAAATATCCTTTCTTCGATTTCTTCATATTCCGTTAGCCGAATTTTCAAGGCACACAATGATACATAGCTTGAAGCTAACAAAAGTTTTAAAAAAATGGAGGAAACTTCATGTAAACAAAGGTTTCCCTAATTTTTCTATCAAAGTTTTCCTTTGTGGTCTTCATAATGGGTACCTAATGGCTTGACCTGTTAAGCCGATAATCCCAAAGTCCTTGTGGTTTGTGTGCAATAGCATTGGGCGTTCTTGTATCATTGTGTTTATAAGGTAATTATTTGAAGACTTTAATTGATTTTTAAGCCTAAAATGGCTTGATCCGGATTATTCTGGTTTATGTGGTCCTGATGTTTACTTTGCTATTGCAGATCAGTAAACTCCATTTTTCTCAGGACTTGCAAATCCATGAGGTACAGGTACGAAAAAGCTATTTTGTACCCTTTGAGCCAATCGAATCACTAGAAAATTTGCACATGGCTAGGACAGACTTGGAACATGGAAAGTGTGTCCCAAGTTCTTTGTATGTGTCCTGGTCCATCTTTTATATCCAAATACAACTGTTTGAGGGCAGAAAAATCAATTGCTAATTTTTGACAGCATATAGTTTCAAAGTGAGAAGGAATTTGAAAAATTCCAGACACACATTTAAAGCTTAGGATTTGCACTTCCTGCTGATGTAAGTCAGATTCTGTTACCTCAAACGGAAGGGTACAAAATAGCTTTTGAATGTGGTAGACCCTTTAAAGCAATGAATTTGCCTGGAAAATATCACTTTACAATATTTGCCAATAATTTTGATATGGTTAGAATCCCCAAATTCTTGTGGATCAAATGATGTATAGTTTACTTACATTCCGTTAATAGTTCAGCTTTTAGGGGGCGAAAACCAAATTTCATGTCACAAACGTTTACCGTAACCTTAAATGTTAATGAGAGTATAGGCGATCCCCTACTGATAAATACAACATGACCTTATGCTGCATTTTTAAGGACAGTGGCAAAGCTTTTAGCACTCAGAAATCTTTTAATCATTAGAAACTTATCAGGACTGGGTGAACTTTCTAGCCTTTCGTGCAAAATACATATGATTACAACAAATTCCAAAATAATGTACCTATCATTGAACATCAAATCAAGAATTTAAGGGCCTCTTGTTTTTAGTTAGTTAGTTAGTTAGTTAGTTAATTAGTTAGTTAGTTAGTTAGTTAGTTAGTTAGTTAGTTAGTTAGTTAGTTAGTTAGTTAGTTAGTTAGTTAGTTAGTTAGTTAGTTAGTTAGTTGGCTGCATGGAAGAATTTAGACCATGAGAATCAGTTGGCTAAATGTGATATAATGTGATATCACAGTCCACCAAATCCCCAATGTTTTTTTGACTCACGTGATATATAGGGGCTATTTTCTCGATTGCGAAGATCTTGGAAGTATATTTCCTTGATCTGATGCTTGAAACTGTTGACATTCTTTGAAGATTCTACAGTAGGTCAAATTGTAGACTGCTCCAAATTTTGGGTCCTAGGTAGGAGAGACCATTTTGCCCTGTGTGTAACTCTTCAAAATCAGCTAGAACAACTAAACACCAGCTTATCCCCTACATCTATCCACATTCTCATCTGTCATGCAGCACTGCATAGCCGATGATGTTACAGTTAAACTCTGTTGAAATTATTGTAGTAGTGTACTTATGTCAGCTTATCTCTGATAAAGCCTCATATACCAAGGTGAAATATGAGCTGTTATATCCTGTACATGTAACCAATACTTAATCTGAAATGGTAGTTGTCTTTGCGTTTGCAGTATTTTGCTGTGCTCCTGCCACCAAATATTTTATAGTACTATACCTGCTGTCAACACCTTTGAGATCAGATGCACAGTCTGTCATCGTAGTTTTTTGTAATACAATCAACTTACTGTAATTGCCAAGCGGTTTTCCACAACTTTTGAATTCATTCCATGTGCTAAATAATTATTTGTGTGTTTATCTTTCACAGGGGGGAAAATTCTTTGGAGCAGATTCCTCCCAGATCTTTCACCCTTTCACTCAAAGGATGGAGAAAGAACAATGTTATTTGTTCAGAGAGGCACTGCACATTTCCCTCTTCCACCTCAATGTGTTGTGGTGGGAAAGAAGAAATCTGGCAAAGGAACTTTGGTTTTTGCATTCAACCCACTGACTGGGAAACCAGCAGACAAACAAAATTCAAATGGAATAGTGTTTTCATTTGACATTGTGCAAGTTTCTCTGCTTCCACTAACAGGTATGTCAAGTATGAATTTAACTGTAGGCTTCACTAGAGGATTTTAATTTAGAGCTATTATCATTTTTGTCAGTGTCACTTAAACCTGATTTCCAATGCAAAGCTTGTTCACTGTAATGTTTTGGAAAAATAATCTTCTGTATAGGAAGGAAAAAGGAGATCTTCAAAATGTTGCTTGTATGGTTCAGACTTTGCATACATTGATATGGCTTTGCCCAATAGTTCTTGTTTAGAGATATCTACATATTTTTATGTGGTTGAAGAATTCTTATCATATATAATGTAAAGAATTCTTGTTATGTCCATGTCTGGAAGGCCTGAGCTGTACAAGGTGACAAGTTTGGAAGCCAAACAGTAGTAGGCATTACATCCGTGCATCTTTTTCGTAATTCAAACAAGTAGCAAATGTTCAACTTCTTAGTTATTTATTATATCCTTTGAATTCCAGCAACAGATTTTTAGATGTTTTCTTCTTTCCATGTTTTTGTGAATGGGCTACTGAAGTTGGAAATAGCTAAGTAAAAATTTGCCATAACAACAGAAACAGGATTAAAAGGTCAAAGAAATTAAAGGAAAAAGTAATCTAATTACAAATGTACACTATGATAAAAATCTAAAAAGTAAAATGTAGTATAAAAACTCCCCCAGTTTGCAGGAAAGGGATGGCATTTTCTTTAGGTCCAAATTTTAGGTCCTAGGTATGAGAGACCATTTTGACCTGTGCTATTTAGTTTGTGTTAAGATCTTGAATGATCCTGCCCTGGTCAACTGGTAAGAACATCTCCAACATGTAGGAAGGGGCTCAATGATAAAAAGATTGCAAAAATTTGTTGCAGTGGATTATTCAAATCTCTCTTTTGTGGGGAGTTCTTTGATTCCTGTATGTGCTCTATTATTCTCATTCAAACAAACCTGATACATATTTTTTGAGCTTTTTGAATGTCTTTGAAGAATCATTTGTTAAGCGTTGGAAACCAAGCACTGCATGCATAGTCAAAATGGGACTGAATCAGTGCATTTGCAAGTAACCTACAAAGAGAGAAGTCAGGAAAGTTTTGTTTTCTATATGTAGAGGAACCTTAGTCTGCCATTAGCTTTACTCAGGGTCCTGGTTGCCATCAACTCACCAGGCAGGTTCTCATCAAGGATACAGCCTAGATATGTCACTGAGGTGTATTGTTTGATCTTGATGTCACCTCTTCTGATGTCAAGTTTCTTGCTGCCATATTGTCTATTTTTTTTCAAATTCTACTGGAACCAGGGATTTCAGATATTCTAATGACTAACTAATGCCAAAGGACTTCATCTATCAATGCACATGGCCTCTTATAGCAATGCCATTTTGCCTCCACAATAAATGTTAAGTTACATGGTTATATACAGTTACCAATAACCACCCATAGCTTTTCTAGTTTCCTAATTTGACAAATAGGCCATATAGAATAGATCTCTTTGTCTGCTGCTGATTGCTGCTTGTTGCTTGAGCATGCAGCTGAAATCTTTCAAATCTTGAAAACGTAGGTGTAAACTATTGTTATATACATGTTTCTTTGAAGGAACTTGGGTACATTGCTTTAAACTTGCTGTGGAAATCTCTTCATACCTTGATTAGTTTCAAAGTGGTGGTATTTTAAAGGAGCTGAAGTGCCAGGGGAAATTTTTGATGTGGCTGTCTTCTGCTGAGCTAATTTGTTCTTACTGTTCCACAAAAATTCAAAATAATGGTCTCATCTTAGAGATTAGCCTTTGCACTAGATTCTGATACAAATTTGTCTACGTATTTTTTATCCAGCTCCTTTAAGTTTTCTTAAGAGAATTCATGGAAAATTTTGATCAAATCAAAATCATCTTAAATCCTACATCAGTAGGACAGGATTTTCAAGAAACCGCAGTTTGTGAAAATGTCTTTAATATGGTGACAAGTGGAAACCTGTCACTCTTCTGGTATTGGATTCAGAGAATTTGATGATGTGGTAACCTCAAAAGTAATTAATGCTTCCATTTTGAAATTGATTAAGATATCCACAATTTACATGACAAATTTACGTTGAAGTTCGTTGAATTCTTTTTTATTCAGTCAAATTCTACGATACAAGGTACTTATCTAACGCTACTTATGAACTTCTTTACTACAAGGACGAATACCATGGAGAGCAAAATCTCCGCAGCCTTAAAACAGGAAAAAATTTTTAAAAAGGCAAAAAAGAACTTAAAGTCTGCCTCAAATTAGAGGTCACGCATTTTCAAAAAGAAGCAATTAAATTTCAAGCCATTTAATTGAAAGAAAATGTGATGGAATTTTACAACACCTTTTTAAAGATTTGAGCCCTATGCTGTTGTCTTGTACTGCTATGTGATTGAAATCAGCAGAGGCTTTTTTTTATTACAAAATCTGTCCTTGTTTATGAACAGCTTGCTCTGTAACTTCAATTGGTAACCATTCAGACTTGTATTCCTTCGTTTTTCTTTGCAGATGAAAAGTTTTCAAAAACCATTCTCCTGATTGATGATGACCTGAAGATCCACATTTTCCCAGAAACAGAAGAATCAGTGTCCCATCTGCAAGAAAAAATCAACTCTTTCTACTTGCATCTTATTGAACAAGATACAAATAAGATCAAAGGGTACATGTTAAGAGAAGTGAAAGGTGGTGGGAAAGGGATGGCACATATTAATGAAGCATGGACTGTCAAATTCCCAGAAGATCAAGTTATTCATAGGATTGGTAAGACTTGCCATTAGACTCCTATTGTCTTCTCGACATTTCTTTGTTGTTTAAGGATATTCCTGATAAGAATATTTTTTATTCATATCAAAGTTTTACGATAAATCTTACATTCTGCTATACGTTACTACCATATAACACTACGGGGAGGATACCATGGGGAACGAAAGAGCATGACTACCCAACGGCCAATTTGAAAGGATACATAATGTGAAACTAAATGCAACAACACAGCAGATGATTTAAATATCTAATGAATACTAGAACTAGATTCTGTTCCACATCAGATATAGGTCAGGGTTGCAGACTCTTTACGAACACAACTCATTACATTTAAACTCATTTGGAGTAAATCAAATGGCTGACATCTGATGTGAGACAGAATTTACAAGGCAAACAGAACATTTGCTTTAACGGACATGGTGGTTGCTTTGTGACACAACTGGAGCTTGAAAGATCTTAGTCAAAGCGGCCAGTTTTGTGAATGAGCCGTAAAGACAATTCGAGTATATTTATGTTCAAGTCATAAGAAGGTGTCTTGAGCACCATATAATAAAAGCTTTGTCAAAGTATCATTTGAACGATTGGTGATTTGCACAAATGGTCGTAGTGGTAAGGGTCGTATATCACACTGAAACTTTTCCCAATATCACACTGAATCAGTAAAGTTTAAGCAAAGGCACAAGTTTGAAAAAATAGACCTCTATAAACAAACTGTAGTTTCCATTTTTCATGTATGTAGAGAGTGTGCCAAAGAAGTTCAGGCATTTGAGAAATCTTGACACGTAAAAGTTTTGATTGATTTTAATGATTTGGGAATCGCATGAAAGCAAAACGACTGAAGTATTTTTTGGTTTGCTCAGGTTTTTATGAGCAATTAAAACATATAGCGGAATTCAGCTTTACAAAAACTGATTGTTTGGAAAATGGCTGAAAGCAGACTTAAGCAAAACATCCGATTAGACAAGAAATCTTTGGGGTGGTCATTGTCTTTCGCTCCTCATTGTGTAGTGTTTTAAAGTAATGAGGAAAGTTTTGTGGAATGTACTGTAAATTGTAAAATTTGTATATGAAAATAAAAAAATGTTTTAGACGACATTACCGCTATTAATCTCTTTTTTTCTTTATTCATTGAAAAAATCAACAGGCCATAGCAGCAACGAGGTTAATTAATTACGTGCCATCCATAGTGGGAAAGGACTTATAGTCAGCGAGTTCCCACTATTAATGTCACTTGTAGTTATATATAAACTATTTTAAACATATCCGTAGGAGAGGAACACCCCAGGAGCAAACAATTCGCAATTGTGCTCGGTGCTTGAGATTACACGAGCAACGAACATGCACCCTCATTGGTCCAGGCTCGAGCAAAATGTATCAAGAGTTAAAAATTGTAGTGCTTCCAGGCCATCTCCCTCCTACAGCACAGCTCATACAGTTAATCTTTCTCAAGACGTGCAGGAAATGACTTCTTGATGAATGCAAATGTTTTTTCAATCCCATAGCAATAAATGTGCAGACACTGCAACATTTTTCTTTTAGTGAGAAGGTCCTTTACAATTTGGTCGAATGTTTTAAGGCGTTTTACGGGAATTTTGTAAGCAAGGGATTCTCATGAATACAGTTTACCTACCGGGCGATTCAAAATAACACGGTAAATCGTTTACTGGACCAAGTTTGAAGACTTACGAGTTTATCTTTAACTTAGATCCTCAATTAGATCCTTGTATTTTTTGTAAATCTTTCTTGTCTTCTATTTATGGACCGATTTGCAAGTTTCTTTAAATTTTCGATTTCGAAAACACTGAAAATGTCCAAAAAAACTTTTATCAAATTTTCTAAAGACTCCACATGAATGGACAAAGAGAGAACGTTTTGGTGGTGATTTAGGAATTTAGAAATCGATCAGTTATAATCCAATGCATGAGTGTTAGTTCTATGTTTGATGAAAATGTAAAGATACTTTTAATGATACTTTTATGAAGGTACCACGTTCTTGTGTCAAGGGGATCAAAAGACAGACAATAGTAAAGTGGCATGATGAGGGCAAACAAGCATAAAATTTGGATCGATTTCGGAATTCCCAAATCACCACGAAAGCATTCTTTCTATGCTCATTCATCTTGAGTTTTTAGAAACTTTGATCAACGTTTGTGACGGTTTTTCGGTGTTTTCAAAATCGAAAATTTTAAGAAACTAACTTATAGCGCCATAAATAGGAGTCTAAAAGGTGAGCAAAAAAGACTACCATCTAAGACCCTGTTTATATGAGGAAAAACACCTCACTTGCCAGACCCGGGGCTGAGAGGCGAGATTCCACCTTCTAATAGAATCCTTTGTATTTTCATTTCGCGTTTACATGACGAACGCAACACCACCGGTATAGTGAAATCCCACCTCACAAGAGGGGGAATCTCACCTGGGTGAGGTGAAATTTTTCCATATAAACGAAACACCACCGGTATGGTCAGGTGAAATGAAATTTTTCGTTGATTCTCATTGGTCAGTTCATTCTGATTTCACGGAAGAGAGACTTTACTCCACCTCGCCTCTCAGCCTTGGGGCTGACAGGTGAGGTGATAAATCTTATATAAACAGTGACTGAAATTTACCTCGCCTGTTAGCGCCGGGTCTGGCAGGTGAGGTGTTTTTCCCCATGTAAGCAGGGCCTAAGTGAGGATCTTAGCTTACGCTTAACTCATGAATCTTCAAAATCGATCCAGTATACGATTTATCGTGGCCTATCAAAAGTTCATAGTTTATTTTGGCACATCCGGTACGTTCTCAGGACTCTCGAAAGCACGAGAAAAATAACAAAAAACATATTAGTCTTTCTGCTATCAGTCAGACTTGTTCATTCCAATCCACCCAGTACTCCAGGCACTATGAATTTTGAAATACTTGAACGTTTTGGCACGCAGTTTATTTAATAGTGTCATTTGTTGCAGGTTAGGTCGATAATAGTACATATTGTTGATGCAATCTTAAATTGACTAATTGATCTAAGGGACTGTTTAGCTCTATATCAAATCTGGTGTTATTGTATGAACAAGGACAAAGACTTTACTGGAAGTTAAAAATAAGCTTAGGCTATGTTTAATCTTTCTATCATGCATTTATTTTTTTCTTTCAGTGAGTAAAAGACTCGATGAGCATGTTCATTCAGTTGGAAGAGTCCTTGGAGACAGGAGTGTACTGTATAAATACTTGAATCCAAATCTGATTGCATTTGCTACAGTAACTGAGGATACTGCCAAGCCAGCAATCTCGCTTTATGTTATCGATGGAGTTACTGGTAAGTGTTTTATTGCGGAATATTATGTTATTGCTGTTGATGTGATGTATTTTTTACGATCGATCCAGGCTCTGGAGATTTTTTCCTTGAAATAAATTTGACAATATTAATGTTATATTTAGCTATATTTGTCAAGAAATAAGTTCTGTTTTGCTCAAATATGCCATTGTAAGGACCTTTCCGTTATAGTTTTCAGTTTTCATTGTATCCGCACTTTCATTTTCTCATCAATCAATCTTACATGCAACTCTGCAAACAATAAATTTGATAATTTATGTAATACATACTAAATCAATAACAACTATTAAAATATTACTGAGAAATAACGGTGGAATGACAGCTTACACAAGTTTTGTAACGAGCTTTGCATTGTTGTCATATGATAACTTTTAAATTTTACTATAAAAAGTCTCTTAGTGCTTGATAAAGTGGGCTACAAAATCTGCTGGCGTTGGTTGGCGATTAATCATTGCTACATAACTTGTTTAATCTGTACCAAACTTAAGCCAAATCATACTTTCGACCTTCGAAATTTGAGATGAATTGATCTTTTTCAAAATAAAGAGGATTGGCTTCCCTTTCTAAAATCATCCATTGAAAAATCATTGAGATGATGTATGTAGCTACTTACTTGTGGCAGTTATCTGTGTCTCGTTATTTTTGCAAGCTTTTAAGTAAGGATTCCATTCAACGCCATGCCATGCTGTCTCTTCACTCCTTGGTGCTAAACAACAATTTTGCTTTGACACTATCCAGAGGAAAAGCGAATTTTATTTTCCAGGTCAAATTGTGTACCAAGCACGTCATCGTAACTCAAAGGGGCCCATGCAAATGGTGTTGTCTGAAAACTGGCTTGTTTATTTGTATTACAACAACAAAGCAAGGAGAAGTGAAATTTCTGTTGTTGAAATGTTTGAAGGATTCGAAGAAAGAAACAAGTAAGAATGCTAAAATTTTTAATTTCAGATTGACTGTGTGATGACTTTGTGGTTATTCAATGCTTCTTATGAGATAAATTTGATTCTAAACGAGTTCTTTGATTGTTTTCCTGTGACATTTATGCCAGCAAGCACCTGATCTATGACTACTGGGCTGTTAGCACTCAACCCTCAGTTATAAACTCTGTTGTTATGACTCCCTGGTATCCTGTTCTTATTATTTACTCTCGAGTACCGCATAATCTCCCCCCCCCCCGCTTGTTAATTTGGAAAAATTGTCCAACCCCCCCCCGCTCTTATTCCAGCCCCTCTTTTATTAATTTTTGGAAAAGTGAAATGATAGTAAACATATTTTCTGAATAAACACAACAGAAAGTCTCAAAAGTGCATTCAACAGAACCAGAGTTCAAAAATAAATGTATCAGTAACATCACTGTTCACGTAAATATATAAAAGATACGTGTTTACCAAGGAACGCGACTATTTTCTATTTCTCCAGACACCCCCCCGATTATTCCAACCCCCCGATTATTGTTATATCGAACCATGTCCAACCCCCTGTTATTCTCACCTCCCCCGTTTATTCGGTACTCGAGAGTACTCGCATTTTGTTCATACATTATTAAGGATAATGTCCCTTCAAGAAATGGTCTTCCTTAATCACTTACAAAAGTAAAAATAGTAGAAATTGGGGTACTGGTAGGAAACTGAAGTCTCACCAGAAAACGGAGCACAAGGAGTGCGACGATAATGATGATTCAAAAAAGAGACAATTCCAAAGTTAACGCATTTCCAAGATGAGTTACGACAAATCCGATATTTGATACAAAGAAATCTATGATGTTGACTAGTCCATGGTTATATTGACGTTTCGAAGCAAATCTCCGTGCTTCATCATCAGAATTAATTGTTCAAAAACACGAGGCTATTATTATACTCATAACAGCGATGCACAGCTGAAAAAAGTCAAAATATGATTTAGATGACATATGATATGAAAAATACAATGCTTACAAAACTCATTGTACGCAATCAAAGAAAAGAAAATATTTATTGTTAAAACCAACGAATTGCTTTATGCAGTGTTTGCAGATATCAAGAGAGAAATACTTTGCTTCGTTTTGATATATGCACATACTAACCGATTTTGTGTTGTACAGGAAAATATAAAGCCCGAGGTCTTAAAAGTACAGACCGAGTTTGCGAGGTCTGTGCATTAAAACCGAGGGCTTTATATTTTCCTGCACAACGACAAAACCGGTTAGTATGAGTTCTATTACCTGACATCTTCTAATCTTGACTTGCATTTCATCAAACACAGTTTGTTACAATCATGTCGTTTGAGCTCACTGCAAATCTCACAGGCCTAGGCCTAAAGCAGTTGCTGTGGTGACAAAAACGCGTTCTTGTATCGTATTATACAAAGCTACGGGAAACCCGCGGGAACTGCGTGATTAGCCAATAGAAATGGCGGGATTCTGTATTGCCTCGTTTTTGAAACTGCAGTCAGATAATAAAGACTTGTAATGCTTTATCATTGCATTTTCATCTTGGGATATTGTTTTAACGTGTCTTGGAGATGTGAATTCCATCTGAGAAATCCTAATTCTGTATTGATGTTTCCAAAATGCATTTTTAATAGATAAATCTTAGGTCATGTTCATGCAATGCCTGTGTTCCAGACCACTTGAAAGAAAAGTAAGTGGTCTGTGCAACTGAGCGCAAATCTGTGTTCAGACGATGAATTGAATTGCGAAATAATTAAAGGCAATCTCTTACACATCTGATTGGCTGCAGTTAACTCAAATCTGCACACGATGGATGTCTTTGTGAATATGTGTTTGAAACAATACGAGCCGGTCGTTATAACTCACTACAGACGTAAAAATCAATAGGATTACACGTTTTTTTTATAAGAAACTGGTTTATAAGAAACTAGTACTAAGATGGCCAAAATTTTAAGAAACTCTAGTGCTATGTTTGAGAAGTACTAAGAAACTTTTCAAAGTTAAAAGCATGGATATTATAGCAAATAGATTGTTGAACCTTTATTCTTGAGCAATATTATCTAAACATTTGTGTTTTCGACATAACAGAACACTGTTTATTCCTTTATGATGTTTTAAATGTCAAGAAACATATCTGCCGCAGTGTTAGCGACCACATTCATAATTCCGCATTCAAAAAATAAGAAACCAATTAAGAAACTTTTAGTACTAAAATGGACAAAATTTCGTGTGAAATTACTGATCCTGGTTTCTTATTAAAAAAACGTGTAGCAGGCATTGAAATATCATTTTCTTTGTATTGTGATATGAGTTTCCTGTAGCTATTCGCAAGAGACAGGCAAGAGATATTCGCAAGAGATAGCTGTTAGCATAACAAAACAAATGGTCATTATGCAAATTATTCATTACATATACTAAGTTTTCCTCAGATTCTGAAAAAAATTTCCGTACACGAATTTGTGCTCAGTTACACAGACCACTTACTTTTCTTTTCAAGTGGTCTGGAACACAGACCATAGTCCAAGTACCTTTGCGGTAGAAAACATGTTGAGATGAGCGTCAAAACATTTAATGATATACCGGGTGAGCCTGAAAGAAGTTCCCACTTTTGAAAATTCATAACACCAAGACCACTACACGGATTTGAATCATTCTAACTCTAGTTAAAAGTCGAAAGATCAAAGTATTTTTGTGATTTTTCTCGCTGGCCTACCATCACTAAAAGTATTGGTAAATTCATAAAATTTCATGGTTGCAAAATGACGGAAAAAAGGCCTAAAACATTGATCAAATCATAAGGACTCTATTCACACCGAACAATAGGCCAAGGGCATTTCACCTCCCTCAAGAGTTATAAGACATCGATTTTCAGACAAATACGAAAGATTTTCAATCCCATGGCAATTGATGTACAGAGGATATCACTCACCCATGGGAAGTTGCATTTCCTTCATTATTATGTGCGAGAAGTCATTCATAAATTGATCGATGTTTTAGGCCATTTTTCAGTCATTTTGCAACCGTGAAATTTTTGTAAAGCTGAATTTACCTACATTTGTATTGCTGGTAGGACAGCGAGAAAAATCACAAAAATACTTTGATCTTTCGGCTTTTAACTAGAATTTGAATGATTCAAATCCATGAAGTATTCTTGGTGTTAAGAAATTTCAAAAGTGGGAAGTTTTTTCTGGCTCACCCGGTATGAGAGGCAAGTGAAAGAGGAAATACCGTAAAAGCTCTATTAAAGGGTCTCTTTCATCCAGGATGCCTTGCACGTGTCGTCTCTTTGTTTGCCTCTGTTGCCGCCATTTTCATGGTCCACGAAAATGGCGACGAACAAAGGCAAGCCAGAGATGACACGTGCACAGCATCCTGGATGAAAGAGACCCTTTAAGCTCCCGGAGAGCTTATTCATTTCGGACACTCCAGAGGGGGACTTGTTGGAGAGGGGGCTTATTTGAGAGGGGGGCTCATTCACAAAATCAAATGACAAGGATATATATGACTGCTTTTCAGTTCTTTTTCCCCAAATCTGTCAATTCAACACAGTTTAACGAGTCAAATGCATAAATTCGACACATTCTCCATCTCAAAAGCTATCAATACTAACATGCAAGCTTATCTAGCGAAATATATGGAAAGTCGTTGGTATTTTGTGGAATTTGATATAAGTGAGAGGCCTGATAGAGAAGAGGGCTTATTCAAAAATTAGAGGGGGGCTTAATAGAGCATTTGTGGTAATTTATAGCGTTATGGTCTTGTAACAAAAGTGCATAAAATTCTGCCAGCAAAATGCGTTGCAGTAAGAGCTCACAAATAGAATCTATGATCTCGTAACAGGCTAACGTGATTCTCGTATGTAAGATACATCACGGGAAAACAGCCTCAATAGGTCTTTAGATCAGTTCTTAATGGCAGTGTGTCGATGTGAGAAGAAGGCTTCGAGGGGGTATCTCGGATATATGTGATCTTTTTTCGTGTTTTTTTTTGTGACCAGTTGTTTAGGCTTAGGCATTGACTTTGTTTTCGAATTGCCACACATCCAGAGTCCACCACTTCTGTCCGCCTGCGTTGTTGTTGGGAATAGTTTTTTTAAATTCATTTTTAAAAACTAAGCGTGTATCGTCACTATCATTGCCAAGCATAAAAAACGTTCGCTTGGTTGAAGCAGCCGCCATTCTGCCATTGCTTGTATGGTCTTGACAATGAGGGTCTTGTTTTCATGAGTTTGAAATAGCCGGCTCTTAACCTATCAAATCCTCGAACAGTTACATGCATGTCAGCATTGTGTCAGCAGTTTTATGGTTCGCGTATGCAACTTATTTGTATACGGACACACTGTCTTCAAATTATTGTGATATTATGTACTAGTCGGACCAAAAAATATGATTTGACCTATTTGAAATTGGCTGAAAGTGACTTACTTTTCATAACCACTGAGCATGGTTTAATTATCTAACAGACAACCGAGGTGTAAGTGTTCATTTTTTCTTTATCATTTGCCAGGCTGATGTTGTTCTCTTGTATAAAGTGATTAATTGACTAAAAACCAACCTGGAGATTCTTAATCCACAGTTCTTTTATATGAGCTTTTACTATATTTGATAGAGGCAGAGTATTTTTACCTGCATGCAGATTTGCAAGTTTTTTTTGGCTATCGACAACTTATTTTATTGGAAGAATTACGAACTTTTTCCGGCATCGTCTAGAAACAAGCCAAATGACAATTTTTATGTGGTTTTCAAATTTCGCTGTTGTAATTGTAAATCTTGACAAATTCTTCATTGCTTTATTTTGATGTTTCCAGCACTGCATTTTCATCACTGGAATCGTTGGACCACCCCATGATTCTATCACAAGGATACCTTCTTCCAGTTACACGTGTCAGTGCAATGGCTGCAACTAACACAGAGCGTGGAATTACACACAAGAACCTAATGCTTGCTCTTGAAAGTGGATATATTTACACCATACCTAAGAATATGTTGGACCCGCGAAGGAGTTTTGAACAGACAGCTGAATTAGCAGAAGAAGGATTGATGCCTTATGTTCCAGAGATTCCTTTGTACCCAATGGCTTATGTTAATTACAATATGACAGGTGAATTTATTTTTTTCTACTACTAGATGTCTTAGGCCCCGTTTACACGAGATCGGATCCAAATCGATCCGTCCCCATACTGCAACGGATAGGCCTTGCATTTGCACGGGACCTGATGGATCCGAACCAATTGGGATCTGTTATCCCTACCCAAACGAGATCATTTTTGAAAATGATCCCGTATGGATCCAATTCCAAAAAGGTCTCATGAGCAGCGGATCCAAAAAACTGGTATGGATAAGAAGTGACGCAATAAAATTGACAGGCCTTTGTTGGCAACTCAAAGAGGGAAGGCAGAGATGAGACACAGTGTCCATTAAACTGCAAGATTTCAAAGGATCTAATGAAACGTGAGACAATTTTTTTGCCAGAGCGCTACTAAAAGTCCATAAAATCCTAGTGGACCCGATCCCGTGTAAACGCCCCTCAAAAAGTGGATCCGATCTCATTTGGATCCGACTCCGTGTAGACGGGGTCTAAAACGACACCCTCGTGTTTGATCAGACTTATTGGAACAATGAAAATCGGAGGAATTTCAACAAGCTTATTTCTCGATGTCTATATTACAATTTTCGCCAGGGAGGGGGCTACTCAGCACATGTACATACAGGGAGGTAACTACGATATTCTTTTGGTTAGAATATTGCCAAAATTGATATTTTTGGGTCCAAATGAAACAGGATTCAGAATATTAATGACGTCAAATATCGTTGAACTGATATTTCTGGGTTCGCAAGAGACAATCCTGACCTCTGTTTGCATTGTTTCAGGATATTTTATGTTCATGTACAGATTCATAAGTATAAAAAAGTTGCTCTATTTTGATTGCAGTGAAGCTGAAGTGAAGCAAGGCTTTGATGCCAAGAAAATGTACACACACCCTAAAAATCAATCAATCCCGCTCAAAACTCGTCGAAAAACTTTGTCCTCGTCATTTTCGAGTGCTCACACGATACCGTTTCCAAAATATGGCGGTTAGATTTCCGTTATCAAAATCTACCGTTTTCGAAATCTGCCGGCAAAAAATGTGCCCTTTTTGTGTGAACGTAAGGCCTGTCCGTCACACTTTTCACCGTTTTCAAAATGTGCCGGCGTCGTGTGAACGCATTCTCATTCTTCATCCCAAACACTATTAAAACTAACATGCAAGCTTGTCTCACGAAATGTACAGAATAACGTTTGTAATTTCTGGAATTTGAACGGAAGTGAACGGCCTAATAGAGCGGGAGCTTATTTAAGATTTTACTTCCGAGGAGAGGGTTTACTAGAGAGGGGGTTAAAAGAGAGCGGTCTTAATAGAACTTATACGGTAAGTTTTCTCATAAAAAGCAAATTCGACCTTTGTGTTACAGTAAAACCCCGCAAACAAGAACATACTTTTCTAAAAAACAGACTGGCTAGGGTCTTATAAATGAGGTACTTATGAAACTTTCAGGTATAATGACTGCATTTAAATATTAGAGAAGATTGCTGTTAACAAAGCAATTTATATCATACAGCTTGATAAAACAATTTGCATATCTCTGAAAACTGTTAGAGCAGTTCAGTTATCAATAGTTGGGAGTTTGTTACACTAATATGATGAAATATCTTATTTAAGTGTGCCATCTCATAAGAAAATTGAAGTAAATCAGTCTGTTTTTGGTTCTTATCTTTGGGTGTCTTTTGCCTCAAAATCAGTCTGCAGGTTCTTATTTTGCTATGTTCTTATTTACAGGGTTTTACTGTGTTACAAAATGAGCTTTTCAATTCATCTGCAGTTAAATATTTTATTGACTTACCTCGGAGCTCATAATTTAATTCGATTTTCATAGCTCAGGGGTTATCGAAGCAATATTCAAAACAGCGGTAACTAACATAGCTGGAAACGTGTGTTGACAACTTGCTTTCTTGTTTTCTACTTGAATCAAATAACAAGTTTGAAAATTTTTCTTTCCTTTCAGTTGACAAAATACGTGGTATTCACACAGCCTCAGCTGGTTTAGAATCAACTTCCCTTGTCCTTGCTTATGGTTTGGATTTGTACTTCACTCGTGTCACTCCTTCTAGAAAATTCGATGTGCTTAAAGAGGACTTTGATTATATTTTCATATCA
Source organism: Aurelia sp. 4 Dawson et al 2005 (assembly GCA_964019985.1). NCBI lineage: Eukaryota > Metazoa > Cnidaria > Scyphozoa > Semaeostomeae > Ulmaridae > Aurelia > Aurelia sp. 4 Dawson et al 2005. The sequence continues at coordinate 17,036,582 of OZ026496.1, read as the reverse complement.
GGTGTGTTATCTGCACTCATCTTAGGGACTATCATATCCAGTAAACTAGCATCTATTCGTAAATTGAATCTCTCATGGTTATGATCGAAATTTTGTTGCCAAGAAATTTGAACGTTACATGGAAAGAACTCGAAAGTTGTATGCCAAGTAATTCAAACGTTGTTTGTCAAGAAATTTGGACGTTATATGCAAAGGAACTATAAAATCTTCAACAAATTCGAATGATATGTCCTAAGGAACTCGAACAATATTGCTAAGGAATCTGAAGCGTTATGTGTCAAGGAATTATAACGTATTTTGTCAGAGAAGTTGAACGTCATCTGTTGAGGAACAGTGTGTATGTAACTCTCCTTCTGTCCTTATTGAACGATTGCACAGGTCATTCAGTATCTCAATTGCTACACCCCAAGAACCAGCTCGGACTTGTTTGCCAAGTGCGTGGCTATCCTTTACCTCTTAAAGTACAGGGTCTCCCAAAAGTATTATGCCCCGTTTGTGTGGAACTTCCATTGTGCCGCATTTTTGCCCATTTGCATAGGTTAGTCTCTAATGTAGAATTTTAGGCCTTGTTTGAGCAAATCTGACAGGTGGCTGCTGCTCCTGGCGTGGGAAAGGGAAAGCAAGTGGTTGCTCCGAAAACAATACTTCCCTTGGACTTCAGAAATGCAAAAGTCAAATGAATTTTGAATGTTAGGGCCCTTCTAAAGTTTGTCTACAGATCTATCACGGATCAGTAGTGTTTTTAATCAGGCAGTACTTTTAACTCTGTTAAAAACGTAGGAACATTCAAATAAAACTCTAGAGCCCTCTTTTTCGAAATTTACTGATTTTTGCTGATTGCAGGAGGAACAAAGTAAGTACCGGTTTAGAGCCAACCACTCATTTTGCCTTGATAACCACTCATTTTGCAGAAAGCCATAAATCAACAATTATCTGTCAGATAGGCTCGAATCAGGCCTCAAATCGAAGTTTAGACTTATCCTATACCATGGAAGTTAAGCTCTTGCTCCTCCTTAGAACCACATAAACGGAGGACAATTTTTTAGGGCAGCTTGTAGTATCAAAGTTGAAAAGCATCCCTATGGGCGATAGACATCCTCTTCACATTTATCCCCATACGATTGAAAATCCGTAGTAATTGTTTGAAAATCTTCGTCTCACAACTCTTGGGAAGCGTGGAACGCCTGTTGCGCATTGTTCTTTGTGAGGAGAATGTTTTAGGCCCTTTTACAGTCATTTTGAAACCTTAAAACTTTTATAAAGTTGAATTTATTTATACTTCCAGTGCTGGAAGACTGGAAGGACAGCCAGAACAATCACAAAATACTTCGATCTTTCAGCTTTTTACTAGAATTTGAATCATTCATATCTGTGAAGTACTTTTGGTGCTATGAATTTTCAAAAGTGAGACTTGGTGAAGGTGAAGTTGCGGTTTCTAGCGCCAAGCGCTGGGTTCGCAGAAGTAGCTAAGCGCTAATCGAGTCCGCGACCCCTTGTCATCACGCTCTATTGGTGGAGACCCTACCGGGTATCGAATCCACTCCTCCTGACTTTACTGGCTCGAAAGTCGGAGGATTACCCCACTGCACGACAACACAGTAAACTTTTTAGAAGGAATTTTTTCTGGATCACCCGGTAGGCAGTGTAATGCCGTTCACATCTAGGAATAGGCACTAATAGGTCCTTACATTTAGTTGGCAGTCTATATGCTGTGTGTTTTATACCACAGGGCAGCATGCCCGTTGGTATGACTTTATGGCACAGTTTTTCTAGGGAATCAATCCAGGGATTACCTTATAAGCAATCAACGTAATCGTGAGGGATCAAACTTTGCATGCAAACTGTTAACCACACTCTGTGATTACATTATTGTTGGACTGATGTATTAGTATATTCTGTGAGAGCGACTCCTACGGTCTTATGCACTCGTGAAGGCTTGTGAAAGTTCAGCATACTAGGAAGATTTTATTTATACTTGGCCATGGCCAACAGGAGCGAGGAGCTTGATACGTAAATTTATTAATGTAATCAAAACATCTAACAATTTCTTCAAAGACTTGCCAAAAACAATCTGATTTGTGTTACTTTTTAAACATTTTCTAAGTAAAACTTGACATAAACGATGAAGGCTGCGATGTTATACTTATCACATCTTAGCCCTCAATATTTATCAGAAAAATTCCAATTGGCAATTAATCCCAAACCAGACTGTCGAAGTGAGGTCATAAATGATAAATATCTTTTGCTCTTGAGATTTTGTTCACTTGCTAAGTAAAAGATAAGTACACTTTTTGACGTAAAACCACGTCCTTGTTATCAGTAAGATACGAGAATCACAGGACCGATACAGTAAAAACCCAAGTATGAGATTTGGAATCAGCCTGATAAGCTTTTTTATCGACAATTCATTTGTTGCCAACTAAGATAGGGAAGCTTATTGCCTGTTTATTTGGAGGCGAGCCAGCCCGCTTACCGGGCTGACCTGGCAGGCGAAACACTTTTCATCTTGTGTTCATATGGAGAAGTTCCAGCCCGCTTGGTGAGGCAGAAATTTCACATGTGTAAAAAAATGAGACACGTGCCTATTGTTAGGCACGCAGCGCATGAGCAAGCGCGACATTTTCGTCTAGGTAGCCGGGATGGAGTGTTCACATGGGAAAATTTTCATCCCGCCTACCGAGATCTCGCCACTTCGCCAGTGAATTCTCACTAAGCGGGCCAGCCGCTTGCTCATATGAACAGAAATAAAATTCCGTATTGGAATTGGGAAAGAGATGAGATCTCGGCAAAGAGCTCCAGCCCGGTAAGCAGGCTGGCTCGACCCCATATGAACAGGCCCTTACTGGACATAGCTAACGTTTTCTTTGCAGTAATGGAACGACTGAAGGGTTACCGTGCGAGCTTTTTGAGCCCCAGTGGGGGGCTTATTTAATTTCGAAGACGCTAGAGCGGACTTATTCCACAAAGTCAAGCGATAAGTCGATTAATGATAGCTTTTCATTTCTCTTGCCCCGTATTTTACGGAATCAGCAAACAAATTTACCAGTCAAATGCACAAATCTGACACAGTCTCCATGCAAAACCTTATCAAAATTGATCAGTTGCAAACGTATTTAGGTAAAAAGAATAGAAAATCTTCGGTAACCTCTAGTATTTGATACAAGTGGGGCCCTTAATAGTGAGGGGACTCATCTAAAATTCTAGCTGAGAAGGAAATGAGGCTTAGAGAGAGTGGTTTTTGTAAAATTGTATGCATTGTGTTTACAACACTCAGTAACGTATTTCTTTCCCGTTTGACATACTTCTCACAAACTTCAGCAAATTCTTTAAAACTTTAGCTTTGAAACTCTTAAATAGCTGTGGTGCTGTTATTTGGGTTTTGCTGCACTCTTGGCAGAACTTGAGGTTTCCAGAATATTGTGGAAGAACGTGTAACCTAATGTCTCGATGTCAAATGCTACGTCAGATAGCTAGCCAGAGTTCTAGAGATAAGATATTTTATGTCATATCGTGTTGATTGTTTGGTTATATTTATTGAGTTATCAAATCTGGTTTTCTCCCCATGAATTTGATTCTAATGTCAAAATATTCAAATATTTACTGTCTGAATCTCTGTCTTTACCATACCTAGACTACTATGTCATTTTAGGATCAAGAACATTGTCAGGATAACTCATGAGATGAGTTGATATGACATAACAGAGAATCGAACTAGCGACCTCGGGCTTATGCAAACTGTCATGTGCGCTGCTATTCTTCAAAGGGTTAAAATCTTTAAAAAAAAGAGGTGATGTAAGATTCTTAGGGGTGTACCGGGTGATTTAAGAAATGTCCGGCCTTTGAAAGGCTACTGTTCCTTGAGTATATAAGCAATGATATTTTGCAATAGTTGATTGAACAGCTAACATGTTCAACTACTTTTAGAAGTTTCCTGGCTAAAATCGGTCACTCCGTTCAGTCTGTAAGCAATTTTCTAAAGTGAATCCCTTTGGGAAACCTTAAAAAACGTGCTAAAATTACAAGCAAAAATTTGTTAATGTGTTTACCTCGCAGGGATGACTTTCAGCGCACTTTATCACTTGCTTTCCTTTTGACGGGTTGAAAAATCTTCCCCCTTGTGTGAATAACTTATTCAGGGGGACTCCATATTCCCATGAGGACAAAATACATGAACACATCCAAGAGTCATTATTGCTAGGAAGGAGAACAAAGGGAAATCTTGCTTGATATTTTCAGTTGTTTTTGCAGGTTTTCGAAAGGGGCTTTCTGCAGAAAATGTCCTACTTTACGGGGTAGGAATGACCGATTAAAGCCGGGTAAATTACTTAACCTAATTTGGCATATCGGGGTAAAAATAAAACAGTTTTCAATATCATTGCTTTGATATTCAGGGAGCAGGACTTTTTCAAACGCCGAGCGTTTTTATTGCCTCACCCGGTACCGCTCTTATGAAAAAGCTTACGAGATTTCTTAAAAGAACAGGATTTTTATGGATTCTTTCCGGATTTTTCTTGAAAAACAAAAGGATTTTGCCAACAATGTGCGAGCCTCTTAGAGAGTGATGCGATACGCCACTCGTCAAAGTCCATTGCATTTATTTTGAAATGAATGGCTTGAAAGGATCTTATGTTACTTTGGTGTGATTCTTCCATAGAAATATTTTGATATTTTGACCGTTTTGAAACTACTGGCATTTACTATATTCGAGGTTGTGACATCATCAAATTTCTCAGTTGTAAACCAGAACAGAAATCTACTTGCCAGCTTACAGTAGACTGTCATAAACATTGGTTTCTTCAAGACTGAGTCATTTTGCTGCTATTCATTGATGATTTTAATGAAGAAGACGATGTGGCCGATGCAGTAGCTCGGTCTAGTGAGGTTCAGTAACTCTGGATGGGTGACCTCTGAGGCCTGATCTCGGTATTCACCTCGCCATCCTTCGAAAGGGACGTTTAGCCGCATAGCTTTAGCCTGCGTGCATCCCCTACTGTGTCCGTAGAGTTAAAATTTCCCGTTGAATTAAATTCATTTTCTGACGCCAGTAGGGTCTGCGAAACAACGAATGAAGGCCTGTTCTGAGTCACGTGCTGGTTTCGCAAAAACACGGAACTACTTTCATTGATTAATGAACAATCCATTGTCTTGCGAGGCTATTTCGCTCTTCGACAACGCCATTTTGCAATTAGGATGAAGTAAAACCTACATGAAGTACCTCGCAAGACAATGGATTGTTTATCAATCAATGAAAATAGTTCCGTGTTTTTGCGGAATCGGCACGTGACTCACAACAGGCTTTCATTCGCTGGTTCGCAGACCCCGCAGACCCTACTGGCGTCAGAAAATGAATTCAATTCAACGGAAGTTTCAACTCTACAGGAACAGCAGGGGATGCACGCAGGCAACATAGCTTTTAGTAGATAGAACTGCTGCCGCCACCACCACCACTATTACCACCGCCACAACTGCCATTACCACTGCCACCATTACCATTACTACTACCACCTCCACCACTACGATTACCACTGCCACCACCACTACGATTACCACATCATACATAGATTTTTATCATTTTTCATAAAAGCAATGCAAAATAGCTATATGGCTCAAGATAGTTGAAAATGGCAGCAAACAGTCACTAAGATAAAACAAGATACAGCCAAATGTAGTAAATGACTGACCAATTGATATCTGAAAGGTGCGATTGAGTTTCGTAGAGCTACACTGTCGTTCGTCTTGAAAAATTCTGCAAAAATATGAAAATACCGTTTGATTGAGAATCCAGGACAGGATACACACCCCTCGTACGTATCTTGGTTCAAGGGCAGGCATGTCAATATAGCTAACATTTCCAGAACAGGCACCAATTGACCCCTTTCACAATGACGTCATTTCTTTTGAACTTCTTCCGGGAACATCACTTGCCTCGATTTGATGTGGATCGAAATCTCAAAAGCGTGCATTGCTCTCAGCAACTCATGAAATTGTTTTGTACGTGTAGTTGCAACATAATGATACGATGTAGATTTCTCGCTGCACAGGGAATCACACCTTTTGCCTCGAATTGAATGTTATTGTGAAATGGGTCTATTGTTAAGAACAAACCAAACAACGTTGACAGCATAGTAGCAATGTTCTTGAACCAATATGTGCCACCAATGTTTGTTCCTGGACAGATCCTCAAATATTTCCTTTACTTTCCTCCAAGGTGCCTCCCGGGGAGGGGGGCGGGGGTAAACTAAGTTACTTTTTAGGTTTCCTATGAGATAAATGATTCAATGTATTTCAGTAAACATATACTTCATTTTGGTTCCCTTGTGGCATGAACGAAATACCACTGCAAATTGTTTCAGGTCAACTCACTATGGAGCACTATTCGTCAGCTGGTCCTTACAATCATATTCTACAATTGGAAACATATAAGCCCTTACTAATCGCGCTCTTAGGTGTCTGTAACGTCTATTAATTTCATCTTATTACGGAATGGGGTAGCTTTGAGGCCTCTTTAAATAAACCAGAGGAAACTGCGGCTGGTTAAGAATGTTTAATTTAGTTGATACGCCTTGGATAATTCCAAAGAATGACACTGGCTGAGCCAAAATGCTCTTTTAAGGCGGATGATCTTTCTAAAGGCACCGATGAATTACCATCATTCCTGCTGGTATTATCATCGCATTACTTTTTAACCAATGAGTGAGATGCACTAAGCTTCAAGATTTCAACCAAAGCTCATTAGAATTGTGATGATTATTATTATTGCCATCACTGCTTTTCAGTCGTTAATATCGTGAAGTACACCTTTTTTTAAAGAAACTGGTTTTAAAAGACTGAGATCACAAATATTTTTAAGAAACTCTATTGCTGTAATGTCTGAGAAGTATTAAGAAACTTTTAAAGTTAAATGCAAGGCTAGGAAAGAAACTATATCGTTGAACCTTTGTCCTTGGGCAATAGTAACTACCCATTCATGGTTTAAATATGACAGAAAACTGTTTATTCCTATATGATGTTTGAATGTCAAGGAACATATCTGCAGTAGTGTTCGAGACTCCATACATAATTCATGCGTTGAAAACATTAGGAACGAATGAAGAAATTTCTAATACAGTATTAGAATAGACAAATTTTCATATTGAATTAAGAAACATTTAGTACTATGGCCTGATCCAAGTTTTTTAGTGCTCTCAACTTGCTGGAATCAACGCTTCGATACTTTGCAGCGAAAGAAACCTTTTTCAATAGGTGATCAGGAAATTGAAATGATTGCCAATGCAAAATACTTAGGTGTTCAAGTAGATAGTCAACTTAACTGGGACAAACATGTCGATACTATCAAGACCAAGGCTAATCGAGCCCTTGGACTTATTAAGTATTCTAAAAAATATCTTCCATCTGATGTGCTCAACAAAATGTACAGAGGGATTGTCGAGCCCCAGTTAAGTTACTATTGCTCTGTTTGGGCTGCTGCAGTAATTCAAAAATTAACATCTTGCAAAAAATTCAAAACAGAGCTGCAAGAATCGTAACAAATAGCCTTTACGATGCTTCTGCTGCTCCACTAATTCAGAATCTTGGCTGGCCGACTATCAGTGATCTCACAAGAAAAGAGACCGCCACTCTAGTTTATAAGTCTTTGAATTCGCTTGCCCCAGCCTACATGACAAAACTATTTACAAAATATTCAGATGATAGAGAAAGGACTTTGCGTTCGACAGAAACTGATCTTAGGTTACCGCTACTAAAAACTGCTAATGGCCAAAAGGCTTTTTCATATCGCGGAGCAAAACTTTGGAACAGTTTACGAAGAGAAGCAAAATTGGCACCCTCCCTGAAAACTTTCAAGAAACCATTATAGAGGGCGGTGTAATTTCAACTTCTATTTCATTTCTGTTATATTTTATTGTGAATTAGGTATTATTGTATATCATATTGTAAATTAGGTAAATAAATTACTTTGTCCTTAGTTTAGCCTCTTTTCCTTTAGATTTTTATTTTAAACTGGTCAGTTTGAAAAACATGTATTTATTATATGAAACTTATGCCAGTATAAATATTTCAAAATGAATTTTTTTTTTAAATGAAATGAAATGAAACCTTCACCAGGGACGTAGGAAGCATCTCAAACTTGGGGGGCACGACACTTCAAGGGCACTTTTCTCCTTGAGAAGAGGGGTCATTTTCTAAAAATAAAAAGGGCACTTCTTTGTTTATTGCAAAATCTTGGGGGCACTTGCCTCCAGTGCCCCACGGTTCCTATGTCTATGACCCTCACAAACAGTGCTCGATTGTTCATAGATCTTTTAAAAAAATTCAGTTTTGAAGGCTTTGTTCCATTTCGGTCAAAACAGGTCAAAATGACTTCTACCGTTGGTAACGTCCGCAGGAATGCTGATTTGTGCCCTAAATTGATGAACCAGCCAATGTCAAATCTGATGTCACGAACTACGCACCAATTTGAAAGAAGTACCAATTGTTATATGGCGAGAGGCATTTCCTTCCTAAAAAGTCTCGTACGCTATTGGCAAAAATCCTTTTGTTTTCAGATAAAATCCATCGAGAATCCGTAAAAATTCTTTTGTGTTCTGAAAAACCTCGTACAAGTCTCCAAACGAGTAAAATGCTCCTCGTTTTGTAGCAGAAGAAAGCCTAAAATTGCCTAAGTAGCGGACTTATCTGAATAAACCATGGACGCACAATAAACTTGTATCCTGTAAGAAAACACTATCAACTCCTGCAAAAGAGCAGCAATAATAGCCTGTAATTGGAGAGAAAGCTGTTAAACCAGCAAGAAAATCGCGTAATCAGTGATCAACAACGTTATTACACCAAATACGCGTTTCGTCGCAAGCTCATTAGTTTAGCCATGGGAAGAACAGACAAATGACACGACCGGGAAGAAAGCCTAACTTCAGAAATCCATCTCAATAAAATCGGTAACACCATTATAGAGATATGGAAGTTACTTTCGAACATAACATACTTCCAAGAAAAGCTTGATAACATATTTCCACAATTTCAAATTCAAAAATTGAAAAAAAATCGAGGGTTTGCTAATTCTCCGAAGAGAGAAACTTGATGACAAATATTGTCTCACAATGAGCCACAGCACAATAAGATAAGCTACCTTTCCAGGGGTGGATCATGGATGTGAATCTAATAGGTTGTATAGGGTGTCTCAGAAAAATTGTTCGACGTTTGATTAAATGCTAAAAAATAACGATATGCTGAATTGGCACTTGGTTCAGTAACCCATCTCCTTAGATTTTAAATTAATTTTGACACCAGAATGTTGCAAATCTGCTAAAAATTCATGGAGTTATAAGCCTCTGAAGTTCAAGTTTGCGCGAAAACTGAAACCAGAGGCTTCTAAATGGAATTTTTGGTAAAAGTCCCCCATCGTTTCTGTTGCTTCTCAATTGTTTCAGGGGAAACCAAATGGGATTTGAACAGGATTTCCATGACCTAACTTTCAAGCGTATGACTGCTATGAGCAAAAAGATTCAGTCTGTCGTCGATTATTACAGACTGAAACTACAAAAACTACTGTTTTTGGGGACATGCAGTCTTAAGCAAATTGTGACGATGATTGTAAGGATTTGATTACTTTAGAAGGTTTACTTGGCGTTCTCTGATATCAATGAAAGGTATGGCATTGGATAGCCTTCTCACTTTGATCCGGCAGGGCCTCCGACGACGGGGGGGGGGGGCCGGGGGGAATGGCCCCTCCACTTTTTGCAAAAAAAATGCAATTCCGAAATTTGTTGATAATCGTTTTAATTCTCTTTAAAACCCTATGCTCATTCAAATTCAAGCAAATATCCTTGCATCCATTCGATTGAATCCCTGTTCTGTTGATAAGGGAAATTTCATGTCGGAAACTAACAAGGTCACAACTTCACTATTGTACACATTCACAGACAATTTTCAGTAACATCCATGTTACATCTTTTAAATCACTATGAATATACAAGAAATCTAAAGCTATAGAAACTGCCCCAGGAAGCAGATAGTCAATGCAGAATGCAAAGACCTCGTATCTCTTGGGCACAAATCTAGTAGGCAAGTAAGGCAAGTGCTGCTAGCCAGCCAAAGAAAATGCTACGTTCCAAAAAACTATGCACTTTCTTGGTAAGGTATCTTACAAATATTTACTTCTCAATTCTGTCAGCTTTAATTCAAAATGGGGATTTTTCAATGAGGTGAAAGGCGTAGTCTAAAAATTCTTTTTTTTTTTATATATATAATCTCATAAAAATACAACAACTACACAATTACACAACTACACAACTACATAACTACGAAAGATTACAAAAAACGATGCCACAAGGAGAACGGAAATACATATCAACCCTGTGGCCATTTAACATATAATTATAAATCTAAACATAAAGAAATTATCTAATATAAATCTAAGGCTACATATAAACAAGGGAAAGATGTGTCCATGTGTTGGGGTTTGCAGCAGAGATTTAAAAGCGCTTAGTCGTGTGAATAAATTTCAGGGTAGCCTCTATGAGTCGTTTATTAACATCAAATGGTAACCTTTCATTGCCATACAGAATGAGTTCAATTAACAATTCATTTGAGAGGTTAGAAATGTCACAAGGAGGCAAAATTGCGTTGAGACCATTGAGAAGCTCGCGTCTAGGTTCTTCATAAGATTGGCAAAGCAGCAGGTAATGTTCCGTGTCCTCAACACCATCGTTTGCAGGACACATCGGGTCTATTGTGTCTCTAAAATTATGCCTAAATTTGTGAAAATTTAATTTGCTGAGACCGACTCTTAACTGTGTAAGAATAGCTAAACCTTTGGGGTCATGAATCCCATATACTGGTTTTGAAGGGGGCCGAATTTGAGCAAGTATTTTTGATTTAAAAACACTTAGCGAAGGCGCCTGCCTAACTTCAGGAAGTAGCTTGTCCCATTCGTTCAAACAATTTGGGTAAAAGCTGTTTTTAAATCTCTCTGTTCTCGCCTTTATTTGCCCAATAACGTGGTGCTCACGAAGAGAGTACAATTAAAAAATTCTTTCAAGGGCTTCGACCCCCAGACCCCTACGTTAGGACCCCTACTTCATGACTTTACCCGCGTTTCACGCTTGCACACCTCAGTCACTTTTCCCTCTAGATTTGTCCCTGGGACGGCATCTTATCATATTAGGCTATGGTATATTTTCATACCAAATTTTGGCCCCTCCACTTTTCAGGTTTCGTCGGAGGCCCTGTGATCCTCGAGCTACTTTGCACTGTATATAATTCGGGGGTCTCTGGTTTCAGCTGTCGCATATTTTTTATCTTTGCGAGCTCGTAACTCAGTGAATTTTTAACCGATTTACAAGATTCTGGTCTCTAAAATTATTCGAAAATGTTATGGACAGGGCCACCTTTCCATGAACCAGTTAATCTTATCTTTATTTTTCAATATTTAATCAAACGTCGAACAATTTCTTTGAAACACCCTGCACATTGTTGCTCCTTTGAAGATCTTGCAACCCAAGTGTGATTTCTGCCGCATAAAACCTGTATTGAACAGGATAACAGAAATTTATGATAAAAAGTTATGAAATATGTTGTGTGAAATATGCAAAGCAAACATGCCAAATAAATATCAGCTGCACTTGCAGCAGTGGTCCTTCAAAATGTGCAAGACATTCAAATATCCCTGTCTGACTTCTATAGCTACCCCACAAAATAATCTGAACTGAACGATATTTTCTAAATTCTAGCAATTTGATGACGTCACAACTTCAAAACTAGCAGAAAATTTGAAACTGTTGCGACCAGACGCTACCTTTGATCGATTCAATTGAAAGAATTAGGCAAAGACATTTTACACATTTAATTTTAAAATTTGCAGAGTTGAAAATGGACGAACTTTGCTAGCATGATTTGTGGCGTTTCTCGGGTTGAGGCTTTTCAAAAATAGCTTCCAAGTAAAATCTTCATCAACTATGAAAACGATCACGATATGACTGATTCAGGGTACAGGTATAGCTAAGTTAGCCTTTTCTTCAAAGTCATTGGCAAGATCAATGGTATTTCATTGAAACCGGTTCTTGGAAAATGCCAATGCATCATTTTCGGACACCTCCGGGTGGTCAGAAAAAATCTAACTTGTTTGGCTCAGTGGCGGATTTAGGGGGTGCAGTTGGGGGCAACTGCCCCCTTCAGGATGAAAACTCAGCTTGGCGCCCCATTTTTGGCAAGAAGGGCTCCCCTTATCCTTACCCAAATGCGCTCTATTTTGTGTTTTGCTCTGAATGTGGGAAACATATAAATTAAAGCATTACTCAATCGGAGTCTATTGCTGATTCAATTGAAAAACCAGATATTTGGAAAAGCCGATTTCGTCCATGATTTCCTTGCCACTGGGATTTAAATGCTGTTTATGAAACTAACAATTAAACTACGTTGAATTTATTTTTTCCAGCGAGTGATCTCGTTCAGTGGTGGCGCCACGGGGGGGGCTGGGAAGATCTTGTCCCTTCCCCCAAATCCCAAAAGTCGGCAAAAATTGTCAAAGAAAAATGGTATAAGATTCATTGGATATACCTTTAGATTGAAAAATTCCGTCAATCCCCCCCCCCACTTCTTTCGTATTTTTCAGAGTTGGCGAGTGGCGTGTTGTGAGCGTGTGGCCGAGTGGTTAAGGCGTCTGACTCGTAAGCCAAAGGTCAGAACGGCTGTAGGTTCAAATCCCACGCTGGACAGTTCGGTCGCTGTCTGTAACACTAGCCCGGGTCGACCAGAGCCATGTGAGGGAAATCTGGTAGCTGTGGCGGGTAGCTGCGGCGGAGTGATGGTAAAACATCCGTGGCCCCTGCTGGAAATAAGTCTCTCAGACTTTCGCGGGCTAGCCACGTTAAATATAAATACCTACCTACCTACCTGGCGCCGCTAGGCGTCACTGACCTCATTTGCCTTACTTCACGTCATTGGCTATCGGCTGATCAAAATTTCGTCAGTTTAAACTTTGATGTCCAAAAGAAAGAAGCAGATAACGTACATCAAACTTGGTATCAGAAAAAATACCGATAGTATTTCTGCAAAATATACGAAGCTACGAAAATATAAAATCGTTAGAAGGTGCGAATTTACAGATTGCAATCGGTACGCCGGCAAAATGAACAGCTACCGACTTTTAAAGGTCAAACAGATGTGAGACAACACATCATGTGGTAAAGATGAACGAAGACTGCAAATTCGACTGCACTATGGAATTCTTTATGAAATATACAAGAAATATATATCAAAGTTGTTCATTTACACTGCACTTTATGCTGCAGTCAAAAGGGTGTGAAACATTGCAACATGCAATACCACATTGCTACACTATACTATGTTGCATTTCACTTTCACATCGGTTTTACCATGAATATCAACAGATCGCAAATGACCTCAATATAAAATTAAGTTTAACCTCAATAGCCACTACGTATAACCACTGCAAATCTTTAAAGATAAAAAGTTAATTATCATAACCTGCACTAAGATCTTTTCATAAAATAGATCAACACGAAGACCTCGGGCATTGGCCCTGTTAAAAAATCTTGTGAAATCCAAAGTCCCGCAGTTTGACTCCCATCTCTGAAACTACAACATGCTACAGGCTGCTTCTCATTAGACGTTGCGTGAAATGAAAAATGGAGTGTTTTGAATGAGCAGCTTTGTGTTGTCGCAAATTTCGTATGGCTGAGACAGATTATGCCAGTATGCCCTAAGCCTGTGTTCCAGACCACTTGAAAGGAAAGGTAAGTTTCGTTGCAAGTGGTCTGGAACACAGGCTAGGATGCCCTTGGCTCCAACAGTAAGCAGTTCTAGTGCAAACTTTTCTTAGCGGGGAATATGCTGTTTGTTTTCTAAGTCTTTAGCCACCTGATTTCATACTAAACTTAGCAAACTATGACATTAAATATAATTGTCAAGAAATGAAGGAGATTCGCCATAAAAAAGGGCTGGAAGGGGACAGAGCCACCAGGCTGCCCAGGAGAAAACTGCAAAGGAACACTAGTGGAGCATATTACAAAGGTTTCAAGTTATGGAAGCTGGAAAATGAACATGTTTTTGTACCTTGGAAACATATGGTTGTTCCAGGCCTGTAGGAAGCGAGGATGGGCGGGGAACTCCAGCCCTCAATAATTTTGAAAACTATGGTGTTACGTTAATGGCATAAATTTGATTCAATGTTCCTCATTGTTCTGAGAACAAATGATGTCACGCAGCAGCTGCTTCCTATGGCCCAGGGTTTTGCTCATCAAAACTGAGGGCCACTTCTCTCTTTCGAAAGAAGGTACGATATTCTTTCACAACAAAAAGATTTTTACGGCGTTAGTGCATTTTCTTGACAATAAAGGTGTACCACGTTTTTTGAGAGTGAACTGCCCCTCAGCTAACCATGTGCAAACCAACCAAAACAGTGTGGGTAGTTGCAAGATTGTCCTGTGTAAAACGTTTGGTTGCAATCACAGAGGATGTTTGGCTATCAACGAAACTGCGAAAAAAAAACAGAAAAAGGAAAACTTGGACACATGGCACTGAAAACACTGCAACTTGTGGAAGCAAATCAAACCTATGATGTTATGTTCTCTGGAGTGTTCCATAACATAGCTAAAGATATTTATAGCTAAAGGTATTTTATGGTACTTGACTTCGTTAACTGTTAAGAGTTAAGAACAAAGGGTGGCCAAAAAGGGCCAACAAAGTCTTGCCTCAGTTTTAACCTCTGCCTCCTTTTCCTCTTTGACCTCGTTTTGACTTCTTTCCCCCCTTTCTTCCCTTCTTACCCTTGCCCCCTTTTCTGCCTCTTTTATTCTTCTTCCCGGATCTTTTCCCTTTCCCCTTTTTGCCCTTACGGTTCTTTTTGTTCTTTCTGCCCCCTTTCCTGCCTTTTTTCTTTCTTTTAACACTCCAATCAATGCAAAGTTTGTTGTTCTTCTTCTTTGGAAATAGACCGCATCTCATGCTATGTGGCCACTTGAACCCATGCTGTTTGAGCACACCAATACAACCTTTTTTGACCCTCTTGCATACATGACGACACGGGCGAAGTTGCTCAATCATTCCGCTCATTGAGATGCATACAGGAGCGTATAGCGAGCACAGAAACCGCTTCAAATCTGGTGAACAGTTGACTCCTACGAGAGGAGCAAATTGAGAAATCTCTATGTTCGCTTCCCTTTGCGTTTCATGACCCAGCAGATTCGGAAAGCTTGTCTGGTTGTAAGGCAAATCCTTACACATCGCCATTGTAATACTCTCGCATCTTGATTCCAGCGAGTCGTAACGCGTTGGGCTGCCATTTATTGATTCCAAATGGATGATGGCTGTCAGCAAAAGGCCGATGGCAGGCCAGTAAAGTTTTCTGTCCATGTTTGACCTTGTCTCGCTTGTCTGTTGTTATCTGACGGCTAACTTTGTTTGTGAAGAACCGTTGTAACCAATAATTAGCAATTACGTCAAGGCTTCTGTCTCACGGTTGAGGGTCACCAAAGATCCACAAACTTCATAAAGCTGTATTTCAAACCCAATTTTGTTTGATTTCTCCCCTGCCAAGTCGTTTCAAGTCGTGCAGTCGTGCAATCTGAAGTGACAACCAGTGACAAGAGGCAAAGCAAGGACGTCGTTAGACATAGGAAACTCGATATTTTGCCCTCTGCAATCTTATATTGTTTCAATAAATTTGAGAATTACTAAGTGTTCAAAGGCGTGGTTTTCTTTCAATACCATTCACCTCGCGGGAAATGAAGTCAGCCTTGGTCTTTGTCTTGCTGTCTGTTGAATTTGCTTGCGTCCTATTTGCATATATGTGTTTTTGAACAAATGCATTGTTACGCTTCAAGACAGCATTATGTAAAACACAATTATTACTGATAAGCTTATTTTCTGCGGATTAACATAAATTTGCTAAGGAACAACTTGGGATTCGTTGCTGAAAATTCTCAACGATGATGATGACACTCGATACCTTGCAATTGCACTTTTCAAACTATCTTATGTGATTTTTGTCATTTTGACATCTCATGATATCTTTAAATGAGTTCTCTGTGATCTCAGTGATTTTTAGTGATTTTTCGTGTGATTTTTGGTACTTTTTCAGTGATTTGTGATCTTTGGTGCTCTGTATGTGATTTTTTTGTGACTTTGTGATTTTGGATGTGATTTTTGGTGATTTCAAGCGAAACATCAGTGGTTTGCCCCTCGTGGAATTTAGCCCTGTCCACAAGTTGCTCGGTAACTTTCGGGCAACTTGCAGTCTTTTGGGCAACTTTTAGGAATTTCGGCAACTTTTGCAAAATTGAGCAACTTGTTCTTATTTTAGCAAATACAAGTTTTTTTATATAAGAAACTGGTTTATAAGAAACTAGTACTAAGCTGGCCAAAATTTTAAGAAACTCTAGTACTATGTCTGAGAAGTACTAAGAAACTTTTCAAGGTTAAAAGCATGGATATTATAGCAAATAGATTGTTGAACCTTTATTCTTGAGCAATATTATCTAAACATTTGTGTTTTCGACATAACAGAACACTGTTTATTCCTTTATGGTGTTTTAAATGTCAAGAATCATCTCTGCCGCAGTGTGCGGCCACATTGATAATTCCGCATTCAAAATATAAGAAACCAATTAAGAAACTTTTAGTACTAAAATTGAAAAAATTTCATGTGAAGTTAAGAAACTTTTAGTACTATGGCCTGATCCTAGTTTCTTATATAAAAAAACGTGTATTACAAAAATTTCAATGATGTATTGTTTATTCTTTGCAACAGTAATGAAAATCAGAAATGTAAAGCATCTCTTTTCTGGTCAGGCTGGGATTCGATGTCTTGATTTGTGAAGAGCTGGTCTTTGAAAATAGCGACTTCTGACTATGACGATGATGACGATGATAATGATTATGATGATGATGATGATGATGATGATGATGATGATGATGATGATGATGATGATGATAAGTATGGTTATGTTGATTATTATCATTTGTTAATTATCATTGTTGTTGTTGTTATTGTTGCTGTTTATGATCAGAAATGATTCTTGCAAAAATTCTGAAGATGTGTCAGATGAGCCAACAATATTAATGTGAAAAGGCTCAAGCTTCCAGGAAACTGCTGCAGTTAAAGAAATTGTTGAAATATAGAGCATCCTTTTGGCACTAATTTATGCATAGATCTCAGCGATTCATGTATTCGTAGGATATGACCTTAAACCCTTAAAACATGACAATAAATGAGAAAAGTAAGGGCAACTTTTTAAGCAAATTTTCAGGAAATTTGAGCAACTTTTCGAGAAATTTCGAGCAACTTGTGGACAGGGCTAGTGGAATTGGAGGTGATTTGTGGGTCAATGCTACCCTGCTCCTCCTTTTGAGGTCATTGGCCATCATCACAACCGCAACAACGATTTACAGCGCCCTCGGAAATCACTTGAAAGAAAATGGCCGCCGCTGCAGATGCGTACAAATTGGTTGCAACTGAAGAAGTTTTTGACTTTGTGAAGAGATGCATGGTTGCAACGGGAGTAGAAGAAGCTCATGCAATAGACCTTGCAACTTTACTGCTTGCAGCAGATACAAGAGGGCATTTCAGTCATGGAATTAACAGACTTGGTAAGAAGAAAATTTTTCATGAGGCCCGCCCCAAAATAAGGTACACATCACCATGCACAACAGCAACAACAAAGATTCAGGAAACCAAAGTTCACTATCAGTTTCAGTTTCAGTTTCAGTTTCATATAATTTTAAATTCCACTACATACAATTTATTAAATAACTATACAGACAATTAACTAAACTACAAGAACATAAGATACAGAAAATTGATACATCAGTAAGAAAAGAAATCAAAATTAATACAAGATACATTGAACAAAACAAAGAGAAAAGATAAATTGTATGGAGGGAATTACTTATAGGAGGAGCTCTCTCAGTAGTCAGACTAATCGAGGAGAGAGCACCCCCTGTTTTAATAGTATTTCATATACATCTATCGTTTGTAAGATGATAGATTTTTTGTTCTTCTTTTGTTCCAGGTCGGGTAGACTTATGATTATGATTATGGAGTGATTCTAGGATCCCCTTCAAGAATGAAACAATGAGATCTAAAGAATAGAATGAATTATGTTTTGGAAAATGCAGCCAGAGTATGAATTTAATTGCAAGTGTCATGACAAACAGTTTCATTTTTGACCTTCAGGATCACATGTTAAAAGACTGAGCAAGTTGGTGGCAATTATTTGACAAAGTAAAGAATGGAACAATAAGACTTAAGAATGAAACAATGAGATCTAAGAACGAACCATGAGAAGGGAGTATTCTAGAATCTAGCGAAACCGGATGATTCTCTATATCTTGCTGTGGTAAACCATGCTTGCTCAACAGTAACAGGCACTCAACTCAGGCCCCCTATGGGTTAATTTTTTTTAAAAATTTTTTATTTCATTCTCAAATAATTGATTTACAATAATGATAATAAGAAAAAATTAATTTAATTAATTACAGAAAGGATTACGAGTTAAAGAAAACAATGCTAAAATATCAGAAAAAACTACCTTAAGAAACTTATAAAAAAAACCCCAGAACGTCCAATTAAAGATAAACTCTTTAAAATACTGTTCGCGAACCTTGAATACATATTCCAAGTTGATGAGGGGCCAGGACTGTCGAGAAGGGGATGGTGGATAGAGGGAGTAAAAGGGCCCGGGCACCAAAGGGGCCCATAAGTATTTTGTGCCATAGAATTTTGATATTGCTATATATCCCTGCAGTGCATTTTTATGGCAGTTTATTTGCTTTAAAAGGGTATTTGCAAGAACCGTCTACTTTGATGACAGTTTTCAAGTCAGAAACCAAACTGTTGCATTGATATTTCTAATTTATCAAAACTGTTTCTATCCCAGCGAGTCAGTCGTTGGTATTACAGGGTCGTTGGGTTTCCATTCACATTCAGTCTTTTCAGTCTTAGAGTCGCTTGTTCCCTCTAGCCATGCTCTAGCACCTTGAGCGACTGCAACGACCTGGTGTGAACAAGGCATTACTTACATGAAACGATGTCCTAGATTCATATACAATTTTTGCATAGCCTTTACACAGAATGTTTAAGCAATTTTTTAGAATAATTTGTCATAAAAGGGGCGTCTCCCTCATTTTCCGGGAGACTAAAGGGTGTGGTCATGAAAATTTTCTTGGGGGCTGACCTCCAAACCCCCTAGGGCCCGTCCTGATAGATCACTCCCGGGCCCCAGCTGGCTCTTGACGGCCCTGTGAGGGGCAGCTTGTTCTGGCCAGAGAAATCCGGCTGAGAGCCATCTCTTGATTTTCTCTCGCCAAGGTTTTTGATGGCTAATTTCTTTCTTTGTGGTCTGGTGGGCAGTTGGTGTGGTGCATGACCATAAATTCAGTAAATATGATGGAATGGAGGCAATAGATTTCTTCACTCTTTTGTCCTCTGTTCTTTTTTGGACTGTCCCCCAAATCTGTTATCTTCCTGTTTCTTTTTGTCACTCCCATGAACACCACTAAATTTGCTCTGGTGGCAAATCTTGCTATGCCTACATCCCTGTTGGGAACATATCCATAGTTCATCCATCGAAAAGGAACTTTGAAATGCACTTGGTTATGCGTAGATTTGGTTGTTTTTTTGTCTGTGATTTAAGCATGACAATAGTAGCAACACATCGTAATTTCAGCTTTGTGCCTTTTGTCATTCTTGAAACATCATAATTCAAAAGTTATGACATTTTCAGGTCTAAATCTTTATTGGCTGCCATTTTGAATTTTTATATACTTTTCATGAAACTGGCTATCTTTTGATCAACTCTGCAGACTTTCACTACCCTCATGAGGTTTCCATAAATGGTTGAGTGACAAACACAAAAATGGCCTCAAAATGCTGGTAAAACAAATACAAATGGCCTTAAATGGTCAAATGGATAAATCAAAATGAGGAAATAAATGTCATTTGAATAATTTGGCCTTGTTTACATTTGACTAATTTTTCATGTTGCTTGACATTGACAAAACTGATCTTTTCCATGCTCAAAGAAGACACACACACATCTACTTTCATGGACAAAACCTTGGACAATCCTGCCCTTAACGATTTATCCATGTTTAAACATTTATGCATATATTTGTGTTGCATGCAGCAACAATACTATATTTGTATTGCAGCATTTTGCTATTTTTCTGTTTATTTTGCTGTTTGTCCTGTGCTCCAGATTGGAAAATTAATCTGGCATGGGGATTTAGCCCCTGCTTTTTATGAATCAAAGGAAGAATTTTAAAATAATAGACTTATTATTTCATATTTAGGGATGTATGTTGATGACATCTCAGAAGGCACAGCAGAGAAGACAGGTACTCCCATTATTGTCAAAGAGAAGGTTGGCACAGCCCTAGTTGATGCTAAAAATGTTTTAGGTCCAGTAAGTGTCTACTTTGATATTGACAAATATTATAAGCTAAAGATGCTAATGGGCACATTCAGTGGTGGACACCGGGAGAGGGCAAGAAGTGTCATCATCCCCCATTGTTGATTGGAACAAACACCTTTTGTTTGAAAATAATATGAACCCAAAATTCTTTTAAACTTAAAATAAAGCTTCATCCCAAAATTTAGCAAAGTGTCCACCTGTAAATTGGGAAAAAGGGATTGAGCATGGCCAGTTTTGTCAGCCTTAGTGAGTTGAAACTAGTGAGTTGCATTGTGAGTTCTAGTTGCTGTGCAAAATTGAATATTTTGCTATTTGCTGCCCCTGCAAGAGTTATCTGGTACTCTGCTAGTATTTCAAGTGCTTTCCCTTGATTTTCAAGCTATTTTCTCATTTTTTCAATCATTGTGGAGTGTACTTCAAGGCACTTTGATTTGACGTATTTACACAATGTGTGTTCGAATTCCTTGTAAGAAGATAACCTACAAATTTAGATAGATCAACTAGGAAACTTAAATGTGCTTCGAGCAGGTATGTCCCTAACAATTTTCACTTTTCACTTGTGTTGTTTGCCTCGCAATGTTCAACCGGGGATCTTGTTGCCCTACCTGAGCAAGGAATGAATGTTGAATTGCTTCAACTTTCGGAGACTTATAAGACTAATTTCAGTTGGAAATATTTCTTAAAATTCATTGCACTTGGCATTGGCAGACGACAAAATCGTCACTTACCTGCCTGAAGCATAAGATTTCCTGGCTGATTCATCGAAATTCGTAGATTGTTCTTGGAATCTTCTTTCAAGAGTTAAAGGTCCTTGGACTGGCAATCTTGCAGTTTTTAAAATCTATCTCAATTGATTGAAATTGAAGGAAAATTGATAAATTTGATATAGCTTTACTTTAATCCCCACCATCTTGAAGAAAATTTTGAGTAGACCCTCCTTAGTTTGGCTCAGAATGTCGCTCTCGACCCAATGTTTGCCAGTGCAAGGATGGAGACTACTACAATTTTGACAGTTCACCTACGAATTAATGTTATTAAGAAAATTTCTGAGGAAATAACCTTTGCATTGGCTTAGAACGACTCCCAGCCTTACAGATTCAATTCCTCGATATGAGGACATAAGACAACCATAAATCCTCATTTTTCTCGGATGACCTTCCTCAATTGTTTTGATCAAAACTTCCTCCAAACCGGTTTGTAGGTTTGTAGTGTTTTTGTGTCTCTGGACATATGCACTTTAAAGTGCCTTGAAGCACACTCCCATATGAGCGAAGGGACAAGAAAATGGTTTGAAAATCAAAGGAAGCACTTACCATACTAAAAAAGAACCTAATATCCATTAGGAGGAGCAAATAGACAGTAAAACATTCCAAGTATGCACATGACTGGACCGCACAGTACAGTTTGCTGTGTTGTCTGAAATTTCCCGGATTTCCGATTGTTGCTGGGGCTGTCGGTATTGGCCATGCTTGCCTCAATCCTTTTTTCCTAATTGCAACAGGTCTATTCCAGGGAACATTCCAGGGAAAGGGTATACTTAGCATAGAGGGTGTCCCAAAGAAATTGTTTGATGTTTGATTCAATATTGAGAAGTAAGTATAACATGGACAGCCTCATGGAAAGATAAGCCTCATCTCTAAAATTTTGAAGTAGTTTAAGAGACCAGAATCTTGCAAATCTGTAGAAATTCACTGAGTTGCGAGCTTTCAAAGATAAACAATATCTGACAGCTGAATCCAGAGGCCCCTCCCAAGATGACTTATGACTCAAAAGTGTTCCAAGATCTAGATAAAGTATGTTATCCAATGCCATACCTCTCGTCAATATCAGTGAACATCAAAAAGGACTTGAAATGTAATTCAGTTCTTACAATCATCGTCAAAATTTGCTAAAGAATGCAGATATCCAAAGAAAGACTGAATCATTTCAAACTTGCTCTCGGAATTCCACAAAGCTTGGTTTTCTATTCAATATATCTATTAATGATATTTTCTTCTTGGTGAATGACACTAAGGCCCCGCCCACACGTATACGTTTACGTTTTGTAAACGCATAGAATGTTATCCGTCCACACTGATTCACTGAGCGTTTTAGCCTGTCCACACGTAAACGCCGAAACAATTGGGAATGAATGATGAGCATGAAATCTATGACGTCATCGTTTACAAAAGTATGCGTTTACGACCGTCCACATGAAAACGCAAAAACAGTGTTTAAAAAAAACTGCAAATGATTGGTGAATATGAAGTCTGTGACGTCACCGTTTACGAAAGTATGCGTTTACGACCGTCCACACGGAGACGTGAAAACAGCGTTTTCAAAAGTATCCACTTTGGAAAGCGTTTTCGAATGTATGCGTTTAGGATAACTTGAAACGCCGTTTACGTGTGGACGGAAGGTGTAAACGTATAAGAATGTATGCGTTTACAGACGTAAACGTATACGTGTGGACGGGGCCTAAGGTCTGCAATTATGCAGATGATACGACTATCTTTGCATGCGATTCTGACGTAAGTAATGTTCAATATAAGTTAGAGGCGGATGCTAGCCTCCTTTCCAAGTGGTTTGTTGACAACCATATGAAGCTAAATGATGCAAAATGTCATTTTATGTTATTCAGAAGTAAGTCGTCCAACACTGCAGTGAACATAGGCACATCCTGTGTAGAACAATCTGACAAAGAAAAGCTCCTTGGTATAACACTCGATAAAAACTTAGATTTCAAGTGTCACGTCGAAAATATATGCAAAAAAGCTGAAAAAGCTGGCCAGAAGCTTCATGCGCTCGCACGAGTTGCAAAATTCATGGACCAGGAGAAATTGCAGACAGTGATTAATGCTTTTATATTGCCTCAGTTTAGCTACTGTCCCGTAATTTGGATGTTTCATGATAGAAACGTGAACAACAAGATAAATAAAATTCACGAAAGAGCTTTAAGAATCGCTTTCAAGGATATGTCATCAAATTTTGAAAAATTGTTGATAAAGGCAGCCTCAGTCACCATTCACCAAAGAAATCTACAGTTGCTAACTACAGAAATTCATAAGACCAAACATGACCTTAATCCTAAATTCATGGGTGAAACCTTTGTCGAGAAGAACATCTCATATAGCCTGAGATGTA
This sequence comes from Aurelia sp. 4 Dawson et al 2005, assembly GCA_964019985.1. Taxonomy (NCBI): domain Eukaryota; kingdom Metazoa; phylum Cnidaria; class Scyphozoa; order Semaeostomeae; family Ulmaridae; genus Aurelia; species Aurelia sp. 4 Dawson et al 2005. Next base: position 17,013,030 of record OZ026496.1, on the reverse strand, counting down.
ATCACCCCCTGTCGGTACCAATTCCACGCACAAATGCGTATGGTATACAGACAATCAGGTACACTGGGCACAAACTCTGGCAATCGTTGCCGCTAGAAATAAAGGAGTCTCATACCTTGACAGAATTTAAGAGGAAAATAAAAAAACATCATTTCAACGATTGCAACTGTAGATTGTGTAAGACCTATGTAAATAATCTAGGATTTTTATAAAAAAACATGTAAATAGAACTATTCAGTATCACTTTTGTTAAATGGTTGGCCTTAATTATTTTTTTAACTATTTTTATCATGCCAACCTTAAATAAATAAATAAATAATCAATAATAATAATAATAATTGCTTGAAGGGTAGGCTATCAAAAAGTATTTGGTTAGCTCTGAAATAAGCGAGAAATGAAAGAAACAGTGGCCCACACAAATATGTCATTCAGAGGCTGCTGGTCACATCTCACGAACTTGTACTTCAAGAGCTTGTTGCTCCGTGAATGTGCTGTGGATTTGAAGGTTGTGATGTCTAAAATTATTTACAAATCTCAGGTATCCGGCTATCTCATCATACAGTCCCTGCAACATATCGTCTTAATACTTAATCAAACACCAAAAAAATCTTTTGGGATATCCTGTATGTATTTTTTAGGTCCCCCATATTTGTGCGTGAAGCATCATTTGGCTAATTCAAGCTCGTGATTTTTAAATTTTGGACTCGTGAATAGACTTTTCTACAAAGACGTTTAGCTATTCTACAAAAGAGCCTGGATCGAGCGATATTTTCATACAATTTTATACGCGAGGCTCAATAGAGTGGCGTTAGACCTTCGATCGCAATTGTGCACGTTCGTAAGTTCTACAAATTGTAATGAAATATCGTTCGATCCACATTCGTTTTCAGAAGGTCTATTCGTGATCGATGACTCCGCCGTGCAATGTGAGCTGCCAAAATTTGATAGTTATTTCGGGAAGTGAACTTTAAAAGCACGTGATTGTGCTTTGAACTTTCACAAAAAATGCAATTTTCCAACGTTGTGAAGGGGATAGTCTCAAAAATTTTCCGTGGGCAGGCCCCCGAACCCCTATTTATTTCATTTTACTTGCAACCTTGCCACCGAAACTTTTAAAACCAATGCTAAAACCACCCTGCGTGCGCTCACTGATGTGTCTTTGCCAGCTGTGACCGAGTGGTTAAGGCGACTGACTTGTAAACCAAAGGTCAGAACGGCCGAGGCTCGAATCCGGCTCTGGACAGTTTGGTCGCTGTCCGTAACTGTAGCCCGGGTCGACCAGAGCTATGTGAGGGAAATCTGGTAGCTGCGGCGGGTAGCTGCGGCGAACTGATGGTAAAACATTCGTGGCGCCTGCTGGAAAAAAGTCTCTCAGACTTTCGCAGGCTAGCCACGTTAAATAATAATAAATACCCTACCTGCGTATTTACCTAGAAATATATTTCTGGGGCATTATTAAAATTTCTGCAACGTGAACGTGAAAATGCTGTTTTATAGTCCTTGAATCCGTTATCCAGGGGTGCTATGGGCGGGGGTCCATTTTTGGGAAGGATTTTTGAAAAATTCTTAATTGACGGTGACTGATGAATCAATTGTGGAATTGAAATAGTGAAAAATGAATTGATTGGTTGATTGATCGTGGGAAAATGTCTGATCTTTCATGACAGGTTGCTGGTAAGTTCTGCACAGACCTTGCAATAAAGAAAGCTAAAGAAGCAGGCGTTGGATGGGTTTCTTGCAGGGGTAAGTTCTCTATTAGTACACCCCCCAGTAACGACCCCGCTGAAACACTGCCCCGCCAAGGTAGAAGGAAGACCCGCCAAGAAAGCTTGTTTCCCCGCCAAGTTTGAAATTAAAAGCTTTCCCTGCCATGTTTCTGTTGTTTCCCCGTTGAAATTTTTGCTTCCCCGTCAAAAATTATACAAGTTCCATCATGGCTATATTTGAAACTTTCCTTCCCCCATCAATACTTTTTCAATCCCCGGCGGCTATTACCGCCCAAAAGCATGACGTCAAAATACGCATCGAATTACGGATGATGTAACGCTACGATTTGGTTTGTTGTCACGACACAAAGTTTATTGCTAATGGAATGAACTGAGGCCCGTGATATCAATGCAGAGTGGAACGGACAAGATGAAAGTTTGATTCTTCCGGGCCCCTTGCGGGGCCCAGTTCGATAATATCACAAAAACATATAATGGAAAAACAAAGCTTAATTTTTACGGGCCCCTGGCTACCCCCCCCTCTCGGCGATCCTGATCCCCGCTGAAAATATATCAATTCATAACTTCCCCGCTTTATTTTTAATGTCCGGCGGGGTCGTTACTGGGGGGTGTATTAGTTATGGAAATGACTTTCAAATCATGACGTACACAAATCAGGAACTAGCACATATGATCATGTGCCGACACAAGACGTAAATATTGTTGCTCAAAAATATTAATTTTCCCCCAATGCTTATTTTCAGATTAGCTAGCAGGTGTCCTGAACAAGTACTCCACTTTGAAAAATCACTCAATATTTTATTATAAGGCCGATCTTCAGATCTCTTTTTTAGCAAGTGTAGTCTACAGCTCAGTGACCAAATGATTTCAATAGGCATGACAGATCTTTTGATTGACTTTGAAATTAATGATTCTAGTTCTTTTAGGGCTGCCTAGTTTTGAACCACACTGCATCATTTTCTAGATACCATGAATCCAATGTGCCATTCTAACGATGGTATTCAGAGTACGGAGCGCTTTTTGTTGCTTTGCCCTTCCTTTGAGGTTCAACGTCGAAACCACCAAGATGGGATTTTTTCATTACTATGACCATTTGGATATATTGATCTTTCAAATGAGGTTTTGATGCAACTTTTATTGTTTAGTGATAAAGACCGCCCAAATGATGTAAACGGAAATATACTCAAGTGGACTCTACAACATCGGGCGATTAAGTCAAGTGTAACTCAGCCACCATACCAAGTTCATTTTCGTAAAGTCCCCCGTCGTTGAATCTTGTTCCTCTGTTCCTTCGCTTATATATAGCTTTTCATAATTGTATATTTAGTTGTATTTTAGATTGATATTCATCATGTGAATGGTCCTGGGGTAGTCATGATCTTTTGCTCCCCTTGGTATCGTTTTGTAATATTCATTGTATGGTAGCTCATTCATGGTCGTAGGTAATTCGTAAATTTGTAATTTTTGTATTGAATTTTATAAAAAGATACTGCAGGAGGCACTGATAATTATCAAATTAGCTTCTTTTTGTATAGTAAGCTTCTCTTATGATCGTGAATGACGAGAGAAACGCAAATTATTATCGTAGACTTAACAGTTGATGAAAGATCTCAATACATTGGCTCTTGAGCAAGATCAACGATGTCCCTTTAAGAATATAGCTCAGGATAAGGTTTCTCAACATGTGCATTCATGCACTTTAGGTGAAGACAAAAAAAGATATTTTGTCATCTTCAAATATATCTGGATTATTGGCAAAAGAGGTCACAAAGAAAACTTTATGATTTGCTTGAAAATCAAATTTTGGCAATGTTGCAAACGGGAGTAATTTTTATTGGGAGACCCCGTACTTCTTCCCTTCATACAAATGGCTGGAAGTTCAAGCTGAAATAGTCTGAAATAGTAAAAATTGATTTTACTGTGTAAATAAATCAAATAAGTAGTGATTTATAAACATTGGATGCAGTATCCAATCCCTTTGGCCATTAATGTTGGTAGTGAGTCATAACGGCTGCTGTTTTTAAAATATCAAGGGGGGGGGGTACTCAGTGCATAAGCAGATGGGAGGTCAGTCCAAGTAATTTTTAGGCAACCCAAAAATATCAATTCAGCTTCATTGCACCCCAAAAGTATCAGCTCATTTTATAGAATTTTTATACATAGAAACCTGTGCATGAACATGATATGTATATATGAAACAATGCAAATGATGTCAAAATTGCCAGAACCCAGAAACATCGCTTGAACAATATTTGATGCCAAAAAATATCATGAATATTTTAATTTCAGTTTCATTTGGACCCAAAAATATCACTTTCTAACCCAGAAATATCGGACTTACCTCCTCGTTTGTGCTTGTGCTGAGTGTCTCCTGGGATAAAAAGAAAAATAACAGATTTTGAGAGATTATTTTATTTTTATCATTTTTATTCAGTAGTCCAAATCTTCATAATTTTTCTGTTTTTGCTAGCTGAGACTGTTCACTCTATTATGATGTTATGAGGGATTATCTTGAGAAATGCTTCAGAAAAATCTTTAGAAATGGCTTAAAACCAATCATATTCCCCAAATATGTTCGCTTGGCATTTTTAGTAAGTTTTATCACTTCCAGATAATCGAAAAGTTTTCCACTAGTGGAACAGATTCGTTCAAGGGGTTTCTTTCCTTGTAGGAGGATAATATCATGCGAAAACATCAAAGAAAATAACAGTATTACTTTGATATTCTGGAATAAACAGCCTGTCAAACACAAACAACGGTTTACATTGTCTGACTCATCCGGTACCAGATGATGACCTCCTTTTAATGCTTTCTTACCAGACTTATGCCTTTTCGTCCCTTGTTTCCCTGCGTTCTTTGATTTGCTGATATCATTTGGTCAATAGGGACTCATAATGTTATCAAGTAGGCCCAATTTAGGCCAGCGGAGAGTGGTTCCGCATTCACCAATCAAATTGCCAGAATTTAGCTTTCAGCCGATCAGAAGCCACTATTATGACAATTATTGTTGTTGCATTCAAAACTGATGTTTAAGCCTGCAGTTCTCACAGCTTCGATGGATTTATCTTACTTCTACAGAGAAAGATTCCATGTTGAAAGGCATGCATTTTGCGATTTGAAGGACAACCCAACATCATTGTACTAAAAGTTTGCTTTTCGATGTTCGAGCTTTATAAACCAGATTTTTTGAAGCGATTTTGGTCGGTGTACGAGAACTCTCACTTGTTTAGGCTATCATGAAAAATTGGACCCAGTTTTTAAGCGTCTTGTTATGAGTCCCTGTTGACCAAATGATATCAGCTAATCAAAGAGCGCAGGGAAACAAGGGACAAATAGGCATAAGTCTATTTTCTTCCATCTAATTTTAGGCTCTAATCATTATGGAATAGCTGGATGGTATTCAATGAGAGCTGCGTCCCAAGGATTGATTGTAAGTATTTTGTTTCCACATGAAGTTTGCTTCGCGATTTTTGATACCAATGGACCTGGAACATTTGTGAGCAGAAATTGTTTACAAATTTTGAGGGAAAACTTCGGATTTGAATTAGCTTTGAACAAGAAAAAGACGTTAAAATCAGGTACAGTAAAAGCTCTTTTAAACCCAGCATAGGTTTCAAATCTTTAAAAAGCTGGATATAAAATTCAATTACCGAATACTTTGAATTGAACGGCTTCAAAGAAACTTGAATTATTTTACAGTAAATCTGCCGTTGGACCTTTCTGAAATCTTCAATTTTTCAGAATTACAGTGTTTCTCTTCTTTTTTAGAAATTCAAAAAAAATTTCAAAAAAGCTTCAAACTATCGTAATTTCTAAACCTGTTGGCGAAAGATCAAATAAATTTCAAGAAAACCATAGTTTATGGATGCCTACAATATGGTAACAAGCAAAACTCTTTCGTTCTTCTGGTTTGTGATTTAGAAATTTAATGACGTCATATCATAAAATGAGCTGAAATGTAAAAAAGGCTGTAATTTCGACAAATAATCAAGTTTTCTGAAAAGTCCAACGGTGGAATCATAGAATAGTGGCTAAAGTTTCTTTCAAGTGACTCAGTTTAGAGAAATATGTCATTGAATTTCACATCCGCCTTTTTTCATAGATTTAAAGAGTTGGAACTTATGCTATTAAGCCCCCGGGAGGCTTATTTAATTTTGGACGTGGCTTAATATAGAGGGGGCTTATCAGAGAGGGGGCCTTATTCACAAAATCAAATGACAAAGACATATGCGGAAGCTTTTCTGTTGTTTCATCATTCTGTGGTTTCATCCCATATTTTGCGGCATCAACATACAGTCAGATACATAATAAATTTGGCATAGTTTTTCTCCCAAATCATATAAAAATTAACATACGAGCTTGTTTAGCTAAATAAATGTAAAAAGTTTGGTAAATTCTGGAATTTGATATAAGTGGCTTATTTAGAATTTGGCTCAGAGGGGAGGGGCGTATTAGAGAGGGGGCTTAATAGAAGGGGGGCTCAATGGAGATTTTACCGTAAGGCCATTAGTAATTTGACTTGATACTATTTTAAGCTGCCCGTGGAAGAAGATGATGTGACTATGAAGCGAATGCGGCATGAAGCTGTGCAGTATTGGAGTCCTATCAACTCTCTGCCGGCGTAGTTTTCACTTAAATATAGCATGAAATCGAAACAGCTTGCTAACTGGCTTCGTTGCTAAAATGATATAATATGAACGACGAATACAGGATCATCTAATATCAGATTCATATCGTAAATCGAGGTAATAGTTTGGCAAAGAGAGCTTGCACCTTTACAACTTCTCGCTTTGCGCATCGGAGCGTATTGATTTTGTGCCTGCATAGTGTGAACAGTGATTTCGTTTGAAATGAAGCAAAATTCGGCACATGTTTATGCTGTACTCGTTTCTTATTAGGCTCTTTTAGCAGCAAGACGCGGACGTCTTTGAAAATGCAGCTACTTTTTCATGTTTTTAGAGCATTCTAATTTTCCAGCCTCTTCCTTCCCATAAAGCTACTCACTGAAAGACAAATTCCCCGAGAGCAATTTGTATTCTTGCATTTCCATCATTTGTGATATTGTTCATATTGCATTTTGCTTCCCTTCTCGGCGCCCTATTTTTGCAGTGCGGCCTCCAAAAATATACTTTTCAGGTTGTCAGTTTCACAATAGAACATACAATAATTCTCTCGAGACCTCCGAAAGTTTTAAAATTGATTTCTCTTTTTAATTCATAGCCTCGAACAAAAGAATTATGCTCGCGTCTTCTTGACTAGCGTCTTCTTGCTAAAACAGCCTATTGGCATGGTGGAAACGGGCCTCCCGTTCTTTTTTGAAACTGACCACAGGACACTATATAATATTTCATTATGTTTCTATGGCTCTTGATTATCAAATTGCCTTTTCTTATCTTTTAGATTCTTGTCTTTTATTTCATAGGGTATGTCTTTCACAAACACATCACCCTTACAAGTTCCAACCAGAGCAATGAAGGTAGGTCAGTAAAACAGGCTTGCTCAGCACAATTTCCTTTGCATCTTTTAGTAAGTAAGAAAGTAAAAATTTGCCATCTAAATGATAAAAAAGGACTAAAAGGTTATAAGAAATTTAGAGGAAGAAAAAGAAATCTAATTACAAATGCACACTATAATAAAAATTTAGGAGACAAAATATAGACTTAAAAACACCCCCAGTTTAAAATGGCAGGGATGGCATTAAAAGGTCAATACAATCTTGTTTTCATAATGTTCCCCCCAGAGGTGTCTATGAAAGAATAGTTTTCACAAAAGAACAGTGCTCATAGGGTTTAAGTTTGAATAGTCTGCCTGCTGCTGAATTCTTGTCAAGGTGCTGCACTTTTCTCAAGTTTCCCTCTCCAATAATAGGGTTCCTGTGTTCAGAGGAATGACTTGTCGATAAATTAGGACCTAGTGACTAATGATAACGAGTGATCAAATGACAGAAATGTATTATTTGCCTCAATGGGTGTATCATCCGGACCAAGTTAAACCTGGAATGGACTAGTGGATGGATATGAAGGACAGTGAACTTTGTACCTGTGTGTGTCATTTCTTGCTTTGTTCTTTGTAAAATAAAGCGAGCCAAGCTGATTTTTCGCTGTTGATAGTCAGAACTAATAGTTCTGCGTTCCAAAAAAGTAATTGTTGAAACTACCAGGTTGACCAATATATCTCTACTCCTTCCCCTTAATTGAAATATTTGGTTCATACATTCCAGAAGAGTTGAGATCAATGGCATACGAGGATGGCAGTTTCATGGTCCTTAAATCCATTGATAATCTATTACAATTGAGCATGGCCCAGCTGATGCACCCATTGAGGCAAATAACGCGTCAATTTAACTTGATCCCTCGTTATCCGTCGTCAGGCCGTTAAAGGTCGTTCCTTCCAAGGATAACTTTGTGGCAAACATCTGTGAAATTTTCCATTTCATGTAGCGGTTTCCGAAAAAATTTTTCGACGTTTGATTCAATATAAATAAAATGAAGATATAACAAAGGGATTCAACGAAGAGATTGCTCGATTCTTGAGATTTGTAACTAAATTCTAGACACCAGAATCTTCCAAATCCGCTGAATATTTGCGTAGCTGCAAGCTCTTCATGTCCAAGTTTGTGTGAGTGCTAAAGCCAGAGGCCATTTGTCTTAATAAGTCATCATAGCGTCTTTCGTGTCTAGTTTATCTTATAACAAATGTTATGGGATTTCAAAACAATTTTGATAACCAAACTTTCAAGCACACTTTCAAGCATATGGACACTTTAAGGAATTCTATAGAGCAGTGTTTGAAATTGATCTAGTCTCTCGTCAATTATTTCTTATATTCTTTCTAAAAATTTACCTATAAGATGACTAATTGCATTACTTTTACTACTTTACAATACTATGACGATGATAACAAGAGGAGCAAAATACTATTTCAACCCCAAGGCCTTAAGAAGAAGAAATAACATTGAAAAGACACTTATATGAACTACGCACAGCTATCACGAAAAATATTAAGAACAAAACGAAAGAAAGACGAACAAAAAAGATGAAGAGACAAGAGCAAACTAAATAAAGAACTTTTGCAAAGCAAAATTACATTGTGGTTGATGTCTTTTGACAACAAAACGTTCAAGCATATGGATGCTTTGTGGAATCCTGTTGAACCAAGTTTGAAAATGATTCAGTACTTTCGTAGTCGTACCGGGTATGCTCTGATATCAGCGGGAGGTATTATTCTGGATAACATTTTGTTGCCTTGGAGCTATATTGCATCACAAGTAATCTTGGCGTCTCTGGTTTTAGCTGTCGCATACCTTTTATCCTCGAAAGCTCTCAACTCAATGAGTTTTCAACTGATTTTCAAGACTCTGCTTTGCAAACTTGTTTCAAAATCTTAGGGACAGGGTCACCTTCTTCTCATGGGTCAGTTGATATCATCGTTACATTTCCATATTTAATCAAGCGTTGATCAATTCATTGACCATGATAGGTTCAAGCAATCTAATGTGAAATGGCAATCTTTTACCTTGGAACAAATGTCACAATAATGAATTAACATCGATATGAAAGGTCAATCCAGAGAGACACATCCGATTAACGATTTACGTGACCTTTGCTAAGAATGTGTGGGTGGTCGAGATTGTCTCTAAGTCACCAAAGAGGCTCTTGGGAAACTTGACCTAAGGCTATTTTTGTGGGAGAGTAGATTAACAAGCAAAGTATTGATCAGTGGGATAGATCCCTGGGGCACTTGAGCAGATTTTGCTTAGGGATGTGCTACTCAACCTGTCAAAACATGCCCGTTGTATGAAAAGTATACCCAGTCTTATACTAGCGTATTAAAAATGTGTGCTTGAAGCCCTATCTTTTGCCAGTTTTGCAAAAATGGCCCATTCATTGGGTCGTCTCTTAATTCGCGCTTTTAAGTCAGCACAAGACGAGCACAAGACTATCACTGTGAGAAAATAACAACCAGCATAGCTTAGATCGAATGGGGGTGAATTCACAATAAAGTTCCTGTGATCAATCGATATTTCTATAGTCTTACAATATATGATTATTTTGCTGTTTGTTTGCTCCTCTGTGATTAGACCATCATTCCGAGAAAAAGAGGGAAATCTGTAACACACGGCCTATCAAGAAAGCTTTATTGACAGCAACGTGACCCTTTAAAATAGATCTACGGGGTGTTTCAAAAAAAAGAAATGCAACTCACTACCATTTGAGATTCTTCAGGAAATAGTAAGATTTGAATCAATTTTAGTCATATCATCTGAAAGTACAGTCTTTATTGTTTTCAGTGATATCCAGTTTGGTGGATTGATTGAATTTTTCATTGCTTAATGAACATTTGCGTAAGTGTGGCCTATTTTAGATGTCGGAAAGTGATTGCAAATTTACATAGACGATAATCCACCTTTGTGAGAGCATATTTTATCATTATCTACAAATGCATCTCATGAGGATGAAATTGACTTCTTCCTCCTCAAGGCATCACATCAAGTACTTCTAGGCCTGAAATGTTTTGATAAATCTTTTTTCATAACTTTTTAACCGAAAAGAGGTAAACTGCAGATCATTAGACAGAAGAAAGATTGTACTTTCAGATGGTATACATTACATCTCCTCAAATTCTGTCAATTTTTTAAGATTTTGAATTATTATTCGGTTGCATTTTTCTCAAAGTACAGCTTGTTGTGTATATGATATTATTTAAGTATCAATTCAGTGATATATAATTCCATTAATGTATCCAAACTGCATGTCATTAGATAGAAGAAAGTTTGTTCTTTCAGATGGTATACATTACATCTCCTCAAATTTGTCAATTTTTTAAGATTTTGAATTAGGTTGCATTTTTCTGAAACTACAGCTTGTAGTGTACCGGGTGTCTCAAAAAAAGTACCCCCTTTTGACTGGAAATAGGAACGAAATCATAAGATGTCATTACTCTCCGAGTGGAGAGCTAAATTTATCAATCTTCAACTTAGATCCACATACCTTGCATTTAAAAATTGGCCACCAAACACTGGAGATACAAGCTTGCAAAATCAAAATTTACAGTGCACCTGAAACCAGAGGTTCTGTAAAAGGGCCTAGCCATAATTTGCTATCACAGGCATGTTGCACAGGAATTTCGACTTTGACCTTTAGCTTTTTCCATTGAAAAGAATTATACCTTGAAATGCTTCAATTGAACTACAAATAGTTATTCCTTTGAGGAATCAATCCGTGCATTGCATTCTACTCCAAGTGTCAAAGAAGAAGAAAAGGAACACATGCATGCTCATTTGGGAGAAGTTGCACGACTTCATTATTCTTAACACATTTTTGTTATATTTGTTTCATCAGGGCGATTTCCACGAGTATTTTTTATTCTTTTCGAAAGCAAAAAACTGAAAGTCAAAGTTTACAGGTGCTTTGGAAAAGATCCATAATACAAATCATGGCTAGGCCCTTTTACAAAACCTCTGGTTTTGGGTGCACTGTAAATTTTGTCTTTGCATGCTTGTATCTCTGGTGTTTGGTGGACGATTCTTAAATGCAAGGTATGTGAATCTAAGTTGAAGATTGATAAATTTAGCTAACTACTCGGAGAGTAATGATATCTTATCGCTTTGTTCCTATTTCCAGTCAAAAGGGGGTACTTTTTTTTTAGACACCCGGTATATGATAGTATTCAAGTACCAATTCAGTGATAGATAATTCCATTAATGTATCCAAGCGGCATATGATTAGACAGAAGAAAGATTGTACTTACAGATGTTATACATTACATCTCCTCAAATTTTGTCAATTTTTAAGATTTTGAATTATAGTTGGGTTGCATTTTTCTGAAACTACAGCTTGTTGTGTATATGATAGTATTTAAGTGTCAATTCAGTGATAGATAATTCCATTAATGTATCCAAACTGCATATCATTAGACAGAAGAAAGTTTGTACTTTCAGATTGTATACATTACATCTCCTCAAATTCTGTCAATTTTTTAAGATTTTGAATTATTATTGGGTTGCTTTTTTCTCAAACTACAGCTTGTTGTGTATATGATAGTATTCAAGTATCAATTCAATGATAGATAATTCCATTAATGTATCCAAACTGCATATCATTAGACAGAAGAAAGCTTGTACTTTCAGATGGTATACATTACATCTCCTCAAATTCTGTCAATTTTTTAAGATTTTGAATTATAGTTGGGTTGCATTTTTCTGAAACTGCAGCTTGTTGTGTATGTGATAGTATTTAAGTATCAATTCAATGATAGATAATTCGATTGATGTATCCAAACTGCATATCATTAGACAGAAGAAAGATTGTACTTTCAGATTGTATACATTACATCTCCTCAAATTTTGTCAATTTTTTTAAATTTTTAATTATTCTTAGGTTGAGTTTTTTCTGAAACACCCTGTATACCTTGTTGTGTATGTGATAGTATTTAAGTGTTATTTTAGTATATTCATTTCTTTCATTTCATTTGTGTGGTATGCTTTGATTCTCTATCCTTACCGCTTTTGCTTTCCATCGTAGCCTGCACTTGGAACAAATCCTATTTCTGTGGCAGCACCAAACCATGGAGATGACTTTGTTCTAGATATGGCTACGTCCACCGCTGCTGTTGGAAAGGTATGTATAACGCTGTTTCAGTCCTACTAGTATCAACGCAAACTGTTTTTGAACCTGTTTGCAGTTTGCACCTGTGGCCCGGGGGGGGGGGGTACACGACTGTGCGGATGTACCTTCCGGGGGGAGGCACTCCCATACTTGACTGAATGGGATATGCCCCTTAACAGGGTGTATTTTCGTCGTAGAAATTATGTGACAGGGCTTCCTTTCGTGAGAAAACTTATGTGACAGGGTATTATAATTGATAAGAAAATTATGCGACAGCGTATCATGTATGTAGGAAGTATTTCATAGCTCTCTCAGAAAACTTGATGATTTATCCTTTTGGCAAAATCTTTATGCGACAGGATACATTTTTGGGGCACTTCTTATGGAACAGGGTGCTGGGTTTTAAGAGATTTTCGACACACCCTCGTCACTTCCCTAGTCAAGTACCCCTCTCCTCCCGGTATCTGCAAATAGGATCGTCGTAGTATCCTGAAGGCAAACGGAGATTGTTTTTATTGACGCAGCCGGTAGAATGATTTGCAAAAGAAAGATGACAATACTCGCAGAAGAATCGAGACTGTCATGGTGACTTGTTTCACATCTGATGATGAGTGATTTTGATTGTTGGTAGTGTAAGACCATAATTTCATAAAAGGGTCTCTTTCATCCAGCATGCCTTACACATGTCGTCTCTTTGTTTGTCTCTGTTGCCGCCATTTTCATGGCCCACGAAAGTGGCGACGAACAAAGGCAAGCCAAGAGATGACACGTGCAAGGAATGTTGGATGAAAGAGACTCTTTAAGCTTTTGCAACATTTTACAGGAAGAGCTAGCAAACAAATGTTATGTGAAGATCTAAACATTTGTTTTCTTACTGAAATTCCTGTCATGTTTTTCGCAGTTTATCGTAGTTTGGCAAGATTTAGATCCTTATGACTGTGCCATTTTTCTTAGGTGGAAATGAACCATCGTAAAGGTATCGAGATTCCAAGTGGATGGGGTGTCGATAGTCGTGGAAAGGTAAGGTTTTTTTATTCTTATGTTCATATGCTCTTCATGATCCTTTCTGGTTTTACATTGAATTTCATGCTGTACGAAAATTAAATTGGCGTAGCAATCACAAAGCCGTATTGTCTTTTCAAAGTTCAAATGAGCGCTGTTATGTCATCGCTTTTTACTCAAACAACAGACATTCCTGAAGGTAGCTGAAGAATTGGGGAATTTTACACAATTGCGTGGTCAAAGTACGTTGTTTACGGTCAATATGATGTGTTGCTGGTTTGCGCGGATATAAAGGGAGCACAAGGTCTGAAATTTAATTGACGGAGCTAAGTAGAGGAGGTCTATGGACAGGACAAAGAAAAACGCCCACCTATGTATTGTTCTTAAGCTAAACAATATGGACGCACTTGTCAATTTCATAAAATGCCGAGTGAGTAAAAAAAGCCCGGCGTTTGAAAGACTACTGCTCCCCAAGCGAATAAGCATTGATATCTTGCAATAGCTGATTGCGTGGCTAACATTTTCACTTATTTGTAGAATTTTTCTGGCTGAAATCGGTCTGTACGTTGAGAATTTGCGAAGGGTTTTCTAGAAAATCCCTCTGGAGAAACCGAGCAAGTTTCCATGATATGTTTACCTCACAGCGATGATTTGAGCACACTTTAGCCCCACTATCCTCTTTGGGGAATGAAAAATTCCTCCCCCTTGTATGCATGATTTAGTCAAGGGCATTCTATTCTCCCAAGAGGACGAAATGCATCAATCCATCCAAGAATCATTATTGCTAGGAAGGAGAGCAAAGGGACATCCTGCTTGCTGTTATCACTCGTTTTTGCAGATTCTCGATAGGGATGAAGGATGAGGAAGATTCTTGATAAGGACCTTCTGCAGAAAATCTCCCATTTCGACGGGAAGGAATGGTCGCTCAAAGCCGGGTAAATTGCTGAACCTTATTGGACATATTGGGAAGAAAACAAGACAGTCGTCAATATCCATGCTTTGATATTGAGTGCGCTGCATTATTTCAAACGCCGGGCCTTTTTACAATAGGCTGATTTTAGACTGGCATATGCTGCTCTTGACTTAGCTATTTATCTCTGTCAACTAATTCATCTATTCAACTATTACAGTCGGTAACTTCAATTATGAAACTTAGAGAGTTCCATAAGATACACATCATTTTGAATACCAGACTGAAAAATTCTGAAAGGTAAATATGTTAATAACTGTGCAGTATAAGATTCTAGATGGTGGGTATCCCGCGATTAGTGTTCTAAATGTCTGTGCATGACATGCATTTGAACCTTGTGACATCTGTTTGTACATGTACAAAGTTTTAGGAAGTATTGAAGAGGCTTCGTCGCCAAATTGTAAACAAACCTTAAACGAATTTTTGTCAGGACGTGTCCATTATCTTATGCACTTCACTCAAGCCAGCAAAAAGTAACCTTCAAAACTCCAGTCTTATCCGAGCAATCGTAAAATAAATGAATGTTTGGATTGTTTCTCTTTGAGGTACAGAGATTTATATTTAGAATAACACTTTCAACTTAAAAAGGGTTAAGAAGTCTGTGTGATGTTATGTTGCCTATCAAAAAAGACAAATCAGCTTTTCTACAAAATATTTGGAGATGTAGATGTCCTTTACTTGTCGGGTTTCGCTCCCCAGCATATAAGTATCTCTTCGTTAGTGAAGATTTTGATTTAGGCAAATTTTTAAGGTTGCTGATTAACCATGCTTTCAGGAAAGGAAAACTGATAGAATTTAATTCACCTGCCAAGCATTCAATGAAGATTGTTCTTGTCTTCTTCAGATAATGTTATGTTCAGGTTTGCGATACTTGCAGCAGAATGTTATTCACAATCATTCTTTTACCAAGACTGATTATTGCAATGGAAAAGCTGCCGGTCTCGGTGTGATGTAGTAGTCTCGTTTTGAATAGTGATGATTGAGACTTTGACTTCTCAATCTATCTTCTAATCAGTCTATTTTCTACCTGGCTTCCCAAAAAGTACTCCTGTTCGCAAAAATTGCGAAACTTTTATTCGTCGATAGATTTTAAATTTTCTGTTTTATCAAGTATCTCAGGGCTCAAATTACTTTCCCAGAAATAGCTGATCTTTTAATTGGTTTCAAAATTAGCAAATTCAGATCTTTGAAGTCTACCTGCTTGTAAAGTAGACAGCAAAAATCACTAATGATTTCCTGATCAGTTTCTTCGTGCCTGCCAAAAGCTATATGTTTGCTCTTCAATAACAGAAACCCGGGGGGGGGGGTCACTTGACTTTCCAAGATGCGGGATTGTGCCATTCCAATCGTAAAAGTGCCACTCATAAATCCGAGAAATTTCTCAACAGTATACCCATAAATCTGGAGAATTTTCTGCAAATCATACCCATAAATCCGGGAATGCCAAAAAGCTCATCAATAAATGAATTCTGATAGAAAACTATACCCATAACTCCGGAAAATGCAAAAAAAATGTTGAAAACCATGCCCATAAATCCAGACTCTATCATGTAAAACGTACCCTAAAAAATGGCACAACCCCGTACCATGAACAAGTTAAGTTACCTCCCCCCGGGACCATAAAGAAACGTTCATCATTGAAGATTTCATAGATGATAGAGAATCCGTAAGTTTTGGCTCCTAGACTGGATAGGCTATTTTCTTAAAAGACATTGCACAAAAGAAGGTTTATCAACGTGAAATTGTTTTATCTTTCCGAACTGAATATTTTTGGGTCATCAACAAAGCAAGTCAGAAAGAAAGGTTTTCTCAACGAATTTTTGCGGCTCGTCAAAGAAGAGTACTTTTTTGAGACACCTGGTAGTACCTCTTAAAAATTTCTTGCGTCACTTCGTTCTTCAGTAACTATACGACTTTTTTTCTATTCTTACAAAGGAAACACATGATCCAGAAAAGGTATTAAGAGGTGGTGGATTGCTTTCTGTTGGAGGTGTTGAGTCTTCAGGTTTGTTCTTGTTTCTTATTCATTCCCTTCGAATTATAAAAGCATTTTAGTCAGCGAGCTTTCAAGTTTTCAGGATTGCGCAATCAAACGATATTAGCTCTTTTGTTATTTACTGGGTTTCATTAGCTCGTCATTACTAGAGGCTCTAGTTTTTGGCTGATAGCAAATTTTACGTTTGTTGATTCATAGCTCTCCAGCCTCTAGTCACAGATAATGGGAAACAAATGGCAAAGTTTTTTGAGCCATTGAGGATGTACATAAAAACTTGCTTTGGGATAATTTTTTGTAGTTCCTTGGGTCAGATTTTTGCAAACTTATAAGAAGATTTTTGTGGCACTATCAGGTAGGTGTCTGAAAGTTAATTTTCTACAACTTAATGACAAGATTTTCGAGTTCAACTGTTTGTTTTGATCATTTTAATCACTTATAGGACAAGTTCGGGGTTTTATATGATAAACAATAAAAAGCAAATTTACCAACTACTGACGCGAATTGTTACCTTTATTTCACATTTCGAGCTTAATGGCACACTGTCGTGGAGCTGATTGGATAAACAAGACAATCAAGAAGAGCAGGAGCGGATCCAAGATAGAATCTGACCGAAGCATGATCCGGGCCTGGGGGCGGGGCCCTTGGAAAAATTTTTGGACTACGCCCTAGAATTCTTCAGGAACGCCCACTTTACAACACTTTGGTTGCCATGCCCATGAGCTCGATAAAACATGAAATGTATAAGTGGATGTCCTTCGCGAAAAGAAATAGTTTCTAATTGAATTTCTTGCAAGAAAAAGCTATTATAAACAGATATCAAACAGAGAGTCGGATGAAACAATTCTTGACGCAAAAAAATCTTATTTCAGCTTTGGAACCATCCCCTCTATTGCAACATTCATCCCTTTTGAGGGTAAAATTTGAAAAATTTTCAGGCCCTTGCTTTCTTCTTGTCATCCTCCACGCTTGTGTGGCCAACATTTCGAACCATTGTCACTATTCTGAATTTTGATAAAAGGCCACAGTGGCCCTGTGTTCTCAGACAATGAAGAGTTCTCGGAGTGATGCACAGCATACATCACTCACTTCCTTGTTGAAAAGACCTCCTATTGTTCTTGGTAGCTTGCGGCTCTACGACTTCTGATTGGCTTGCTACCGTCAAGCCTTCCTTTGATTGGCTTGCAACCCTCAAGCCCTCTTGTGATTGGCTTGCTACCGTCAGTTTGAATGTGACATTAGCTCCCGCCAATTTCCTGCAACCTTCAGATACAAATGCTGATTGGCCAGCAATGCGGTGAGCAGCAGAACGGTAGCCCTATGGCTAAGGGCAGCGGCACGGCAAGAGGCAACCCTGTAGCAGAGGGAGCCTCGGCCTCTGCAATGGGTGGCCAAATAGAACACTGCATTCGTGTGGGCTTTCTCGAGGAACAAGAGACGAGATTCAAACTGTGAGAAACCAATTTCTTAATTTACCGATTCACTCAAACTAAAGCTAGCAATACATTCGATGTTCTTATAATTTCTGACTGAATTTAGTTAATGAATCTAAATTTTTTACCATGATTTATCCTTTTCCTATTTGCGCAATTTTTAAATTCTGACTTGACAATCTGACAGTAGCAGCAGCTACTGTTGCAACCGTCTGGATCCGCCTCTGAAGAGAAGAATTAGGCAAGGTTCGCTCAGTAATTTTGCTTTACAGTGAAATTCACGAAGATGATAATGATCTGATTCCCTTTATTCTCGAAACAAAGTATGATCCAACAGCATAAAGGCTTTGTAATTTCTCCAAGGCCAAAGCTTTGTTTTTGATTTCAACATCACAACCAGCCAATCACAACCACGACAGTGTGCCTTTAACAAGTTCATTGCTTTACATATTGCAAATAATTTGTTGAGTTGAATAGCAAACTACGAATGCGATGATCCACTAGGAACTAGAATTACTCTCAGGAGCTTTAAATGCCAAGGTGATAATTTAAACATTGCTTTCCTCTGCCTTTTATTTCTCCTTTTAAAGTGAATTTTGAATGACATTTCCTATACTAAGACATAGACCTTAATGGAGATGATGTCAAAGTTACTTTAGGTAGACGACCGGTTTAATCAAGAAGGCGAGTTTGACTTTTCTAGGTGGCTACAAGGGCTATGGCTTGGCAATGATGGTTGAAATATTTTGTGGGATCCTATCTGGATCCTTATATGGGCCTAATATTCGCTCATGGTTGAATGCAGGAGGTGAGGACAAAAGAGCTGCAAACCTTGTAAGTTAGCGTTGCATGATAAATAAAATAGTCATTAATTCGAATGATCAATTAATCAGTTTCTACGAGAGGAGAGGTGGCATATTTGCTGCCTTATCCCGAAAGTTCTGGATAGACCTTTTCGCAATTTGAAGAGAGGGACTGAGGAGAGCGCGCCCCATTCTGACAGCCCTGGCAACATTGACAAATGTGGGGAATCCCTTCCTTGCGTTTGGTTTCATCTTCCTGCAAACTTGACTTATTTTTCATTTGGTTGTACTTTTAAAGAGTTGCACGATACTCGGTTAGTCTGGTAAGTGTCTTCTCTGGATTATTTAGCCATCAGGTCATCCCTTCACCCATTTGTGAGTGTATTTTGAGCTACTTCATTGCAGGCATTTGTCTTCGGCTTTGACAAGGCTCATCTTAGGCCCAACTTATCGATAGGGCCAACTTTAAGCGTGGGTGAACACATGACAAGGTGGCTAAATAATCCAGAGAAAACGCTTACCAGACTAAACAAGTATCATGCAACTCTTTAAAGGTGCGCATAAATCGAAAACAACTCGAGTTTGCAAGGAGCTCCAACAGAAATGCAAGCCATATGATTATCATCACAGCTGAAGGAATCCTCCTGATATCTTACTGTTGCCAAGGCTGTCAGAATGGGCCACGCTCTCCTCACTCTCTTTCTTCAAATTGATAAAAGGTCTGTTAGTCCCATTTATCGTTTCCTTGTAATTTCAGCAGCACTTTTTACCCATCTGCATTAATCTCAGCGCATCTACTGAAACTGTCTGAATAGACAGAGACCAGTGTGACATCTTGGAATTTAATGGAATGAAGTGTTCGTACGAGACGATCATTAAAGCTGTAATAGTCGAAGAAAATTAGTCGACGAGAAATTAAAATTTACATATCGATTAACTTGTTTGTTTTTAGTTAACTTATTGTGACATGTCCTTTTATTGCAGCAGCTTCCAAATCTTCACACTTTTGCTTGATATCATTTTGTCGACATTCATAAACTTTAATTTACTTGAAAATTGTTCCATGTTTCGTCTGCGGGTCTTGAAATTACGATGGGTATACGATTTTTTGAAAAGTTTTTTTGAATTCTCAAGAAAGAAGAAAAAGATTTACACTCTTTTACATAATGATATTATTTATAAGAATATTCAGGCTCTGAATCATTCAGTTTTTGAGAATATCGTAATGATATTGCTCTGCCTAACCTGGCATATTCGTAACAAATCTTTCAGCAGTTGTTTGTTTTGTGACGTTCATATCAAAGAATTGCACGACTGACATATCTCGTTTTTTCAAAAGCGTCGTTCTGTTTCCCCTGAAACCATAATGATATTTAAGAATATATTCAGGCTCAAAAACTAAGAAATCTTAAGAATTTCGAAGCTGGACAAAATTTATAGTATTCTTGTAGAAAAAATGAGTGTAATTCTGAAAACATTGAGAATTTCAGAAAGTCCAACGGTAGAATTATTACAAAAGATCTAAAGTTTCTTCAAGTTTCTTCAAGAAGTAGCTCATAGAAGTTTTAATCAACCTTTTTTTAGATATTTGGAACCTTCACTTAGCATTACCATCTACTTTCTTTTCTAGGGTCAATGCTTTGTTGCCATAGATCCCTCTGCATTTGCTGATGGATTCGAAGATAGACTGTCTGATCTAATGGCGCATTGCAGAAATCTAGAACCGGTTCGTATTTGATATGTCACCTTGGCACGGCAGTTCTGTACATAAACTATATCACTGTATATAAATGCGAGTGCGTAAGATTTTGTAGGTGGTTTTTAGCGGATAACCATAAAGAGGCCATTTGCAATACAGATACTCAAATGAGGCCATTTGAAAAGAAACCCAAGGATGTAGAATTCGTGAAAAGTTAAATCGGAGATGAATATCCGTTTTCAGTTGGTTTGCAGATTCAATACATCTTAAGTGATCTTTATCATGGGTACCAGTCATGGTTTTATCTATAAATCAAGACGATATGGGACAACTTGGGACAACTTCTTTTTCTAATCCAAAGTTTTCTTAAGGATCAAAGGCAGAGAACTATACTGGATGGATAAATTTCTACTTGGGGAGATATTTCAGCAGAGTGCCGCAGGGCTCTATCCTTGGACCTTTATTTTTCTTGTGTACATAAACGATCTAGCGGTAGGTTTGAGGTGCAGAGTTAAGTTATTTGTTCCTCTGTTATTTGCTGATGACATATTGTTCACGGTGGTGGAGGATTCCAATACAGCAGCCTGTGATATGAACCATGACTTGGACTTGATAAGTCGGTGGGCTCACACTTGGAGAATGTCATCTAATCCGGATTCGAAAAAAACAAGCCGTTGAATTAACGTTTTCAAAGAGGAAAATTGAAATTGATCATCCTGTGATCCTTTTGAGCAACATATCTGTGAAAATAGTAGATGAGGATAAACGCTTAGGAATTATCCCTCGACTTAAAGCAATCCTTCTCAGGTCATATGAAATCAGCCATCTATAAATCAAGGAGGGCCATTGGTTTACTGAAATATCTCTCCATACATCTGCCCAGGCATGCTCTAATCGAACATATAAGGTGTATGTTCGACCCCACCTGGACTGTGGTGATGTTTTTTATCATATTCTGGCTAAAGCATGTGACTTTAGTCGAAATATCCTTTTGCCAAATTTAATGGAAAAGTTAGTGTCTGTTCAGTACTTCTGCTGCTTTGGCTGTAAAGGGAGCATGGACGGGAATATATCGAGAGTAGCTGTACACAGACCTTGGGAGTCACTAAGTACCCGAAGATGGAGTAGACGCCTCACGTTGTTCTAAAAGTTTGTAAAAAATCTTAGCCCTTAGTATACAGAGGATCCAATTTCCCCCCTTCGCCAGTCACAGAACTGTCTTCGTGACGAGGATGTCACTGGGAGATTAAAGGCAAGGACTGAAAAATTCAAATCTAGCTTCTAACTAACCTGTTTATCCGAATGGAATACGCTTGAGCCTGAATTACCTCTGAATTGAGGCATGCACCTTCTTTTGCTATTTTCGAGAAAAAGCTCTTCTTGATAGTCCACCCCCTACAAAATCTGTGTTTGGAATTCATGATCCAAAATGATTATCCTGCCTTTATTCAACTCATGATTGGTCTCAGCAAATTGAATTTCCACAAATTCAAACACAATCTTAGGGATACCATCAGCCCAATGTACCCAACAAGCGATGTAATGGAGGATACGGGGCACTTTTTGTTGCTCTGCCCTTCATTTGATGCTCAACGACAAGATTATCTTGCTGGAATTGTTGAACTATGACGACCATTGGGAATGGAAGTATACTCGAATTGGCTTTACGTTTATCAACTAAACTGGTCGGTTTGATTGAGATCTTTGTAACCTTAGTACTAAGAAACCACCAAGTCGCTTAGGGCAAATTTTCTTTTACCATGTAAATTCTTTTTAACATCAGATGTCAGACAATTTATCTACTACAACGAATGATTTGCACTTGCGACATCATTTAAGTCATCGCAACCCTGACCTGACATCTGATGTGCAACAGAATCTAGTACTTTGGTCATTAGTTTTTAATCGTTTGTGTGTAGTCGTAGTTCGCTTATTGTTACGTGTCTTTTTATAATGGCCACGAAGTAGTCATTGTCTTTCGACAACGCATTGTAAATTTTTATGTTTGCATGGAAAAAAATCTTATGTACACTACCCACTGATAAATCTGATGTAAAGCCTGATTTCCATATGATTGCAAGGATCGCTAGTAATGCAAGGTTGCATAAACTTATGACCAGCAATCGTTGCATCGAAATGGAAACTGTCTTGTTCAAATTTGCCAGTGATCGTTGTGTTAGAATAGAAACTTTTCTGTCTTTGCAATGCCGCGATCCTTGCGTCAAAGGGAACCATTTTCATTTCATTTTCATTTTAACATATTTATACACGGAAGATTCATTCAGTAAATAAAAAATATAAAAAAGTAATAGGCCTACATACAGGAATTGGTTACCAAACGACAATATGAATCTAATTTAGCTAACCCTAGATACTGCTCTTCCATGAATCCGTGTGTTGATGTTATTGAGCTTGAATTTTAGCGACCAAGGCCTCGCTTTCAGGAGCTATGCCTTTGTTATCTTTTACCGCTACTATGAGTGGATTTAGCCGCGAAAAATCTGAGAAATGTGCGATTGTCATGACGCAAGGATCGCTGAGAACCGCTGGTTACGAATTTGTGTGATCCTTGCGCCACTACCGATCCTTGCGATCAAATGGAAACCAGGCTTGAACGCTTCTCCAAGCCAAATTTACTTGTGGTACTTTTATGACTAATTAATAGTTTTGGAATAACCTGGGATGAACAGCTTGCATATCTAGGAAAGTTAAGTATTGGGAAGTAAAAATTTTGTCCCAATCAAAAAGTTCATTCGTGGATATAAACGTTCTTGATATTACTCTTACATTTGAAACTTTAACAAAATTGAATTATTGGGTTACTGATGACTTTTATCCATCTGCAATTAGATGTAAACATCTGGAATGATTGTGACCGTAGAGAATATTTTTGTAGAATGTCTAAGGTATAAAAACCTGGACAGAACCACCCGGGGGGTACATGACTTGCGGATGGACGGAGGTCTGCCGCCCGGTTGTCAGAAAGCTACGCTCTTCTAATTACCAACAGTTGCCGTCATACCCACATTCATGATGAATTTTAGCGGAAAACTACCCATTTTTGACAATTTTTTGCCAATTTCTAGAAAAACAAACCATGTTTAAGGAAAATCTGCCGAGGAAAGGATCCTTGTTTAGAGAATTTTGGACCCAAACCCACCCATATGGGCGGCACATACCCGTACCCTCAACATGTTATGTTACTCCCCCCTAGGGACAGAACGGGTTGCTATAAGCTCCTATAAGCTATTAGGAAAAGTTCAAAAGAAAATGATATGGTTGTGACATAGCTATCACACTCTTCGGGACAGTAAAAATTTGGAACATTAAACATTCGGATGTTCTAGTTTATGACGAAGCTCAAAGCTCGTTTACTGTAATGCAGTTTGAATTTTTCAGGCTGAGGGTGAAACTGAAGTTTTGGTCGCAGGCGACCCAGAGCGGAAGCATATAAAGAAAGTTGAAGAAAATGGCGGAATACATTACCATAGCAATGTTATCGTAGCAATGGTGAGTTTTTCAACAAGCCTGTCATGATAACAGGATCATTTGCTAAGTACTGCTTGTCCCAACAGCAGTTTCTTACTCAGTTCAGCTCAGTTAAGTTTCTTTAATTAATTCCACTACATATTTCAAAAGTACAATGCATAACTAAGGAAGGCTTTGTATGTAGGAAATTTCTTACAGGAGGAGCTTTCTCATTAGATAAACTAATCGAGAAGAGAGCACTTTCTTAGTTAAATATTTAGTTTGTGTTCAAAACGTATGCTTATAGATTCAAATTGCAGAAAGCAGTCTCTTGGGAATGTGAAGACCTTACGACTGTTAGTTGTTGGAAAACAAATGCAATTTAGATTGAAGACGGAAGGTAATTGCAGAATATGGATCAAGGTAGGAATGCTGTTCCAAGATTTTGCACCTGTATACCTTACAGATGTCCAGCCATACTCCAGAGTGTTTTACGCGTCAGAAAATATC
Organism: Aurelia sp. 4 Dawson et al 2005; assembly: GCA_964019985.1. Lineage (NCBI taxonomy): Eukaryota > Metazoa > Cnidaria > Scyphozoa > Semaeostomeae > Ulmaridae > Aurelia > Aurelia sp. 4 Dawson et al 2005. Next base: position 16,988,818 of record OZ026496.1, on the reverse strand, counting down.
ATCATTACATGTTGCCAGGTATCATATTATTTCATACAAGGTGACCCAAAAAATTGACGACAAAAACGTTTTTGGCTATTTAACGTTGTTCTTTATGGCAGTTGATAACGTATTTCTTTCCCATCGGGTTTCAAGATTAATTCACTTTTCCCTTGCAGAAATGCAGGATTTTGTTGCGCTTATGGACTTAGTACCGTCATTCATGGCTTTTTTCAAACTCTCTACGGCAAATGGTCCGTCAACATTGTTGTCTTGATATATAGGTAGAAATGGCCCTCTAAACCAGGATTGTCATTATACTAGATTGCACATAATTTCATGACAGCAAATGTTGAACAAAAACAAGGTATCAACATGTAGTTGAAGGTTTTATCTATCTTTTGAGATGTTGCTTGGTCAGTAATTACTAACCTCTGAAAACTGTATTAAAATGTATGGTTATTCCTTCCTTTCTCGAACCACCCCTCCATCCCAGTCCAAGCTCTGGAAGATGTGAATAAAGCCAATTTCCAGATTTACTTGGGAACACACAATTTGAATGAAGAACAGTAGTCAATCTTTTTGCAAACATCAGTTTCAACAAACGACTTCAAATCCATCTCTACCCTAACTTATTTCCAGAAACTTTTGATCCAAAATGATGGTAATTCTTTCTCTCTAGCTGTACAATCTGGGATTCGAAAGTTTTTGTAGATCTGCTTTTTCGTATGGTTCTCGTAGCTCAAAGTTAGCATGCTTCATGGCAAGAGATACCTAAGCCTTTTAAGTATACAAAGATTTTTTCAATAACTTTTGAGTTCATAAAGCTAGTCATGACTTAGCTTATAAAGTTTGTTTTGGTCACCCGGTAGTTCTATTCATTGAGGGTCAACCTAGTGGATCATTAAGGGACGTCCCATGGCTATTCGTTTGATAAACCAGGTATTCCAGAAATAGCTAGCCAGATTTATTTGGGTACAGCGAACAGAATTTATCTTTAATTAATGACTGAACAATTTCAAAGTGTTCCTCGATCGCTAACTTCAGCATAGACACCTCATTTGTTGATATAGGTGCATTGGGAGCTGAAATATTGATCTTGAAAGTTCAAATTTGCCTCTGCACCCAAACAAGAGCTTTGGCCTTTTGACCTGAGGAAGTTCGTGAACAAGTTGGCTATGTTTAGGGAGCAGCAGCCTTTGAAACGGTGGGCGTTTTTTCTGATTCACGCAATATTATTATTCATATATTATATATTCATATATTATATATTCATATATTATATATTCATATATTATATATTCATATATTATATATTCATATATTATATATTCATATATTAGTTATTCATATATTATGAACACTCTATTTACAGTGTTGGCATAAACAGCTTTAAAATAGCCATACATGTATATAGCAAATCACCAAGTACAAATAACCAAGAAATAGGTGTTTCGAATAAGGATTCCTTCACGTAACAGCAATGTTAGATGACTTTCAGATGAAATGAAGCCAAACATGTGAAGATGTTTGCAATTTTTGAAAGTATTTTTGAATTATGTTTCTGAGTTTATAACTCCGGGCGTTCACTACCTAAAATAGTAACCAAAATGTCAGCGTGTATCTAGCTTGAAATATTGGACTTGTGAACGTAAATGTTCAATGCTATATCGGTCGTCGTTGTTGCAAAAGAAGCAATCAACCATTGGGACTGTTTGGGGAACGGAATATTTCATATGGCACACCTCATATTGTACTCATCAGGTTTAGACGTGACTATTTTTGGAAACTGTATGAAATTCTACGAGATGGTGTTACCCGAACGTTTTCTGTTCCGACAGCTTGAAGAAATTCCTCATGGCATGACGAAATAGGCAAGCATTTTGCTTGGTTAGCGAAATTTCAGCTGCTATGCAAAAATTCAGCTCTTTTGGTCAGGGCTAAAGGCCATATATACCACCGTAGCCCGAGCCTGTAACCGGAAGGGGGGGGGTAACTTACGTTTCCATGGTACAGGGTTGTTCCATTTTAGGGGTACCTTTTATGATGAAGTCCGGATTTATGGTATAGTTTTCGACAATTTTTTGCTTTTTCTGGATTTAGTGGTATGTTTTTTTGCAAAACCTTTTTCATTGGTAAATTTTTTCGGCATTTCCGGATTTATAAGTGTGCTTTTCAGAATTTTTTCCAGATTTATGAGTATAATTTCAAACATTTTACAGAATTTATTAGTGGTACCTCTACGATGTGAAAGGCACAATCCTGAATCTTGGAAACTCAGGTTACCCCCCCCCCCCATTTCGGGGGCTTGTAATATGGGATGCCAATGCGGTGGAACTTCCACTAAAGGACACCTATACAATAGACACTTCCAAACAACGAACAAATTTTTCGTCCCAAGATACAGTATGAAAGAAGATGGCCCTTCGTATCTCTCTACAAAGGACAGTAACTTTGGTCCTTAGGTGCCCGTTATTTGATGTTCCAGCAAATATCTTAGGTATACCTGTAAATACAAAGTAAGCTTATCCTTTTCCTGTCAGTGTATGTCAATAGATTATGACTTCTCGTCTCCTATGACTAATACCTTCGATCTTGCCGACCTCATATTTACGGGCAAATCTCGTATTTACCAGCTCGCATTAAACAATAGATCCTCAAAGACCATGCCACCTTCTGAATCACTTGAAAATGTTTCACTTGGTTTGCATATTATCTTTTTTTGCAGCTCTCTGCTTCCAATTCCTGCAGATCATATTTTTTACTTTTGTTGTTGTAAACTTTATCTCTCATTTGTAGGATGAAATTGCGGATAAACTGAAAGTTTCCAGAATCAAGACGAAGTAAAAGTTCGCTTGTTGATACCAAGTGAGTCAGAAATTATATAAAAAGTTGCTGAAAAATAGTAGAATGAGCTGAAAAATAATTTTGATTACAGACAACAATGAAGTAGATCAAGTCAAGTTTCAAGCTTTGATGCTAATTTTTCTAAACCTCTAATCATATCATAGCGTAAAACGCTTTCATGAACACAAGATACGTGCTGAATATTTTCGAATTTAACACCCCATTCACAAAGATACAGTTAAAGCTTTATTATCGCTATATAAAGCGCACCTCAATTATTGGCAGCCAATAATTCAGTTGCCAGCCTCGCATGTTCGTTCGGCCACAAAGATTAGCGCGGTTTCCCTTTGTAGCTCTTTGAAGATCAACAATGTGTAACAAAGGGATCTGACGACCGTCCCTCATGGCATCAGAAGACAACTGACAAAGCGAGGCTAGGAATGTAATTATAGCAATAGTAAAGCTTTAAACTAGCTTTTCCTAACCCAGATTAAAATTCAACCAATCAGATGAATTCGATTTGTTGCATTGACCAATTAGAAGAAAATATTTGACAGACCGGTTTTGTAAAGCTGGTTTAACTTGCTTGTGTGAATCGGGAATAAGATTTGGTACGATTGTAACGTAGATTTGACTATTAACATCAGGGATATTGAATTTTGTTGCTGAAAAGTTTTGTAATTGAATGATTTTGAATATAGTGATGAAACATAGGGAAATACAAGCGTAACTTTATTTTCTAAGGCTGAAGATCCATCTCCCTGCATATTAGAGAAAAGTTTTACAATGACGTGGTTTCTTAAGCGCTACGTGAAAGTGATGTTCACCCCAAATTTAGATTTTTTTATTTATTTTCTATCGTTATGCAGATAAATTGATTCATCCTTTTTTGGCATTCCAATAGTAAAAGCATTGACAGGAGAGTTTACTATATTTACGAATCAAGTTCTTCATATTCCATCTCCATCTATAAAAGCACATAACTCATTATTAATCACACAATGTGAATTATTTTACTAACGGTGTCCCAAAGAATGTGCCCCGTCTGTATAGCTACTGTGGAGGAGCCGTAAATTCAAATATATCAGTTTTTACTCAGTTACGTAGGTCAAGCATCAAATAAGAGTTTGAGACCTTGTTTCAGTCAGTCTGACACGTGGTTGCTGATTTATGGCAGAGAGAAGGCAACATCAGTGGTTCCAGCTATGACAAAATAAAGTACGCTTTCAAATAAAGGGTTATGGCATCGTATTGAAATTTTCTGTAAATTTTTTTAAAGGAAAGAAAGTGCTCTCTTATGGATAGACAACGCTGCTAACCCTTTAAAAGATTTAGCAAAAATTTTAATACGATGCTAGAACATTTCTTTGAAAACTGGCTTTATCTTAACAGTGCTGGAAAACAAGGGCTTGAAATTGGACAATTCATTGGAAAGCGCAGTTTGATTACGAAACGGAGGATGAGGCAAGCGACGACAATCATTGTTTTCTTCATTTCATCGACATTCAAGCATAAAATGTCATCGACATTCAAGAGAAGTGCTGTTTTTGAAGCAGCTTCTTATTTTGCTTTTTCTCGGCCATAAATCAGCAACCACTTGTCAGATTGACTCAAACAAGGTCTCAAACTCTAAGTTGAAACCTGCGGTCTCTGCAGCTGTATAAAAACGAGATGATTGAGTCTGCATCTCCTCCCCAATAGTGACACAAGCATTGCACAATTTTTTGGGACACCTTGTACATTTGTGTAAACAAGATGTAACTGTTTCATGAAATATGAAATAAAGAAAAAAAAACTGAAAGCAGAATAAAGAAAGGTTGCAAAAAGTTTCTTGAAGGTTGTGAAGAAGTTTCAAATGAGTTTAATCAAACTGACCAGTTTAATGGATAAATTCTAATGTTAACTCTAGTATGCGCATGTTAACATCACCAGGGAGGTATTCATCGCCAAGCAGTAACTGCGTTAGAACTTCATTTGACAGATTTGTATATCCAAGTGGTCATTGCAATGGAAGCATTCCAGCAAATTTAAATTTACAGGGTATACCAAAGAGAACTTAGCATGCTTGAAAATTCATAGTACGAAGCATGTTTGATAAATTGGAGGGAATCACAATTTTGTTGATAGACAGCCTGAAGCTCGCTTTGTGATTTCTTCTACTTTTCTAAGCATTGGTAATAGAGGTGGGATGGAATTTATCAAAAATTCCTTGCTTCGTAATGCATGAACTGGGCCTTAAACCCTCTATAAATTAATCAGCTGCATTTTCACTTAGAGCACTATGCATCTAAGTTCATTTTCCTCAAGGTTTGAAAAGTGAACTGTACAAATTCCATTTTTAACTCTTGATGGAGATGAAATGTGTTTGAGTGAGGAGACTTTTTACGAATTTTGATCAAAGGTTTTAGGACCATTTTTACCCAGTGATATGAAACTTCCAATGCTTAGCAAAGTAGAATAAACAAAAAAAGGTACTGTGGCCTTTTTTGGCCATCAGACCAAACATTGATTCATTCAGATTTTTCGAGCGCTTTCCATACAACGAATTTTCAAATTTAGAAGCTGCTTTTGGTGCACTAGTACACTGAAACCAGTAATAATAATTTTAAACTAAGCAATCCTTTATCTGGATAGCATACATTTGTGGATAGACTATAACTTTGCTATTACTTCAAAGATTACATTTATAAAGTAAAAAAGGAAATATGTGTTTTATGCAGTACAGTAAAACTCCGCAAACAAGAACATACTTTTCTAAAAAACAGATTGACTAGGTTCTTATAAATGAGGTACCCATGACATTTTCAGGGTGTAGTTCTTATCGCAAGGACACTAATTACTATAATGAATTTGCTGATGAAGCAATTTATATACAGCTTGATAAAACAATTTGCATATTCCTGAAAACTGTTAGAGGTGCTCAGTTGTCAATAGTTACCAGTTTGTTTGCATTGATATGATGAAATTTCTTAATTAATTGTACCATCTCATAAGAACATTGAATTAAATCAGTCTGTTTCTGATTCTTATCTTTGGGTGTATTTCCACAAAATATGTCTACAGGTTCTTATTTTGCTATGTTCTTGTTTGCGGGGTTTTAAATCATTTCTTAAGCCCTAGGATGCTTGAAGTATTGATATTTTGGAGTCGGCAATATTTAGATTTTTGAAAGAGGGTTTTTCCCTCGACTGATGTAAGATGTTTGTCCATAAAAGGATGTTCGTTTATACCAAGCGCTAGAATCTTTTAGTTCTTGCAACGTTGTGCAATATATGACTAACCCCTATTAACATGATATTTGAATATGTCAGCGTGTAGGGATAGATCTGTTGCATGTCAAGGTAAACCTACGCATTTTGATAGATTCCAGTGTTACTTGCATAACTCTTGTATGGAATGCATTCGCGTTTGCAGATATAAACTTTAGATTTCTCTTTTCCAAGTACGGACGGTGTTGATCAAACAAGTTCCTTTTGACAGGCGTGCAACTAGGACATTTCAAGGGCAGGGATTTTGTGGTAGAAATTGGGCATAAAGATATAGGATTTCCAGTTGAGACATTCAGGGCAATCGCATGATATGTGTACATTTTCCTATGTTTTCAAGGGAGTCAAACAATAATCTAGGGGTAAACTACTATCTGCCAATGGGCTAGTTTTCTGAAGATGATGCTAACAGAATCAACTTTAAGTGAACGAATTCAGTCAGCAGCTAACGTAAAAAGACATCAATCTGGTTAAAGTCTGTACTGACGTTGACTATAAAAACAAAACATTCAACAATCTAATCGACTGGCCTGATGAGAATAGGGCAAAATTACTTTCCTTGCCAAAAGGGTAGGGGTTGTAACCCCCACAACCCCTCCCTTAGAAGCGCCTCTGTTTGAGGATTGAATTCATGGAGGCCTCGCCTTCATGTTGACGGAGCACTGCGCTCGCACAGCTTGAAAGTTGATCTGAAGAAGTTCCAAGTGGAACAAGGTGCAACGTTGACTTCTAGCCTGACTCTTTGTTTCCGCTCCAAAGTTTTCCTGGATTGAATTTTTCCAGTTAGCTGAAACTAAAACTCATGTTGTTTTTCTTGTTAAACAATCCGAACCAAAGGCCACCACTTTTGGGCCAGTGATGATTGTCGGTGAAGTATTTTGATGACGAAAGCTTTGACACAGAATATTTATTCTGTGGCTATGAATAAGCTCGAGGTTATTCTCAAGCTTTTTGTGTAGTAGTCTAAAGTAGTCTAAGAGCTATATTAATGAAAAATGTTGTGCAACTTTGGTAGGTTATTGAGTGTGCCACAAATGGTGCTTGAGAGAAATTTTGCTTCGCATTCCTACCAATGCTTCCATGTGGCACAAAGTTCTTTGGCAGGGCTTTTCAACAGTTTGCATATAAATCATTGTTGAGCAGTGATGGGCAGTTTCTGTTGTTGTTGTTTTATAGCCAAGCAAAGGGCTCTTGTCTTAAGTCTAGGCACAGCCTTTAGAATTGGAGACTCTATGTGAATATGCCTATTCACAATGCTCATCTTACAGTCGTCGTAATACGGGCACCGGCCTGATGTTACCCATGAAAAGGCTATCAAACGGCCAGAGATGCTCTCTGTCAGAGGTGAAAAACTGTGGAATAACCTCTTAGCCGAGTCAGAGCATACATCTTCTCTGTGATTATAAGGAAACTGTGTAGAGATAGGGATTTCTTTCGTTTGATCGTAAATTTTTGATATCATTGTACATAAGTTTAGGTATGGTAAATAGCTCTCTATTGCTTGATTTGGTTAATAGTTTTAATTTCCGTGGGCCCCTTCAAAGCCAGCATATGCTGGAGGGCAACTCTCCTTAAAGATTGAAACATGAAAAAATATAGATATGGAATATATGAATGTATGAAGTCCTAATTATCACATGCTACAGATTCATTCAGAAAGCGTTACTATTTGGTGGTGTGATGGTGTTATGCATTGTTGAACTTGTTGGCATCCTTATATGCTCCTATAATAACAAAGCTGGGTTTCATTAGAATGATTTAATTCGTCGTAAATTTTACTCGTTTTTCTATGTTGTTTTATTAACCTTTTCGATCAATGTACCTTTTTGAGCGAGAACTTCAATTCGATAAATATATAGGTATAGTGATTCAGTTCAACATTGCGATGGAAAACTGGGACGAATAGTAATAAGTCTAAGAGTTATATCGTTTCAGGTTACAAACCTCGTTGCTGTCATCTAATCTATCTATTGCTGTTAAGTTGCATCGTATTGCATACTCATTTTCGAGAAATTTCCAAGCATACTTATAAGGCTTCCTTGTCATGATTGAGAAAACTAGATACAGTGTTCCTCGTATATGTCACTGTTCAGTCAGCGACAACAGCCTTGTTTAACATGCCTTACGAATGCAATACTGCCTTGTAGCTATCTGTCTTGAGGCCCCTACCTTTTCGAGAATTGTAAGGAATATTAGGGTGCCATGCCTGCTGTTCATGATAGGCCTAAATTGGCCGCAATACGGCAGTTAGATGTCTTTCAGCCTACGTAGGAAAAAATAAGTAGTGATGATGACGATGATAATTATGATGATGGTGGTGGTGATGATGATGATCATGATGATGATGATGATGTTGGTGGTGCTGGTGGTGATGATGATGATGATGATGATGATGATGATGATGATGATGATGATGATGATGATGATAATGATGATGATGATAACGATGATGATGATGATGATGATGATGATGATGATGTTGGTGGTGCTGGTGGTGATGATGATGATGGTGGTGATGATGATCATGATGATGGTGGTGTTAAATGTTTCTTTTCGTGATTCCAAAAAGCTAGGCAAATTTCCAAACCTGTATATTACTGCCATGTCGGTAAACAAGACCTTGTTTCAACATGTTCAGCAAATATGCCCCAATACGTCATTCATTTTCCGTTAAAGTAAATGAACGGAGATATAGCGACATAGCTAATCTAATCTAAACATAGCACAAAGAACCGCAGACGCCACTTATCTTCCATTTGTTTCACAGATCGAAAATATCACATACAATAAGTTATATTTTGATTACCCAGTCCCCCTAGCTAAGTTTGCTTTTAACCCCGTTGATTTACTTTAAGACTGCGTTATCACTTTTCGAGAATTTTCCCGATGTATCCTGAAGCTTCCATTTCGTGATTTCAAGAGATTAGGCAGCTTGCCACAAAATGATATGTCATTGCCCAGAGCTCAGACCCAGCTCAGACAATTTCTTAAGCATTATTCAACATGCGACCCAGATAGTCTTTTGGGCTGCTACTATTTCGAGAAGATTCTTGGCCACTAGCAAGGCTTCTTTTCCGTGATTTCAAGAACTAAAGAAATTCCCACATAAACTCATTTCTGACAGTTATCCAGCCTTTTTGAAACATGCCTTGAGATTCGCTTGTCTTTAATTGATATGAAGTCCCCTCGGCCTACGCTTGTTTAGTTCACAGTCACACTCGTAGCCTTATGTTTAGCGAATATCAGAATTTCATCCTCAGCAAATTATCAGAATTTCATCTTCAGCAAATATCACATTAATATATATACTGCTTTTCATATTCTGTCAGCCTAACCTCTAAGAGTTTGCCTTAGCATGCAATGCAAATGCGTACTTGCTTGTCTTTGACTTACTTTTGCCCGGTTAGGGCTCAGCATTTCATTGGCAAATTGCCACTTTGATATTTCATTTTACATTCAAACAGCCTTTTTTTAGCATGCTTAGCGAAGACATCATTTGCTTGCCTCTGGCTTTCCTCAGGCTGCTTAGGCCTACAACCTTTGCATTTTTTGACAGTCCAACTCTTTGCTGCTTAGCGAATTATCCATTTTGTCGTCAGGACGCTATTTCACAATCAATTTCTTATGCTATTCATCTGTTTGACTTGAAATAATCCTGAGGCTGAGCTCATGTGACATTGTTGCCCTTAGATCGATGTGTGGATTATACCCACCACAATTTGCAGCGCTCAGAGCCATTTGGGCTTAAATTCTGAAAAATAGAACGCAGCAGGCTCTGTTGCAAAAGGTGATCTTCAAGTGTTATTTCTAGGAGAAGCTAACAGTTGGCATGTTTTCAGTTCTTAGGGTATTCATGATGATTTCGAAAATTTATTTTCAGTGAGTACGCGCACCCACAAGGAATTTCGTGTCCAGAAATTGTAGGCAGATAATTTTTAACTTTAAGTTTAAGTTTAAGTTTAAGTATAAGTTTAACTTTATAGCAGAAAGATGCTTAAAATATCGACTCAAATTCGGAATCGCATTTCTGATATACGAATTCTGTATAAGATACTAATAAATCGACCCATTACTGAAATTTGAAAGTGTCTTGAAATCATCAGATTTTGAGCACGGAAAAGTTTCCTATAAAGGGTCTGTTTCAACTAGCATGCCGTGCGCAGCGCCTTTGTTGTCACCATTTTCAAAACTTGAGAAGCACTTCTTGCAACCATAGATGATCTATGTTGCAACGTATTATTATGTGCTATCTCAATGCAATGCAGTTTTGATGACATAAACGGTACCAAAAGCTGCTTCAGTATGCCAGGAGAAAGTATGGAGCTTGACTTCAGACACATTAAAATTACGCAAAGAGTCTTGCTTGCATTTTTTTCGGGATACTGAACCGGATTTTAGAAATTGGAGTAGGTTTGAAACTGTAATTTTGATGATAAAACAAAAGACGAAAAGTACAACAATAAGCATTGGCTGCAGTGTTACACAAATCTATTTATCCGTCATGATGTGTCTTCATTTTCTTACAATCTTCTATCTTGTTGCCAGAAAGTACGGTAATGTAGTGAGACAGGGTCTCGTGGTCATATAGTAACATTATACTGCATCAAGTGACAACTATGCAAGGTGCGATTGGTTTATTCTCAAAAACAGGGCCGACATTTTGCCCGGATCCTTGTTGCTGTTTCGCATCTTATAGTTTTCTTGAAGAATCAGCCCAAACATTGTGACAGCATTCGATGTAAAGATGAAATCCGGTCATGGCGTTGTTTGGAATCAAAAGATACAATAAAGTACAGATGCCAAGTGTGAATAAGGAAAAATTGCATTTTGTACATAAGATAAGGTTTGTTGGATTTGTCCCTTGTGTAGATCCAATATTGGTACAGGGCTCAAAGTTCCTTTTCAACACATCTATAATCTGTCTCATCATGCTGTTAAATCATGTTCTCACTTCATATTGTTTTGAACCGGCGTTAGCGGTCATTATCAAGCTTGACCTGTTAAAATGCCGGTATCTGCAACCAAAATTTTGCCTTTTGCGACAACCTGAAATTGCTAATGCAGAACCATTAAATTCTTTTCATTCGCGGAAATTTTCACGTGACGTCTTATTGAAGTCAGACCTTACTTGTCTTGCTTGTCTTCCTTTCAGACTTTGTTTGTTTTCCTTCAGTGGAGGGAGTGAGCTGGGGAATAAGTTAAGAGTTTTAAAGTGTTGGCTCTCAAACAAGTGACGTCCTTTACAACGTGCACCTCGGAGGTATGATTATTACGCCAGTGATTCTTAATCCGCTTAGTTTTTCTTTACGGATGTTTACTGTACTGCATCTCTTTAGCACTTTCGTGTACCAGCTATGCTAAAGAGCGTATGTGGGACAGGGAACTTTAGTAGCTTGGGACGTGTATTCAGGTCCTTTTCATTGGGCATAGCTCTCAGAGGGGCCCCCTCTGAAGGGACACATTTTCGATGCTTGGTGATAAGCTTTTAAGCTCTTTCTTTACTTGAGAGGGTGTGGATTATGTAAATTATTGAATGTGGGGAAAGGGAATTTAGTTGCTTTGGAAAAAGAACATTTAAGCAGTTCTTTCTTTATGGGGTAAAGCTCTTCGATGGCCACTTCCTTTTAAACGCGTTCCATCCTTCAGAAATGGACCTCCATGTCTTGAAGAGTTCTTGTGTAAGCCAGCAAAGCAACGGTACATGAATGGCACTCGTTTGAATCGTTATGACCAAAGATCAAAAGCCGACACCTAAAATTTACGAAGTATGCGATCCCATTTAGTCAAAGTACCCTTAAGTTCAAATTCCAAGGGTTTCGAAGAAGCGCTTGCCCGGCTTTATGGATAGCAACAGAATTTTTTCTCTCATCACGCAACCACAAGTGTTTATTCCTCAACCATTAATGTTTACAATTCAAGGATTTTCTTTCAAAGGTCACCATCTCTATTGTTCTCAAAAGTCATGTGTTTTTCTCAGTCATAATAACAATTGAAGTTGTGTGAACTTTGTCCTGCTGCTGTACTGTAATGGCATTTATCATTTTTGCGGCATCACATCACATTTTATGCGACTTGACATTTTCTGCTCTTTGACCGCAGATACGGCTAGCCAGAGTCTGGCATATTCTACACCAAAGTGCCCACTGAAAAATTTTGCTAGAGCCTAAAACAGGCATTGCGATGTCATAGCGGGGCCAAAGCCAGTGGGAGAGATGATTCTTCTTTCTTTGTTCTTCTTTCCCTTTATTCTTTTGCAATATAAACTAACCATTTGTGTTTTCAGCATCACAGAGCACTGTTTATTCTTTTATGATGTTTTGAATGTCAAGAAACATACCTGCCGCAGTGTTAGCAACCACATTGAGAATTTTGCATGCAAAAAGTAAGAAACCAATTTTGGTACTAAAATTGACGAATTTGATGTTAAATTGCGAAACTTTAAGTACTATGGCCTGATCCAAGTTTCTAAAAAAATACGTGTCACTTATTAACAACCCTGGAGGAGTTCTGCAAGAGCTCATTCGCTGATGCTTATTGTCGTTTTGCGGTGTTTTTTTACCAACAAGTTTATTCATTATCCGTCATCGCAAGCACCTGCGGATCCAGCTATCGACGCTGATGTCATGGTCATTTCTTTTTCGATTTATATAAGATGAGTTAGTTTAATGGTCGGAATGGTTAAGCTTGGGGTACTCAGATATGGCTAGTGATTTCTTGCATATATACTCGAATGCCTGTTGGCAATGTTTGCTTTGAGCCTGGCACAACAACAGGCAATACGATGATTTAAGATGAGTTAGTTAATGGTCGGAATGGTTAAGCTTAGGGTATCCAGATATGGCTAGTGATTTCTTGCATATATACTCGAATGCCTGTTGACAATGATTGCTTTGAGCCTGGCACAACAACATTCAATACGATGATATAAGATGACTTAGTTTAATGGTCGGAATGGTTAAGCTTAGGGTATCCAGATATGGCTAGTGATTTCTTGCATATATACTCGAATGCCTGTTGACAATGTTTGCCTTGAGCCTGGCACAACAACAGGCAATACGATGATATAAGATGACTTAGTTTAATGGTCGGAATGGTTAAGCTTAAGAGTGGCCTCTGAAAGTGCTTATAAAAATTAGTTTCTTATAGGAAACTCCTTATAAGAATCTCAAGTCTCAGATCGCTGAAAACTTGAGAAACTTCAGTGCTGGGAAAAAATAACTTAAACTACTTTTACCTTTATAAAGGAATCCTTAAGGTATGTTTACTTTATTTCGACTTGTTTCTTGTATCATAGTGTAGTCTAAACATTGCAAGGGCTTCAAAAACCTTGTTTTGAAATGTTATTAAGGGGCCAGGTAGTGAATATGCAGATTGTTACGGAACCTTTAAGAAACTCAGAAGAAACTCTGATTACTCGAAATCAGATAATTTTAAGAAACTTTCCGTACTGACCCAAATTCTTTGTTTCTTATAAAAAGATACTTGTACCGAAACAAGAGCAAGAACTCGAACACTGTAGTGGTCGTCCCAAAAAATAGTACCGTGTGAACCAACGCAAAATGGACATTTTTCAAAAATTCTAAACAGTGATTCTGCTACCTATCATGACAATTTCTATTTGGGCTTGAAGTATCTTAATTCCTCAGGAAAAGAGACCATGACATTGTTTCTTGAATAACGGTAATTTTAGGTGCAGTATTTGCACAGTATCGTGAATTTTCACGAAAAACCAATGATTTGCGATTTGATGTGGAATGAAATTAAGTGGTGAAAGAGCTTGATCAGAGACTCTGGCGAGCAAACGGGTGATTAGATGGATCAGAAATGCAATTTTATGAACAAAGACTGAGCAGTTTGCATCAAAGTCAAACTGGCATCGAAAGCAGGCTTTTCAACAAACGCTAAATTGCAAATAATAAGGAATTAATTTGGACCTGATTATAGGTATTTTGATAAGAGTAATTTGGCAAACATTGCTGTTTTGAGAGTTGCCTGGTTTCAGCGCATACTCTGAGCAATAGTGAGTGCTTACTTCTCAGAACCTGGAATGGATTGAGAGAGGTGTTCTGAGCCAAAGTACAGGTCCTCTCCTCAAAATATTCCTGGGGATTTCGCCGCCAGACTCCACCATTTTCTTCCTTCCCCCACTGATTCGCCTTCGCCACGCTGCTGGTAGGAACAGAACAACGCATAAGTTGACTGTAAACCATTGCAATTGTTTCATTCGTCGTCTGTGCAACTCATTTATCTCAACTTAAAACTTGACATGACTTTCTATGTTGCCTATCATATCATTGACGAATGCTCTTGCTTAGGGCCCCCAGCATCACAATGCCTGAGGGTCCTGAATGTCTCCGTTTCGAATACCACAAAAACCGACTGATGTTTCTCTCGTCTGAAAAGGCGTACATGAGTTTTTAAAACAATAAGATTTCTAGGGATTTTCCTTGAAAACAGCAAGATCTTTGCCAACGGTGAACGAGATTTTTACAGAGTAATATGTCCCTCGTCAATAATGATTGTCAGTTTGATTTTATTCGTCTAGTTGGTGTTTTATGTCAAACAGGAGTGTACATTGTTATGCAATACCTATGCAATGCAATGATGAAACATCACAAAATTTTAACTGCCACTTAAAAATCACAATTTCCCCAGAATTGTCTCAGATCTGTCATTTGGTCTTCGTTTGGGAGAGGAAAGAAAAAACGAGAGGTGGAAAAGTAAGAACAATAAAGAAAAAAGAAACGACAAGAGAGAGGAAATCTCTTTATCTTGTCTTGCCTGTTTTTTCCTTTACTTTTTCTCCTCTTGTTCCTTCCTTTCTCTCAACAACGAGGACCAACCAAAAGAGAGACTTCAGCAACAAGTCCGCAATGTCCCTCGCAGAGTATGCTTTGGAAATACGGGTTTTTAGAATGTTGTTCTGTGCCATTTTAAGTAAAGATAATAATAATTCCATTGCTCTTCAAAGTAATTTAATCAACGGCAAAACGGGGCAAAGCGAATTTTAAGCAATAGGTTTAAATTTGGAAATTTGGTGCTTTTTCAAACATGCGTCCTTTTTTTGAGGCGCCAGAAACTTTCAAGATTTACACTGCTAAGATTTTGGCAAGATGTTTCAAGTATCATCTCAAAATTTTACAGGTAAAACAATAACGTAAAAATACGTGAAATAGAATATGGAGTATCTAGACAAACTCCATTTCTTAATCATAAACTCCTTTTCTAACTGTAAGAGTTTAAAGTGACTCAAAAGATGTTGTAAAACATGTTTCAGGAAAAGAGGTTTTCTACCGGCTGTCTCAATAAAGAGTATCTCCATTTGGAAATTTGCGAAAGTTCGATTATCAAGACTACCATAAACTTTCCCTTTGATCTCTTTTGTCTTTGATCCAAATATGTTTAAAGATGCAAAATATTTGTTTTTGTAAGTTTGAATAATGCATTGGAAAACCATATTTTGGGCCATTTAAGCAACATCGTTTGCGCTTCCTGCCTAAGAGACATGATATTGAAATTTTTCATTGCCCTTAAATCCAAGACAATAGTTTGCGGTTCCCTGACACTCATGACCAGACCAGAACCTTTTATTGATTGAAAATAGATTACTCTTGTAGTCATCAGTGCTTTTGCAGTATGCTTCAAAACCGGACAGAATTTGGTCTTTGATCTGACTGCCAAAATAACAAATTTGAACATCGGCCTCAAATGAGAAGATTTTGGTGATATTTGGAAGGCCTGGTTTAAATTTGAGTTCTCTATATATGTTGTCAGTGGCGGCGCCACGGGGAGACCGGGAGGAATTGCCCCCCCTAAATCCCAAAGTCGGGAAAAATTTTCAAAGAAAAATAGCATAAAATTAGTTGGGTATACCTTTAGATTAAAATTACGTCAAAATCCCCCCCCCTCCCATTTCTCCCGGATTTTTCAAAGCTGGCACCGCCATTGTATTTCTTCATGGTTTTATTCAGCTGACTGTTTTCACAGTTTCCTACAATTTTGGCAATCTTAGAGTTCAGTTTTGTATGATATATCATCTTTCTCTTCAGCAGGCATTACTGTGGTCAAGTGATTCAAGTGTTTACCAAGAAGTTACTTTCCAAGCTACTTATATCCTTTAGCAGCTGTGTAGCAAGCCTTTTCCTACAAGCACTGCCCTTCCTAAAAGCTTCGTTTTTGAAAGTTTAAAACTTGACCCTTGCGTTCCTTTCCCTCAGGCATATGTGACTGGCATATGTGACTGAATGAATTGCGATCTATTAGCTTCATAAAGATGATCTCTTCTCTGTATAGCTAAGCCTTGAACACTGTTTCTGTTGGCTTTATAGCACTGATTTTCTTCCTTTCATTTCTCTGGAATGTTCCTTGGTTTTGCTTGTTCATACTTGCCCAGGTCTTTGTTTACCTTGCATCAGCATTGCCAAGAATTTTGAGATTGCACCACAATAATCAGATCGAAGTTCAAAATTCCTCACAGATCGCGTTCGAAGAGCTGGGGCAAAGGGTCCAAATCTTGTTCTTTCATCTTCACAGTTAGACATGTGTTTTTCTTTCAACTGTGACAGACCCATCAATCAATTTTGAACTTTGAAACAGAGGATTGTTATAAAAAGTTTTTTCGGCAGAAAGCCGGCATTCAAGGAACTGTCAAGCCAGAGAGTAGAAGGATACGCGCACTAACTAATGTAAAGATTTCTTATCTGAGAGAAGTTTGTCTTAGTTGAGAAAACAACATCGGAGATTTGGATTTCACCAACAGAATGAAGTTTCCTCTCTTGGTCTTGTTGGCCGCCGGGGCTTTATCAGGTATTTAAAGTTTAGATTTAAATAAATCTTAATTTTGTTTATACGACTTTGTTTTATGTACTTTTATTTATTGTGACATTATGTTGTGGTCTTAAAATTTGCTTGCTACTTTATACCGGGTGTGCAAAAGGCTCCTTGTCTATTCGAAAGACTACAGATAATAAATAACTGGTATCATTTATGTTTGACTGACTCCTATTTGCTGTGGGCTGTAAATTGGCAGATTACTTTAAATAGTAAACCTGTTATAGTGTATTGCCTAGTGTACCATACATACTACTGTATTGTTACTTCGTTCTCACGTTTTCTTTCTTGAAGAACCCTTGGGTTCAACCAAGAACAACCTTACTCACTAGTTTATTAACGATGCTTTGGAAGGATACCTTTCTATGGAACTGTCAGCGCTAAATGAGTCATCTTCACATATCAATTTCTTGTGTGATATTTTGTCCTTTGTTGCTTGTCAGCTAGGATCAGTGCATCGCAACCCTTGCAATGACATTGAATCAAAAAACCACTGATGTTGTCCTTTCTTTCGGTCAGCCTCCGAAATGCCTCAATCTTAGGGAACTTAATGAGTAGACAACATTCAGAGAGACATATGATATTCTTTTACTTTCAGCCCCTTTCAATAATTACCAAGACTTCGTTGGAGTTACAGAATCAAACTGCGATAGTAAGTTTCAAGCATTTACTTTTTTACATTTATCTAATGAAACAGGATGGATAAAAGGTGTACAGTTTATTCTTATCAGTCACTTGCAACACTGAGAAGGTGACTCCGTGTTAAAGATTTTGTGACACCTTTCTGCTGCTGGAACAAAGTTCAATTACTTCATGAGATTTTTCTCAAAAAAGACCGGCCTTGTTTGTTTACATCTTGCCGAGTCACATGATGTTTACTTTGTCAACAATAATGGATATTCTGCAGACCATTGTCCATTGTTCTCTTTACAAGTGACACCACATGCCCCTCTGTTGGCCCGTGGACTTTCTGACCGCTTGCTTGACCTCATTTCTCGTGCACAGCTGAGGCTCTATGTAACAATAAAGGCTCACATTTCCTTTATATTTGAACGAGAAGTTAGTCTGCAACTGAATTCATAGTTGGCCAGTTTGTTTTCGATGCAACCTCGCCCAAGCAAATCAAATCACGTGACTGCCCAAATATTGTTACTATGCTATTGATTCGAACCATATTTGGGCAATGTCAAGACGAACCCTTTAAAGTGGAATTCAGCTTTGAAGTATGAAAAAACTGTAAATAAGCGAGTAAAAGCCATATATGGCGATGTTTGGCTTGTTTAAATTAGTTTGTTGTTGCTCGCCATAGCCTTCTTTTTCAAATTCATTTCTTTGACATTTTATTGATTTGCGCTGCAAGCAGCAAATCTTTGAAATAGGCTCGAAATCAGTGAACCAGAGTCTAATTCGAGGTTGTTGATTGGAAGATAGCTTTGTACAGGCTAGATGTAACGTACAGGTTTTATGTAGCTCTACAGATAATAAGGATTGCTATTATAGCCAATTAAATTGAGCCCTGTGAACAATGGAACAAACGTTGTTTACTTCAACGGGAGAGTAACTGCGTCATAGCCAATAACACCGGCAGTCTGTAAACCACGGAATCACGAAACGGCGGAACGAAATGCGGAAACGATGGAATCTATGACAGAGACAAATCAGAGTGTAATATTTCTATTGGTAGGCTCCTCCTAAACGTATTAACACGATACAAATGCCCCAATTTTCTTTTCTTCTAAGTGGAAACCAAAACTTTAGTAACGTGACTTCACAAAAACAAGAAAAGTAGTGGGGGATTGCCGGTGCGTTCGGCACGCTATGAAGAGACCCCTGTCCCCATATATGTATGCACAGCATTATTTGGCTTATTTATGCATGCAATGACATGACTTCGATGCTATCCACTCGTGAGTTCGTGATCAAAAATTATTTATTGCAGTTTGATATGTTGAAAATAAAGGCATCTAGACTCGAATGAGGGAAAAAGCCCCCCTTTTGCGAAGATAAGCTGAAGAATTTAACACGATTTACAAATCAGTCTTTGGTGAGGGTTAAGTTTCATTGATTTTTGGCAGCAGACCAAGAGTTTATTTAAGTCGGAAGAATTTGACCGCTTAGGTGTTACTCAAGGTGCTACCAAAGTTCTGGTTTTCCATTGAGAAAAGGCAACTTTTAGCATTCGTATGTCGTTTACGTATATTCAGTAGGAACATACGAGACAGATATCTTACACTATATTCCGGCATTTCGTCGTGTCGTTCCGTCATTTCATGATTCCATGGTTTACAGACTGCCGATAACTCCTGTTGTTATGCGCCTAAAAGCTAATATACTTCGATTCAATGAACGTAAACATCGGAAACACGGAACGAAAGTCCACAACGATGTTGCAACCCTTTGGGAGTAAAGCCAGACTATCACGCATCTCATTTACTATTGTAGATTGATACAGTGTCTCTTTACCAATCATTGGAGGTTTTCCTAGTTTTGCTTCTTTGTAGAAGGAAATAGCGTGTAAGACAGGACCTATTTCATCAAAATCAGCTCGCCAGCCTATAGATAGTAACGTCTGTAAAGATAAGCATTAAACCGCAGTTTTCACTTCTAAGTGGCGATTTTTGTGCAGTGATTCAAATTCATATCTAAAATTGAATTTGACCAGAGCGCAAATCATCGGATAGTTATATCCCTTGTTGCATTTGCAAAGGGCAATTTTTCACAGTTTTTGTAACACCTTGTTTGTGAATTCCAATAGTCAAGTGTTTTTCTTGACGCTATACAAATATGGCTAGCGTTTTGTGACGCTTGAGCCATAGAAGGGCAGGTGCTGGTCTTGTTTGAGAGAATCGATGATAAAAACGCGTCTAATATGAATTCAGCTTTGCCAAGCTACTTTTCGAAAATTGGAGACCATTCACTGATTGGCTACTGTAAGTGGGGAGTAACTACCCTGGGTTCCAGACTCTCTCTAGTCTTGTACCCAGGGTAGGGAGTAACAAGCCCTCGTATCGAAAATGAACATCAGACCCTACTCCACCTTGTATCATATTACGTTTTCCTAGTTTTATCAGTGCTAGAAACGTTATTGGCCAATTGGAAAGCGTGATCTTACTAATCACGTGATCTATGAAGAACCGGACTCTTTGAGTGGATTACCCCTCCTGTTTCATTACAATTATTATTGACCCATGATGCATAGGGAAAACTCGTGACTGTTGCGTGCCACCGCTAATCCCATGCAGGCTTTTCTCATTGCATCACGGCATGTCACCAAGCCTAACTAAGTCTGTTTGATCTGTCAATCAAAGTGACCCATTTGTCAATCAAAGGGAACCATCTGTCAATCAAATGGAAAAATGTGTCAGTCGGATGGAACCATTGTCTTTAAATGATCATGTGCAGTGTTTTCGCTAGTGCGCCACCAGTGTTCCCTTTCCTGACCTCGGTACCACATCAAAGATGGATGAGCAAAGCACTTATCCCTGTGGAACTACCCTTTGAACCTGTATCCCTCTTAGTCTCATAACCTTGAAAGATAGCCCACGAAAACGAAGATTAGGAGATAATTCAAATGGCAAAGGATTTTTAGAGCGTTCCTTCGATCGTCAGAATTATTTTACGATCATAAGACTTGTCTCCTGGGGATGATGAAATCTGTTTTGTAGCGGTCCTTGGTTAACATTTCTCCAAAATATTGAAAAGCAAAATTCTAAAGCCCAGTGGCAGTGCCATCTCTGAAAAATCTGAGAGAAGTGGGGGAGGGGAGCCTGACGTAATGTTTAATCTAAAGGTTCCTAACTTATTTTATGCCATTTTTTGCCGATTTCTTGGATCTGGGGTGACAAGTCCTCCCAGTTTCCCAGTGGCGCCGCCATTGCTAAAGCTGGATCTCCACTAGGTGGAAAAATGTCGAGGTGAAAAATTTTCGGCAATCAAATTGGTTAATCGAATTGTCGCGGAGGAAAGTCGTAGGAATAGTAGGAATATGTTCCACTTTTTGGGTCTCGGCATTTTCCACTTAGTAGAGATCCTGCTTAATAGTATTGAAATCAGCAACCGATTGCGCTGTGATTTCATCTTCAATCTAGCTTGTCTTGCAGTTGTTTTTTCAAGTTTCTCCAGGACTACATACACTTCTGTATTGCACCTCGAATTTTTAAGGAACATATCACCATACCCTTTTTCGAAGGAAGATTCCCTACACAATCTGTCGAGTTCAAGTCTGACCTTTGACACAATACTTTGCTTAGGGATAAAAGTGATTTTGCTTTATTTCTTATCTTCCTCAGTAAAGATTTATTTGAGGGAATACGAAGGAACGAAACTTGAAAACGGGGTTGTATGGGGCGAGGCGGGGGAGGGGGAAGAAAAAGCAGGAGGAAAAGTAAAATCTTCAAAAATCTAAATAAGTGTGAGATCTTTACAGTCCTGATTTATATTTCCGAAAATGAACGTTGTGGAGGAGCTCTTAAGCCACAGCGCAGGTCTCTAATGAATCTTTCCTTTCAAAAGTTATTTGATTCATTTAAAGAATTCTTTACGCGTTTTCTGCGATTTTACATTTAGACTAACATTAATTGCTTTCCTTCTTTCAGATCCTCGTCGCCTGGCACAGCATGCCACCACTATGTTTGAATATGAGGGTCAGACATTGAGCACAATCCAGGGATCCACCTCTGAAAGTACGGGGCTGATGTGGAGAGCCCGTGTCTACATTCACCCTCAAGGAGCATGCCGTTTCAGCATGCAGGTAAGAAAGACATGTCCTATTACCCTCAGCAACTTAGACAGGAACTTTGACAAGTCCTTAGAGGTCGAAACTTTACTTAAGACGATAAATGGACTAGACCTGCTCCAAGTGTGAACTAGATGTACTCCAAGTGTGTTTCTGATTTATTCTGTGTGAGCGGAGGATGTACCTCCTGGCTATCTCAGCGAAGGAGCAAGAGCGGTTCAGAGGTAACGGGAAAGCACTGTTTCATAAGCTTGAAACTTCGAGTCTTGAGGTATCGGCAACTAGCACTAAGTTTAGACCAGAGCCTTTTCTATCAATCAATCAAACAATGAATAATTGATTTATCCATGGGAGACAATTTGTAATTTGGCAAGTTTAAATGCTAATTGTTGCAGTCATGTTGCTCATGCTGTGTGTCAGTAAGTTGTTAGAGCTGCTTTGTTGCTTCCCATGCAGACAATAGTATGTAACCAGAGGGATTTTAATCTAAAGTGCTGCAAAGGCTCTAGATTGAACCTTTGGCTCCCCCTTCGAAGTTTGCCTTTCTTTGCAAACAATTGCAGTCAATATTTCGCCCCAATTTCATAGAAGCGAGAAAATGTCTGACATGATCGCATGAGAATTTTTTTGGATACTTTGTTGCCCATAATGTAAAGCATATCTTTTATCATTTACTTTGTTTGACAGATCAACAATGCAGAGCTCCTTGTGAGCAAGAAATCAGGCAAATTCGCATTGGCTCCAGAGTCTGCCAAATTCGCACGAGAACTTGAGGCAAATAACCTTGTCTTCGAGACTTCCAATGGCAAAATTGAGAGACTTTTCCCAAGCAATGCAGAGTCTACCCACACCCTCAACATCAAACGTGGTGTCTTGAGCACTCTTCAACTCGGAGAGAAGAACACAGAGGAAGTTGATGTAAATGGACGATGCAAGGTTTCACTCACAAAGGAAAATGGAATGATGATCAAAACAAAGAACTTGTCAGAATGCTCAGAACGCAGTCACAATGAACTTGGATTCCAAACTGCCACTTTGGAGAACAAAGAAATGGTAGGTCATCTTGTTTGCAATTCCAGATAATCTGATTTTCATTAGATCTTTGAAAGTTTAAGTCCATGTACCTGTTTCTTGTATATTGCCATTACATTGCTGTCAAGTATCCCCAGGGGGGGACTTGGTAGTTCAAGGTGATGTATCCGTTGCAAAATGTTGTAAAACTCTAAACCCTTGGCGGTAGTAGCTTTTAGCCTAGGCGGTAGTAACTTTTAGCGTAGGTGGTGGTAACTTGTTGCCTAAGCGGTAGTAACTTTCTCCGTAAGCTGCAATAACAATAGGTCAATTGTTCCAGAAACAATAGTGCTATTGCATAGCAGACATGAGCAAGAAAATGACTTCCATGTGCCTTGACAATAATGCCGTGTGCCTTGACACCTCCAATATCAAACTTTCTTAAATCTACGAATGAGTCATATCAATTTTCACAACCCTAAGTGGCAGAAAATTTGAAAATTTTTTGACCCTAAGAGATAGTAAATGGCTGAATTTGAGACCCTAAATTTTGCAATGGGTACGTTATGTTGAACTACAAAGTCCCCCTCCTGGGCAAGTATCCTTAGTACCAGAAGAGTCTTAGTGTTGTTGAAACCTGGAACCTTGAGTTCTGCACTAGCTTTGATAAACCATATATGACTTTTCATTACTAAACAGCTGACTTAGATGTGAAAACTTATTGCTTTGAAATAGGCCAAACTCAACAGATTTATGGCTTATACTCCAGGGGGGTACATAACATGTTAAGGGTGCGGGCATGTATCGCCTATATGAGTTAGTTTTTCGGCCCAAAATTCTCTAAACAAGGGTCCCTTTTCAGCAGATTTCCCTTAAACATGGGTGAGTTGTCCAGAAATTGGCGATAAATAGTCAAAAATGGGTGTTTTCTGCCAAAATTCATCATAAAAGTGGGTATGATGACAAGTTTCCGTAATTATAAGAGGGGTTGCTTTCTGAAAACCAGGTGGCAGACCCCAGTCCATCCGCAAGTCATGTACCTCCCCCCTCGAGCTGATGTTGCAATAGAAGCTGCTTTCCAAAAGTCTGCTATGAGACATTTTGATCCAGTTTTGTCAAATCTTTTTAAATATGTATGTTTAAAATTTCATCACTTTGTAATGAGAAAACGCTCGTTGGTTGTTATTTTTTTCAATTGCAAGCCTGTAGTGCTGTTTGTGTCTCTGTACAAGAATATCAGATATGGAATTACTTACGATGCCATTTTTCCATGAGAAGTAAGTTGATTGAAATCTCAAGGCTAGGAATCCATTATCTTATTGCTTTTATTTCTTCAACAGCCAATCAAACCCTTGAACTCAACCAGCAGATGTGTGATCAGAACAGAGAACGAGAAAATCATTGATGTGCAATGCGAAGAGACACACATTTTCAGGCCATTTTCAGCAGGATTTGAAAAACCATCTGGCGCAATGACCTTTGTTAAACAAAGCATGAGAAGCCGTGGAGAGAAACGTGGAAGGATTTTGGTTGACTTTGAAACTGGTAAGTGTGCCTCATCTAATTAGTTATTCCTGATTGATAGATTGATTGACTGACTGATTGATTGATCCATTTATTGATTGATCATATTGTTTCATGGAACTGATCAAACTTGTTATTGTTTTATATGGCCAAGACGTTTTTTATTAATTCATATCATCACTGATGTCATTCTTCGACTGATCAGACGATTATTCTAAAACCAATAAGGTGATTCGATCATCCATTCACTAATTAAGTGATCTGTGATCGTTGATTAAATGAATTGTTGAATGATGAGTCACATCATTAATTGACATGTAAATTGAGATATTCAGTGATTTATTGATTGACAGATTTGTTCATACAGATTCAGTCCATATTAGATCGAAGGATCTATATAACTTGACCCCAGAATTTTTTAATGCTGTGAACTGGGACTTGGATGCTTTGTTAGAGTGTGATGAGTTTGGAATGGGACTCCTGACAGCAGAAGTAAAATTGAGAACCCATGCATATTACATTGATGGTGAGATTAGGAACCCCTTCGCTAGGGACTGAAAAAGAGCAGCTGCTCCCCCACAACCTCGTCCCAAGGGCGCTTGCTATGTTGGAACAGAAACGTCCTTGTATGACAAAAGGCCCTGGGGATGAGGTTGGCTCCCCCAGTGTTCGGCAGGACAGAAACCGTAGCTTCACCCCATGATGTTTGACAACCATTGCTCTATTATCAATTACCCCTTTTTGAATGTGATTTGAAGTCCGTCTCTGTTCAACGGGAAAATTTGAAGTCGTGAATTCTGTTCAACGGGAAAATTTTCAACTCCACGGAAACTATAGGGAATGCATGCAAGCTAGACTTACAGTAGCTGTCACCGGAAATTGCCTGCAAAAAGAGAAATTTAGGAGATTTGCTTAAGTAATTTTATGTTATATTAAATCTCAAGTTGCATCATTCTAGGTTTGAAACATGCTTTAACTGATTCAAAATGTGTTATTTAACAATTAATTTTTTTTTTGGTAGAATCGAAATCTGAAGGTGTTTCATTAGTCTTCTCACATAAATCTGAGCAAATGAAACCAGTCAACAGCATCGTTGAGCGCATTGATAACGTCATGGCAAAACTCGTCGATGTTTCTAGAAAAGGCAACTTTGCTGCCAAGCAAGAATCTGCCCATGAATTCGCCCAATTGGTCACTCTGTTGAGGAAAGTTGACAAGAAGAGAATGACACCCGTCAGGGAGAAATATTTCAACTGTGACAAAAGTGGAATGTGCAAACCTGATTCTGATCTCAAAGGAGTCTACAGGTATAATAATTTTCGAATTTTTGCTGTTTCGATCTCTCAGAACAAGTTCCGAGAGAAGAATACTTTAAGGGAAGAAACTTTCGCGATCTGGAAAAGCGTCTGAAAATTTTGGATTTAACTTCACGAATCAGCTAAATTAGGAAAATTTGCGAAATAGAGCCTTGTGAATTTCGCTAAAGGACGTGAAAAGCGCAAAAGTTTCCTCTCGCATAATTTTTTTCCCTTGATGTACTTGAAGCATGAATTTTGTAAGGCACATTAATTTCATTTGCTATCGACAGAGCAGAAACTGCGCACGCATGCGCGAAAACTCGAAACTTTGAGCCCCGCTAGCTTCCTGCAACAGATCTCAAAATTCAGCAACACTTGATATTTTGTTCCTTAGGCCTTAATCTCTTGATGTATCACTCCAAAACGCTTATCTATCCAAACACTTCCTTATCTCAGATTGCTCGATCACGTCATTTTACACAGTTTCTGCTCTCTCTTTGCTATCGGGTGGCTTCGAGGATGTGACGTCACATAATTGTTTGACTTTATACCAAAACGGTAATTGACACTGCCTGTTCGACTTTTATTTGCCACATATGTTTATGATCTCTTTTTTTTGTCAAAGTTTTCCTTCCTCAATCGATGTAGAATTTACAATGCTTTTGATTTGCTGGAAATTTTGCTTTTTTAGTATTGTAGTATTGATAACAACAAAAAGATAGCAGGATTGCTCATTGAATGAACCAGGGCAGATTTTGTGATACAATAGCATCAGTTGCTTTGGTTCACACCGCAGTTCAAAGCAATTAGCGATTTCAGACAAAAGAAATTCTCTCAACCAGTAATTCATAACAAACATAGCCGCAAAGTTGCCCTGAAACTAGTGTGGCAAACTCTCGCTTGGTCCGGCCGAAGGGAGGCTTTTAAGGACCTAATTTGACATATCAGTAATAATGTAAGACAGTTACAACATCATTACTTTGATGTTTAGTGAGCTTAATTTTCTCCAACGCCGGCCTTCACATTGACTCGCCCGGTATAATAACCAACGCAACGTTTCTCCCCAGTCATTCACTGTGATAGAAAGTGGAATAAGCAAGCATTTATCCAATTCTAGAAATTCAATTGTCTAGTGATATAACTCATAGAAAAATTATTTCAGGCTTTAAAATTTTTCAGTTTTTCTTAGCTCTGATTTGATATTGAATCTTCCCATTGCAGACAATACTTCCTTGATGCCTTGACCTACTGTGGAACCCCAACATGCGTCTCTGCTGTACACAGCATCATCGTCGAAGACGGAATCACTGGAGAAAACATGAACATGTTCCTTCAAGGAATCGCCCTTGTTGCCAAGCCAACCAAGGGAATGATCCGTGATGTCAAGGACATTGCAAGTCGCAAACCCTCTCGTCAAGCCTTCCTTACCCTTGGAACTTTGATGCACAGATACTGCAGTGCCAACGGAGAACAGTGCGCATACAGCAAGTCAAACCCTGTTACCCACGCTGAATTGTTCCTTGAGGACAAACTTGGAAATGCATGCAACGGACAAGAGAATCTTGATCGTGTTGAAGAAATCTTGATGAGCTTGAAAGCCATTGGAAACGCTGGAAGACCAAGCCGTGCCTGGAAGACTCTTTTGTCATGTGCTAAATCTGCTGCTCACCAAAACATCACAACTGCTGCTCTTGAGGCACTTCGACGCATGCCATGCAACGCTGAGATGCAAATGAGACTTCATGAAATGCTTGAGAACATGAACATGGACCCAGAGAAACGAATTCAAACTTACATTGCTTTGATGAGATGCCCAACTGAGGAAAGCATGAAGAGAATCACAACTCATCTTGAGAAGGAAGGTAGTAGACAGGTTGGATCTTTCATCTGGTCACATTTGAAGAATGTCAATGAATCATCTGACCCAAGACATGCAAGGTACGTTCTCTTTCATATCGATGTGCAAGAGAGGCAGGAAAGATCCTTGAAACTTTCGCATCCCTAAAGGAAATGTCCTTTGAATTAAGGAATAATCCTAATCTCTCAAAGCTGTTTGCTATAACGAATCTAAAGCAAGTTTAAGAATAAGAATAATTTTGAGACCTCGAGTAACTTTTGTATTAAATTGGAAAGTCTCTCATAACCACCAATGTAAAATTACCACCAAAAAGTTTTGTTAAATAATGGCATTTCTCTCGTCAACCAATTTAATTTGAAAAAAGAGTGGGGCCTTGAAAGAGAGGCTGAATAGTGCTTTATGGTATGCATAATTCTCTCATCCTTTTCTTTTGTATAGAACTCAAGAGATTCTTGCTACCGTCCTCAAAGGCAAAGATTTGAAAGAATTCAACCTTCCAATGACCCGATTCTCCAAAGCTTTTGAAGGCTCTATCTACTCCAAATTCATGAAATCCGGAGGCTCAGTAGATGGACATCTCATCTACCACCCTGACAGCATCTTGCCCAAGAGTGCTCTTCTCAATGTTACTGCCAACATCTTGGAAGTACCAGTCAATGTTTTCGAAATGGCTGCAAGAGTTGAAGGAATTGAAACCTTGTTGGAAGATTTGTTTGGTGCAGATGGCTATTTCCCAGATAACAGTATTGTTAAGATCTTCAACTACACATTCTCTTCTGAGGACCGTGCAAGATTGAGACAACGAAGAAGTTATGGAAGTGAAAGTATCGATGAAAACATTAACAACCTTCATGAACAGGTGAGGTTTAGATGATTTGTGGAATCTGGAGTTTCGAAGGAAATTTTATAGATTTTCACCTGAATTTAGAGTATTTCCTTTAGGCCAATGCATCCTTATAACTACACTGTACCTTTAAGGGTAGATAAAAAAGTACCTTCCAATTGATAAGAATATTGAAGAAGCTGCGAGCTTTTTGCTAATTAGGAATATAAGAAGTATGTACTCTATTTCATCACCTAAGAAGAACCCGATTAATCATTCAAGCGAGTTTTCGATAATGTTTAAATTTCTAAACTAGATTGAAAGCATTTTTACCAATTTTGTAAGGCTAGCCGGAACTTGTGACAAGATCGAAAGCAGTAGAGGGAGTTTTGTCACTTTGAGGAAAGCTTCCTTCCTTGCCCCCTAAAGTCTTGAGCTGTGTATGTACGGCTATGCCTTGAGAAGGGTAGATATCTGACAGAGTATATAGGAGAGTGCCTTTCCTCAGTAACAAATGAATTTTTCTTGTTTCTATCATCTTTACAAAGTAATTCCGAATCTGAAAGCATCGGCATGGAAGTTGAGTTTGATTCTATGATTTAGATGGAGTGGTTCTGGCTTAGTTGTAATAGCAGCGAGCTTTGTTAAGTAGAATGGTCAGAATTTCTCTGTTTCATCACTTTACTTCAGACACAAATAATGAGAGCAAATCAACTTCCTTTGTTTTATTCCATTATGCATGAGCACTTTTTGAATTCGAATGGAAGTTGTCTTTGTGCACCTTGTTTCGTCGATATTAATTCGAGAGGCATAGCTTTCAGGAGGGCTCTTTCCAGAACAGCAGGGAGACTTTTAAAATACATGCTTTAATTTCAATTTTCAGTAAAATTTTAACGTCTCATCCCACGTCACTAACATCCAAAACACAGCAATTGCCCAACATCCAATGTGAACCCAATTCCTGTATTTATCTGTAGAAATTGCGTAACCTTTAGTCCTGTATTTGTATTTGATTGTATATTTAGATTTAACTTTAGTTACCTGTCTCTATGTTATGGCCATGGGGTAGCCATGGTCTTCTGCTCCTCATGGCATCGTTCTTGTAGTGTAGTAAAGTAGTTTGTAAGTGCTGTTTTAGGTAATTTTGTTATTGTGAATTGTTATATTGGATAAAAAAGACTATGAAACCTAACATTATGAAACCTAAGAAGAATTCAACCAAAAATTATGGGAAAACCCTTTCGTGGAACTAGGAGGTAGGAACAGGATGCTTTCCGGTGCCATTTGTGTCTGCTCTACTCACAGACTTTTCTCATTAGACTTTTAATGTTCACATCTCATATTCAAGGCAGATTTCTGATTCAAGCTTCTTTTTACCTAAAGGTAAACAAGAAACGTGTACAACCAAGTGGATCTTTGTCAATGAAAATCCTTGGACACGAAATGCGTGTTTTCAGCTATGATGACATCTTCTGGGCAGTAGACCAAATTGACAACATGAATGTCATTGATCTCCTCCTTAAAGTTGCCAAGGGTGGACATAAAACTTTCACTAAGAGTGTTATGTTCTTGGAAATGACTCACTCCGTCCCAACTGGACTTGGTTTCCCATTGAAACTTAACCTTAAAGGATCTGCTGTTGGTTCATTGGAGCTTGATGGTAAATTCGATATCAGAAATATGTTCTGGGGACCAAGCTCAATGGAAATCAAAGGATACGTGCGACCAAGGTACAATATGCTTCATTCACTGTCATCTAAACCTTGTAGGGTTTGATATAGAGAAACTTATATGAAAAGAACTTCCCATCAGCTCAAGGAGATATCCTATATTCATTAGTATTCATAATTTTTTCAACCATTTTCAGACCGAAAATATTTGGTATTCATTGCCAAAACGGGACGAAATGTTTGTTCACTTTACATTAAAACTATCGCCAATTACCGCTGTTTCTCAGTGTTCAATTTCTGTTGTACTTTTTATAAGATGAATCGTATTGTTCTACCATGATTAACATTTTTGGCGGCTGTTTCATCTCCAGTTTTCTCAGCTTTCCACAAAAAATTACTACCGAAGGAAACCATGTAGCTAATATTGAGCAGGAAAATACGTTTTGTGTGAAACTATCTTTCGGTGACACTCTCCGTTTTCTATCGTTTCGCTTTTATTCATATCTAATGAACCATCCACTTTCCTTTCAGTGCCGTTGTTGAAGTGTCAGGACAAATGGGAGTAAGCACACACTTCGTTGACACTGGAATCTTCGTCAACTCCTCCATGTTCACATCGTCAATGATCAAAGGCTCAGTTGCATACAAAGAAGGAAAACTCTTCAAGGTCAACATTGATGCTCCAGAAGAACCAATTGAGATCTTCAATGTCTCGTAAGTATTTATGGATTTTTCAGTTACCTTACTAAGATTTGTTGTCATTGGTCTACATTTTGCAAACTTTACTGGGGAAATGAAGGCAAAGGGATCAACGAAAATCTGCAATGTTTGGAAATTTTTTGGAAAGGTACAATATTTCTCTCATGCCAAATGCTCTATTGAATATAAAACATGCAAGGGGCACGCAAGAAGTATTGCAAGAATCGAGCTGCCTGATATACTAACATGCTCAAAATTTGCATGGAATGATTGATTATCAGTTTAACTTGTTCCCTCCACTAAACATGGTATGTCATGTTCTTTGAAGAAGTTCTGTTTCATGTAAGGGTTAACTGCGAAGTGAACTCCGAAGTGAGTGATGCTGCAAACTACTGTTGTTCAAAATCTGCCACGAAGCTGCACTTTCATGGTTTCTCTTTTTGAAGAGGAACAAAGTTTCTGAAATATATTTGGTTATTGAAACTAATTCACAAGGAGAAATTTTCAGAAGTTGACCTTTTAGTGTATTCATAGATAGTTTCAATTTGTTTGGATCACCCAGTGACAAAGAAACAAATTGACCCCACAGTTTTGGGATAGAAGTTCTTTTGTCCCATGCGAGCGATTTGTCCCCAAACTTTCTCAAAATAGTCGGAAATTTATCCGTAAATATATATCTGTTCTGAATTATTTTCTAGCTTACATTCAGGTAGCTAAACCATACATTCATCCTTTTCAGATCAACACCTTTCCTGTTCACCAATGAGGACATCAAACTGGTCCAAGGTGCACCAAGGAGACTGAGCCCTGACTTCTGCTTGAACTCGACCACTGTCTTCGGTTTGGGGATCTGTACCAGCATGTCTGTACCAGTTGCCTTCAGAGAATACGAATCACCCTACTTCCCATTGTCTGGACCAGCTCACTATGGAATGAAACTCATCAAGACAGATCCTAAATTGACAACTTACCAATTCATGATGTCATTTTACAAGAAAGCAATGTACAATGGCTACGAGATGATTGGCTCATTCCAATTTGGTACACCAGGTGCAACGTACAGCAGGGGAATGACTGGAGCTGTCAAATACCAAGAGACAGACACAGCCAGAAGACTCATTATTGGTGAATTCCAAAGCAAGAACTCGGCTGAACTCATGATTCAATATCAAAATGAAACACATAGCTTTGAGGTGGATTTCCGCAGCAACCTGTTCACAAGCAAGCCAATCAACGCCAGGTTTTTGTTGTTCAACGAGACAAGAGACGGAGTTAAACGCATGGGTATTTTGACATCTGCGGCATATGATTGGTACAAGTTTGAACACGTAACTGAATTCACAAGAAGCGAGGATCTGTACAGCCTGCGCAGCAAGACAACTTACTGGCCTGGCAAATTCATCCTTGCTCAGATTGGCTACCAACCAAAAGAGAAAGAAATCACAATGAAGTTTGAAGCCAACCAATTCAAACAAGCTGTCAGGATGAATGGCAGATACATCGTTACCAGTGACGAGAAAGGTCTCAACTTCACAGTGCAACATTTGCCAAGTCAACGCAAGTCATCGTTCTACGCTGGAATCATCAACACCAAGGAAATGAAGAGCTTTGTTATGAACACCACTTGCCCATGGGGGAGACGTCATCAACTTTCATGGTCGTATTACAACACTGCAATGACCCGTGGTCTGCGCTTTACTGCTCAAATCATGAACAGAACCGCATCAATCTTTGCACACTACACCAACGCTAGAGACAAGTGGTATGGTGTCGATGTTGGTGCCAAATACGAAGGAAATATCATTGGCATCATTGGCAACCTCAATGGAGGATCTGGATTCGACAGAGAAACATGTCTGACTGCATACTACAACGACAAACGACCAGCTGAAACATGCATCTCATTGAAAAAGGCATCACCAGAAGTGACGAGACTGATGTGGAGCGCAAAAGTATTGAAGAGAGCTGGCCATGTATCATTTGATTACCAATCTGTTGGCGCAACAAAGGGACTTAGAACCACATTATCATACAACAACAAGGAACTCATCAAGAACACCATGACATTCACGTACAAGAGCTTATGGGAAACCGAGTTGAAATCCCACACTGAAGTCGGCAAGCGATCAGTGGTTGCAAGAGTCTTCTCTGAAATCAAAAACAAAAATGTCGTATTTGGTGCTGAGGCAAAAGCATTCAACAAAATGGTGAAATTGCAAGCAACATACTCAACAGTAAGAGATGAAGATGCAACTAACTATGTGATGACTGTTGAAGGATGGGTCAACCAGAAGCTACCAGTCAGTTATGTCGCTGCCTTGAAATACGGCAAACAAGAGATGATGGTGCGGTCTGCCTTTAACTTCAAGGATTACCAAGTCACCTCAGCCATGAGCTGGAAGAGAGCAGCCAGTGGAAAGCGTACTGCAACAAGGTATTTCGGAATCGTCAAGAAAGACCTGGTCATCTTCAGCAGTGATGTCTCAGACACGATCTCCCTTGGTGGTGACATGAAATTCTACAGAAACGAATGGAGATTCACAATTATGAACAAGAACTTCAAATATGGATGGGACTTGATCTTCCAGGACAAGAGCACTGAAGGCAAAGCTGTTTACGCAGTAACATTTGGTGTTGATTATGCTCGCAACCGAAGATCAGCAATCACGGGCACCTTCTCAAACAGCCAAAAGGCAACCAAATTTGTCATTGATTTCATGTACATCCCACAAAGACAAGTTTCTCACGTCTTCAGCTACGACAAGCAAACCAGGCAAGTCGATATCTCTATCGAATTCCTCCCAAGAATGTTCGTGAAATTGATGGGACGACTAGACAAGGCTCATGGATTCAGGTTCACAACTGATCTCAAATTCACTTGGTCCAACTATGAACGTGTTTTGACTTGGGTTGCTGCATACGTCAACAGGACAGAGATGCAAGCTTTGAGCTTCAAATTCATGGCTTTCAACGAAGAATTCTTGGTTGCCACTGAATACAACCCAGCAACAAGGACCTTTGTCTCCACTGTCTCTGCTTTGGGAAGACACATCAAATTGACTGGATTTTGGATGAAAGAGCGTAAGCAGATGGGATTGAAATTGACTACAGAGAGCATGCACGGAAATGTTTTCGTCCACAATCAGATCATCGAGGCCATTGCTAGCTACAATGAGAAATACGTCATATTTGAAGTGAGAAGAAAGAACGCCCACTATTTCAAGACCATCGCTTTCCTGGACAAATCTGCCGGACAAGCTTCATTTGAGTTGTTTGTTTTGGACAAGAGCATGGTGAAATCAATTGTTGTTCTCAAGAACGGCGTTGCTTCATTCGAGTTCCTGGTGCGAGACAGAAGCATGTTCAAGGTCCAAGGAGAATTGAAGAAATCACAAGATTTGGTCGCTGCCCGTCTTTTCGTTCTTGGAAAGGAACGATTCCAAGCCGCTGCTAAATACAACAAGGAGAAGAAGACTGCTGTTCTTGTTTTGGATGCTTTGAAGAAGAACTTGAATATTATGTTCGCTGCCAAATGGGATCCAATCAGAAAGGAAGTGACCATCAGTACTGAAGCCATGAAACGCATCTTTGGTGTAGCTGCTCGATTTGACGTATCCAAATATGTTGCCAGCTGGTATTTCTTCTACCAAAAGCACTTGGTTGGAGTGAGTACTTTTTATGACGCAAGAAACAAGGCTTTGGCATACAATGTTACCCTAACCCCCAAGCTCTCCGCACAAGTTGTCATGCAAATCCTTCAAGACAGAATCATTGCTGTTACCCTTCAACGCAAGTTTGGCCTCAGAATTGTGAATGAAGCTTCGTTCAAGTACGAACTCGGATCAGATGCAAGCAAAATCATCTTCCACTGGAACAAAGAAACAACCAACCAGATCAGAGATGTTGTCAAGAACATCATAGTCCCAACTGTAAAGAAGGCTCTAATGAACGTGACAGAAATTGTAACCAAGATTGGTACATCAGGAAAGAAATTTAGTATTGAAGCTGTAAAGAATGTCACTGCACAAGTGTTGAGGTTGATCAATGAAGCTGATAGACGATTTGATAACATCGATTTTATTGCTATCAAGGACAAGACAGGCGAAGCTGCTGTAGTTGCACTGAAGAAGACTGCCGAGCTGATCAACAAAGCACTCAAAATGAGCAGCAAATTGTTGTTCAAGCTTCACGAGAAGTTGCCTGAAATGATGGAAAATGCACGAATGTATGCCAAGAAGAGTGTTGAGCTATCTCAAACTGCGCTGAAGGAAGCTAAGATTGTGATGAAGAAAGCAGAGAAAATTGCACAAATCGCTTATGGAATCGCTAAGAACATCACTGAATCTGGAATCCCTGTTGCCAAAACAGCTTTCAAACTTGCCAAGGAATTCAAGATTCGTGGAAAGACTATGGAACAGATTGTGAAAGATGTCGTCGAAATGAGTGAAAAATTCGCTAAAGCATGGAAGGAGAATTTGGCTGAGCAAATCTCAAAGATCAAGAAAGATGCCATTGTTTACATCCGTAATATGCCTGTGCCATACAGAAAGGAGAAACTTGGTGAGCTTTTTACACTGTATATGAACAAACTTCAAGAATTCAGAGCCAACTTTAACATCGAAGAGAAGGCCAGGGAATTGACCCAAAAAATCATGGAATACAAAATCAAAGGTATGACAATTGCTGAGCATGTTAAAGATTTCGAAAAGAGAGCCCGTGAAGTCGAAACCAAGGTGAAACAAATCTTGAAGGATCTCCCAGAAGATATTAAGAAAATCGCCATTAAAATGATCGGAGAGACGAGGACTTACATCAAGAAGGCAAAGAAGATCGCCAAGACTGTTAGATCCTTCGTCCAGCGAATTGTGAGATGTCTGAAGAAGGTCAAAGCCTCCATAAACAAGCATTTCGGACCTTTGGCCACAAAGGCAATCACAGAAGCAAAGACTATGGCCAGGACTGAATTCACCAAAGTTTACAGACCAACAAGGGAAGCAATCATGAGAATCGTTGAGATAATCGAGAGATTCATGGCTCCATTTGTCAAGCCAATCAGACCCTTGATTGCAAAGATCAGAGACCAAGTCAAAGCAATCCGAGTCTTCGAGAAGGAAATTGGACCAGTTTTCGATGCCTACCTCAACATGTTGAAGATGGATGTTGAAGCCAAGTTGATCAAGATTAAATCACTTGTGTCTGCTAAAGTTGAAATGCTGATCAAGGAAGCTAAGGCCATTGGAAGCATGACCCCTGAGCAAATCGTCGAATCAACTGTCGATAAGAGCATTGAGCTGAGCAAAGATGCAATCAAATATGCACGAAGCTTGTACAAGAGAAGACAGATGATCATCAAGGAATGGAAACTCGAGGCTGAGAATCTCTACAAAATGGCCATAAAAATGTATGCTGTTGCAACCTCAAAGCCAGTTGAAGAAGTCATGCATATGGCATTCAAAATGAGTGGTGATGCTGTCATGACAACCCTGAAGGAGCTTGCCAAGACCATCGATCAAATCGCCAAAATGGACTTCTCCAAACCACTTGAAGCAGCATGGAGAGAAATGGATCTGATCAACCATCTTGAGAAATATGGAATCAACTCAAACATCGCCAAGGCTATCCAGCTTGCAAAGAACGTCAACCTGACCGAGTCCCTCTTCCGATCAATCGAAGCAACCAGAATGGCCATCATGAAGATTTACTCAAATGCTGAAGCAAGATACCAGAAAGTCTACAAAATGGCTGAAGGTGTTTACAAATATATCCGATCCATCCCAAAGAAGGAGTGGGAAGATTTCTACACTGAGGTCGAGGAATTTGTTTTGAGAAACAAGGGAAATGCTTATGAAATGGCAAAGAAGATTGTATCATTCACTAAGACGAGACTCATACAAGCAAGAGATATGTTGAAACAGAAATACGAAAAATACGTTGAAGAATACGGAAAGCCAGTTGTGCGTGGCTACAGGTTGATCAAAGACCGTGCTATGCTTGTGTATGATGAGAACAAGGACGACTGTGCCCTGGTTATGAGAGTCTACAAAGACATGGCAGCTGCTGTAATCAAGGCGAAGTACGCACAAGCCAAGGCATACGCAGAGGCTAAGTACAAGATGGCACGAGCCTACGCAGAAGCCCGATATGAAATGATCAGAACATACGCACAAGCCAAGTATGAAGAATACTACAAAAAGGCCGTTGCTTTCTACAGAAGATACGAGGACAAGACCTGGGAAATGATTGGTCAAGAGATCTATGAAGCTGGAAACAAATACTACAAAATCGGGCGCGCAAAGGCTGAAATCAAGATCCAGAAAGCACGCGTAATGGCAGACAAAGCTGTTATGATTGCCAAGGAATTGTACGCCAATATGACCAGAATTGCCAAGACATACGCCGCTGTTGTCAAGAGAAGATACGAAAATGAAGTCAAGCCAGAGGTTATGAAAATGTATGCCAAGGCAGTCAAAATGTACAAGGAAGCAATGATCAAAGCCAAGGAGACATTGAACAGAGCCAAACAAACATCAAAGGTTTACTACCAACGTTCAGTTGAATATTACCAAAAGATCCGTGGACAATGCCTGGACATCTATGAATCCAACAAAGCACTGAGCATCAGACAACTGTACAAGAAAATCGTTGCCCTCATTTCAAAGATGATCACTGAACAAACGAAACTCGCAAAGGCTGTTGCTTTGAAGAAGTATGAGGAAATCCGTGCTAAAGTGAACACCAAAGTCATTGAGCTCAAGCAGAAAATCATGGAGCTAAAGCAGAAGGCAAAGAACATCCACGCTGAAGTCACCCCAATCGTACTGTTCGAGGCTGAAAGCATCTTCAACCAAACCCTCCGTGCTACAGTTATCATTGCTAACGAAACCGTCAAGGCATACACACCCCATTACAATATCGTCAAAGCATACACTGTTGAGTACTATGAAAAGGGAAAGAAACTTGCTGTGAAGTACTACGAAGATGCTGTTGCCAAGGCCGAGAAATACTATGGTGAGATGAAGGTGAAATCATTGGACATGTACAAAAAGGGTATGGTGAAATTTGATGAACAAGTCAAGAAAATCGTTGAATTCATTAAGGAATTGGTACAGAAGATCAAGAATCATCCAAAGTACCAAGAAATTTTGGAGCACAAATACACAAAGCAGACCGTCAAGATGTTGAAGGAATTGAAGGCTAAAATGGAACCAAAACTTGCAGAGCTTAAAATAAAAATTGCTGAATTCAGAGCCAAGATTGAACCAAAGATCGCAGAACTACGTGCAAAAATTGAGCCAAAGATTGCTGAACTTCGTGCCAAGATTGAAGAACTCAAGAGCCACCCCAAGGTTGTTGAAATCAAACAGAAGATCGCTGAATACAGACAGAAGTTGGAGGCACTCAAAGAGCACCGTTACGTCCTGCAAGCTATTGAGATCTTGAAGCAAGTGAGAGAAAGTGGTATGTTCACCGTGTTGAAACTCAAAGGAAAATTGATGCCTTATGCTAAGAACATCAAGGCAGAAGCAATGAAAATCCCAGATCTTGTTATCATCCATGCAAGATTATTCAGACGTGACCCCGCAGAATGTGTATGGACAATCGTTGCCAACATCAAAGCTGTCCTTAGCGATGTACGAGGCTATGACTGGGAATCAATTGATGCCGCTCAGATTGCCAAGGATCTGATTATTGAGATTACTGATGATCGAACCAAAGAAATGGCAATGAAGTTGAAGACAAAAGGTATTGAATGCTACAAAAAGTGCAAGGCTGCCGTTGATGCTGCACCAAAATACATCAAGGAAAAGGCGAAGGTTATGAAGGCAAAAGCAACTGAAATTTACAACCGACAACTTGCCGTTCTCAAAAGCAAATACAATGACTTGAAAGCCGCATGGAAGCGATGCCCATTGAACCCAATTGTCAACCATGAAATCTGGGGTGAACTTATCGCTGAAGTAAAGAACCACGAGCTTGTTGCTTTCGCTAAATCAATTGCTATCCAGACCAAGTACACCTTGGACATCTACAGAGCACAGTTTGTGAACCGCGTCAGAAAATATGCTGATGAGAAGAAAGCCGAGATCAAGCAGAAGTATGAGATGATTGTTACCAAAGTTAACACATTCCTCGATGAGACAACCTTGGAGGATATTGTCAACAAAGCTGTCGAATCAATTGAAACCACAAAGGCTAAGATCATGGAGAAGAGAGAAAAAGTCATGATGGAACTCAAAAAGGCTTATGAAAAGGCTAAGGTGCGATACCTCAACTACAAGCAGAAGGCTGAGGTGATTTACAAGAAATACTATGCCAAGGCTGATAAGATCTGGAAGGAGAAATACCCAGTTATCAAACGTAATGCTACCATCCTGTACCAAAAGGCCAAACAAAGAGTTGACAAAATCATCAAGGATGTTATCAGATACAGCAAAGAAATGAAAGTCAAAGTTATCACCAAGTCATTGAAAATGTGGAACGAGTCTCAGTTGAAGAAGAGCTTGGTCATCCTCAAGGGAATGACTGTTGGAGAGACCGTTGCCGAGATCAGGAAACTGCCACAAAGAACCAGAGAAATGTACATGAAATTGTATGGCAAGGCTTTGAAGATCGCTGAAGCTAAAGTTGCAGAAATGAAGGCCAAATATGACACATACTTGCGACCACATGTTATGAGAGTTGAAAGGATCGTGAGAGCTGTTGTCGATGAAGTCAACGCGACTGCAATCTTTGTTTACAGGTACTACGACCTTAAAGGTAACATGTATAAAGTAAGGGACCTGGTTAGAAGTAACTTCATCAAAGCTAAGGAATTTGCTGTCGAGAACGCAAAGAAATACAAGGAACTTGTCATAATAAAAGTCAAGACTATCGTTCCTAAGATCCCATCAACTTTGAGAATGTACGCAAAGAAATTGGCCAAGGCTTCACTGAAATCTATCCATGCTTCTATGGTTTGCGTTGATAACTTCGATGTGAAACCATACTTGAAGAAAATCACCATGTTGAAGAAATATATCCCTGATGTCAACAAATACATCATCGTAGACACTGCAGAAAGCCAACTTGTTTTCAGAATCCCACATTACAAGCCAGTTGAGCCAAGCTTCTCTTACCAGATCAAGAAAGTCGACACTACTGTCAGAAATGCTGCTGCCAAGATCAAGAAAGAGACCGTTGAATTAACTAAGAAGATGATTGAATACGCACGAAACAAGATTGAATTGGCAAGGAATAAGACTGCTGAAATCCGTGAGGACTTCAACACAAGCATGATGGCTCATTCTGAACTTGGACGTTATTTCTACAAACGTGCAGTTGATGTTTCAACAAAGGCATGGGACAGATCTCTTGCAGTTAGAGCCAGTTTGAACGAAACATTGAGGAAGACACTGAAAGATGCTTCAAAATACGCTCAAGTATATTCCAGGATTGCGTTGAAGAAAGGAAAGGAAGTCTCAGTTGCTGTATTCACATTTGCTAATGATGCCATCATTGATATCACCTACTCAAATGGATTTGGAGAAGCTTACGCTAAGGCAGAAAAATACGCAAAGACCGCTGTGGAGACAATCAAATCTGAGCTAACCCCCGTCTACGAGATGACCAACTCTTATGCTAAGGATGTCTACAGAAAATTTGCTCTTCAGTACTTCAAAATCGTTTACAAGACTAAGCCATACTACTTGCTTGTCAAGACCGCAGTTAAGGAATGGAAAAATGGTGCTGAATTCAGGACAGCATTCAGAGTGATCGAGGTCCAATTGAGAAAAGCGTACAGATTGGCTTCCAAAGCTCTCATTGAGAAACTCGAAGAGATGAAGACCACTGTTGTTAACTCAATCGTCCAAGAAGACTTGAGAATGTTGAGGGAATATTTGAAATCACACAAAGCCATTGCTGGCAAATACGCAAAACGTCTTTACAGAGTATACAAAATTGGCAAAGTCAGACTGGACAGAGCAATTCGAAAAGCTAAGTTGATGATGAGAAGACAATGGAAGAAACAACCACTTACACCTTTCAGAAGTAAGTGTTTCTGCGTATTTTATGTAACTGTCTCCCGTAGATCGTTCTAACTGTTCAAGGCATCATACGCACATATAAACCTTTGATAGAAATGGCCCTGCAAAGATAATAGACCATATATCTGGGTAACTGTTCTACGTCAGCAGGAAATGCTGCTATCTGATAGGCTAGAATTTGACTGCAAATGGCTAATGTCACCTTCATGTTTTTGTATTCCCTCTAGCTCCGAGGTTCTGCGAGTGAACAACTGATAGCTCTAGAGCATGCTTTAAGTCGTAAATCGTAATATAGGGGAAAGAAATGCAATTGTTCCTGTCTTTGTCAAGATGCTAGGAAGTTCAAGGTATACAGTTTGACAAGGATAGTTCAGTCCATTAAAGGAAATCAACGGACAATTACAGATCTGTGTTTGGCCCCCAAGAACACATTTAAATGATTTGTAGTGGCAAAGTTTAACCAATGCATTTGACGTATAGTGACTAAATGCATCTGCTGATTACAAAGTTTCAAATGGCAAAGTCCCTTGCTGAAAAATGTTTTGCGTTCCTGTTATGAATCCGTATATGAGATTTATTTTCAATGTCTTCGTATTCTTAAACTAAAATGAAACTTTTTATATTTAAGGCACAGCCATGATTTTTGGAACCGGACACGTAATGACCTTCGACGGCAAGTTCTACGATATCCCACATTTCCCAAAGAAAAGCTGCACCTACTTGTTGGCACGTGACTTCAAGAAAGGCAACTTCACCATCTTGAGCCAAAAGGAGCACCTCATCATCCAGACCCCAGACATGGAAGTTTTCATCCATCAAAACGGACAAGTTACATCAACCGTCAAAGTTTCCAAATATGGTTACCAACAAAAGAAGGAAGTAAGAGATCTGCCAGTCCAATCTGATTCTGGATTCTGCAAAGCAAAGAGAGAAGGAGTTGTTTGTGAATTTAAACAAGGATTGTACGTATCATGTGACAACAAACATTTCTTATGCTCCATTCACCTTTCTTCTTGGCATTATGGAAAGACCCAAGGTAAATGATTTTGGATTCTACGGTCTTACTCTGTTTTCTTTTATCTCCCAAACTTACTGCAAAAGTATCCTGTTTTCCAGCTGCCTTGTTCCTATCAGAAACAACCAAGCTACGAGCCATTAGAAAGTTATTATTTTCAAGGCTCGAAGACAGTTGTGCAATTCTCAGAAATATTCATTAACTTGCAAAGTCCTGTCGTCACCAGGAAGTTTTGTCTGTGAAAAATCGTTATCTCATGACTCAAGTAAGTCAATGGGAGGTTTTCTGATTTTCCTATAGCCTTACTTGATCGGTTGTGTATAATTGGTTTGCAATGAATTATCCTTTGTGCCATGCTGTTGTAGATCAAACTTTTTGAGATGCATACAAATCAGTTCGGTTTCTTTTAAGTTCATTGCAACCCTGGAACTTCGTTATCTGATGTTCAATTTTCATTTACTGTATGACTAAGTTTGCTATCATGTTCTTTTTTTGCATTTTAGGACTCCTTGGAACAAACAACAACGAGATCTTCGATGAATTCAAAATGCCTGATAACACAATAACTGACTCCGTGACAGAATTCGTCAACTCATGGCTCGTAACACGTGATGGAAGCTGCAAAATCAAACAAGAGAACAACGAAGCTCCATCTTGCAACAAGGCACCATCAGAGAGATGTTTCTCACTCTTCAAAGGAGACAAATCACCATTGGCACGACACTTCAAGACCGTAGATCCACTCCCATTCCTGAAAGCCTGCCTCGTTGACACCGCTGACTGTGAATCTAAAGAATCTCTGTCAACATCACATTGTAATGTCACAGCTGCTTACAGAAGAGCTTTGAAAGTGAACGGAGATTGTGCACGTGATCTGGAAGAATGCAGTAAGTTTCTTTCTTTGGTTGAAAACAGTTTTAAGTGCCAACTTATGCCCCATCCAAGCTGCAAGTTAAACCAGCTTAAATTAAACCAGGTTTTCGCATAGGGCCTTCTAATTGGTCAAGCCAACAAATGCAGTCATTTGATTGGTTGAGCTTTAGACTGGTTGAAATAAGCTGGTTTAATTTTGTCAGTGTGATTGCAGTAGTAGAGAACCATTGTCACCCACAGTCCTTTGCAGGCACCCTGCAATTTCAGACGCAATGGGTTGAGACATTTGCCAATCCATATTTGGATAACTGATCTACGTCACTAGGAATTAGTGATATCTGATGGGCTGAAATTTCATTGTAAGTAGCTTGACCCAATAGACCTTTTAGCTATTCTACAAAAGAGCCTGGATCGAGCGATATTTTTATGCAATTTTATACGTGACGTTCGATAGAGTGGCGTTAGAGCTTCGATCGGAATTGTCCACATTCGAAAATTCTACAAATTGTAATGAAATATTGTTCGATCCATAATCGTTTTCAGAATAGCTAAAAGGTCTATTGTATATGCTTACATTCCCTTATATCGTTTTTAATTCGTGAATTTTTACAACTAACATCCATTTTGATATGAAATTCGATGCTACAAGTTACGGATGCAATATATTATATATTACCTTTGTGCCTGTAGCCTTTTTATGATAAATTTTTGATGAATATAGCGGTATTTCAGACTTGATTTTACTGACAAATATTATTATCCAAATTAACAGAAAGTACAGTGGGGCCCAGTTTCTCCTTACGGACCATGCCATCGTCAAAGATTTATTTTGTTTTGTGTTTTAGTGGTTTACAAAACGAAAAGTGGCAAAATTGTCAAACAAGGAGACAAATGGACACAGCCAATCACCAAGGATGTTGATGTAGTTGTCATGGTATCTGAACGTGCCAAGGCCCGCAGCTTGAGACGAACATTGGCTTTGATGATCTTCAATTTGAACAAACGGTTGGAAAAGAGAGGATTAGCAACAAGATATTCCCTCGTTGGATTCGGAGGAGATAAAGTACATGAAGAGCCACATGTCCAAACCATCAACGGTCAGGTCTTTTCAACTGTCGGTCAGTTATCTAGCATCATCAAAGAAATGCCTTACACTGGTGAAGAAAGAAATACCAATGATGCCTATGCAGCCATTTCCCTTGCATCAAAACTTAATTTCAGACCTGGTGCAAGAAAAGTGTTTATTGTTTTCAACTTTGATGAAGGAAAGCCATGGTTCTTTGGACCCACTTTGGATGAAACTGTTGCCAATTTGAAAATGAGAGCCAACGCTACCTTGATTGTCTTCGACAACTTCAAATTCAGGCCTTATGGGAAGAGCCGTGTGATTGGTCAAACTGAATCACGTGTCTACTTGAGCCCAGACTACCAAGCAGTCCCAATGAATGACTTCGCAATGCCAGACAGCAAATTCACCAAATTGGTTCGTGTAAGCGACGGAGGAATGTTCATCAACAAATTGAAAATGTCACAAAGCAAGATCATGATCACGGCTGTCACTGATGCTCTGATGCAATCCCTGACCGCTCAAACTTCTGCTGTACAGTGCTGTCGATTGAACCACTATTACCCAGTTTGCAAGACCAGCAATCGCATGACTTGTTAAATTGTAAGTACCTTTTGCAATATTTTATATTTGTTGGACCATAAGTCAACTAAAGAGAAACATTTATCCTGGGCTTCTTCGCAAAATCAATGACCAGGATATTGATGATGGCACTGTCGTTCTTTTACCCCCACATTCTGCGTAATCAGAATACCATTCTACGAGTAAAATTCATATATTCGACACATTTGTTATCCCAAACCATTTGGAAATTAACTTGCAAACTTGTTCGGCTAAGTGGAAAGTCTTCGATTACAAATTCTTGTGTTTGATATAAGT
Source organism: Aurelia sp. 4 Dawson et al 2005 (assembly GCA_964019985.1). Classification (NCBI taxonomy): domain Eukaryota; kingdom Metazoa; phylum Cnidaria; class Scyphozoa; order Semaeostomeae; family Ulmaridae; genus Aurelia; species Aurelia sp. 4 Dawson et al 2005. Next base: position 16,944,420 of record OZ026496.1, on the reverse strand, counting down.
TGGGGAGACTCCGGGGGAGGAGAGTTGAAGGAGAGGAGGTTCTATTAGAATTTCGGCTTTGAAGGGAAAGGCTTAATATAGGGGGCTTATTAGAGAAACGGACTGAATACAGCTCTTACGGTAAGTGTAGATGTTCTGATGTATTGCATTTATCTCTGACCGTGAATTTTTTCATTTTAGAGACTACGACTTTGGAAAACGAAAAACAAGATATATACCGAAACCACTGATTATGGATCGCACCAAGACAACTTCATAACAATAACAAGAACTCTATAAACTGTTAAACAAATTGGAAACACAGGAAAAAGACTTCGACTTGTATTCGTAGAATATCTTTCTGTTATTCGTGTAGTTTTATAAAGCTCTATGAACCAAACTAACTTGGGTGATTTGTAGACGGTGGTCATTGACGCAGCATTGAATTTCGGCATTTCGTTTTTGGATTGCTTAAAGAGTTTGTGAAAGCTCCATGAGACATTTAGCCTTACTCCAAGCTTACTTCAAGATTTCATAAATAGGAAAATTAATTTCTTCGAATTGCCCAGGTGACATGCTCCTGCCTTTTTTTCTAGTTTATAGAAACCACTTCACGTTCTGTTGTTAATTTAGTTCAAGAGTTTGTTCTTTCTTTCCAGTACAGTGCGTTTTAAGCACCAGTTTTGTAGATTTTTATTGATCTATTATGTTGATATTGAGATGAAAAGTGTTCTGCATATTTTTCCTGTATTCTCGTGTGATTTGTCTGCATCGATTCATTGCCCAAGATTTGTTCTTTTGCGAACGAAGAGTATTTATCCCCCGCAGAAAGACACGTGTTTTCTCCACTTGAGCATATGCAGAGTGTCTCAAGAAAAATTGTCCAACTTTGATTAGATATTTAAAACTAACGATTACATGAACTGGTTCATGGGAAGGGAAGATAGCACTGTCCCTAAGATTTCGAAATAATATCAGAGACCAGAATCCTGCGAATCAGTTGAAAGTTCACTGAGTTGCCAGCATCCAAAGATAAAACATATGCGACAGCTGCAACCAGGGACCCCTAGATGACTTGTGATGCAAAAATATTAGAGCATACAAAATAGAACTTCGAAATCAATTCAATTCTTTTCACTTCAATTCCATTCAATTCAATCCATCATCAATTATTTTCAAGGATGCATGTATCCAACCAACATCACTTGGCGAGAGATTGAATTTTTGCTCAACAGAATTCCTCAAAGGATCCCTCAAGGATCCATAAAAGTTGAGTAGTCAAAGTACTTTTCGGATTCCATTTATTGATTTGTTCAGGAATAAACAAGAAGCAACAGAAACGGTAGCCTATGCATTTTAGAGGCATCTTGTCAATTATCCCACAAGGTCGTACTGTAGAAGCTGTAGCTCCATGAATTTCTGGCGGATTGGAAAGGGTCTGGTGTCTAAAATTAATTCCAACTCTCAGGAATCATGCTATCTCATCATTTGTGCCCCTCATGGTATCGTTATCCATTAGCGTTCGATCAAACGTCGAACCATTTTTGTGGGATACTCTGTATACTGAAACGTAACTGAGGTGCCTAACTGAGGTTCCTTCATATGAGCTGAGGGATGGCGGAAACATATGTTTACCAAAAGTTAAAACAATGAGGTTTGGAACAGAAACTGTGCGGTTCCTCGGGCAGAAGCTCTGGAGGACACTATCTGCCGACATAAAGGATTCTGAATCTCTTTCAGTGTTTAAAAGAAAAATCAAAACGTACACAGTTAGTTGTGACTGCAGACTATGCAAGCGATATGTGGAAACTTTAGGGTACATTTGATTTAGTAGAAAATTTAGGATACAGTTAATTTCTTTTTTAATTTATAATTGTAGTTGGCCTAAATTAGCATCTTTTGCGATTTGTATATTGTTAGCCAACGTTAAATAAATTGAAGAAAAAAAAAGCTACCCATGATGAAATGCCAGGCAGCGCTTGTCAGCCGCGAGCTTTGCGAAACAAAATGATACCGGTTCACCAAAGCCCAGACAACAAACTTGTTTTTCTTTTTGATCACTTTTGTCAATGACCTAAATATATTTACAGATATTTGCTTACATGGTATAAGATGATAGGCTGAAAATCCTGATTCTCTTGGCTTCTGCCAGGGGGAGGGCAAATGCTGATGGGATGCGTGCTTCATGGACGAACATACCCATTTTGTGCTATCTAAGGTCTCTCGTGCAATGGATTCCTTAGCGATGCCAAGAAGTTACTGCTACAGGACGTCCTCTGTAAAATGTATCGTGTGGTCGTTGAAACGCAGCTCCACTACTGCTGCTCAGTCCGGAGGGGGGAAGGGGTTGCATGTGGGGCGACCAGGTTGCAGGTGCTGCAAAAACTTCAAACCAGGGAGATATAGACTCCCTATATCTCCCTGCTTCAAACCGCGCAGCTGGAATAGACCTTTTAGCGATATTTTTGTACAATTTTACACGCGAGTACACGCGAGTTTCTATAAAGTGGCGTTAGAGCTTCGACTGCATTCGAAAATTCTGGCGTTAAATCCGCATTCGAGTTTGCACATTCAAAAATTCTGCAAATTGTAACGAAATATCGTTCGATCTACATTCGTTTTGAGAATAGCTAGGTGTTCTCTTCTGACCAATAGTAGTCAAGATTCTTCCGCTAGTGCCTTGATAAACATTCTGGCTTACCGTTCCAGATATGATAAAAGTCGAGACAGCTTGCATGGTTTACAAATCAATAAATTATCTTGCTCCAGACTAGCTAAATCAAAATATCTTGTTAAAAAATCATCCTTAGGGGCCCTTTACATGAGCAAACTCAGACCGGCCTGAGTTTCAGATCGGCACGATGTTTCACCCCCGTCTAAGTGCCTCGGTGAGAGGTCAGATGTTCACCGGGATCCTAGCGGTCGAAAACTATGATCAAATTTTTACTGGGGAGTTTCAATCATTGTACCGGGCACTTAGCCGGGGTTGTTACGTTCACCATAATTCTATGCTTCGAGCCAAAAGAATTTGCTTTCTTGCGTAAAACTGTGATACCTGGCAGATCAAGGACAGAGATTTTGTATCTGGTCTCGTAAATCAAAACAAACACGGCCGCAAAATTTGCTCGGAAATCAGTTGGGCAAGCTCTAGCCTTGTGCAAGCAAAATGTGGTTTATGAGAGAAGTTATGTGTTTTTATAACGAAAGAGTAAGGGCAGGTCTAAATTTCTGTCCCGCGGATTTTGTTTCTTTGATTCAGAAGCCGTGCAGAAGGCATTATGATTCTCGAGTATTTTGGGCTTAAATGAAACAATTACCACACAGCTCTTGAATCAAATAAACAAATCCACGAGATAGAACTCTAGTTTTACCCTTCTTTCAATGCATTAACTAGTATTAGGAGTTTACTGATTAACTAATTTTTCTTTTTGTTTTTCTTTCCTATTTTAACAGGGCACATTGTAAAACATTTATTTCATGTCAACTGAGTGCTTTTTTACCCTGTCTAAATAACTTAGAATTAAATAAGTGAAATTCTTTCATTGTAAGCACAGCATTACCCTGGGTACCAGACTGGTAGCACAGCATTCAACTTCCCTTAACTTGCATAAGGCAAGAGTTTGCCCTACTGGCTTCAGGGCGACTTTTGCGGCCGTGGTTGTTTGATTAACTGGTTGAGAGAATTTCCCTTGTTTACGGTCACTAATCGCTTTGAACTGAGGTGTCAGCTAAAGCAGCTGTTGCTATTGCATTGCAAAATCTGCCCTTGTTGCCTGGCATGGGAGAAACTACATGCATCCAAAAGTAAGAAACAAGCTGGAATCTTCATGTGAAATTAAGAAACTTTTAGTTCTATGGGCTCATTTGAATTTTCTTATAAAAGAACGTGGAGGTTGTAATTTCTTCAGGTGAATATCAGACTTTCATCAAAGTTTGCAAGCCAAATGCAATCGAAAGGGAGGCGAATTTCGTTTTCAAATGGATCATCAACTTTTTCACTGCTTTTTAATTTTTCGGATAAAGTTGCTTTGCTGGGAAATGATTATTTTTGCAGCAGAGGTTGCGATTGGGAAGAAAAAACACTGAAAATTAGACGGCGAGACAGACGTGAAAACGTGAAAAGGCAAGACGGAGGTTATGTCGAAGGAGATCAACGTGCAGAAGAGCAGAAATTGTGTCTTCCAAAACAACTTCTCATAGACGTAGGAGCCGGGGGGCATTGGGGGCACGCGCCCCTCTAAAAATGTTGCACTAAACAAAGAAGTACCCTATTCACTTTTAGAAAATGCCCTCTTTTCTGAAGGAAAAGTGTCCTCGAAGTGTCCTGCCCCCAAGCTTGAGATTATTCCTACGTCCCTGCAATTTCTTCATTCAAGATGTTCGTGCAGCCATGTAAAACGAATAAAACAGAAGGATTTCAGCCACTTGAAGAAGCACCAAACAATCTTATTTTGAGCGTGTTGTACGATATAGATTTAAATAAAACATTCAAGAATAAAATTAATCGTACCTTGAGCAGAGTTGTTCTGAAACACGACGTTTCGAGCTAAGCCCGTTATCAAGTCGGGTACAAGTTATCAAGTTGACTTGATAACGGGCTTAGCTCGAAACGTCGTGTTTCAGAACAACTCTGCTCAAGGTACGATTAATTTTATTCTTGAATGTTTTACTTGAAGAAGCAGCTTTTACAGAGAAAATAGAATGGTCTGACGTCCAATGTGAAACCGGCTCAAGGCTCAAGTATTTATTGCAGCGTTAGCTGCATTATATATCAAAACAATTAGCAAGGTGCGATATCTCTGTCTCTTTCTTTCTGTCGATTTGTGGTCAAATCAATTCAGTGCCAGTCTCGTCTCCAGAGTGAGTTCGTTGCTCTGCCTCTACTCTGGGATGTGCGCGGAAATTCCTCGCGGAGTCAACTCCGCACGGTTTTTGCGCGTAGTAAATGACTTCGGGATGTCAAAATTCGATGTAAAACCACATACTTTACCTACATTGATCATCATTTGCAATTTATTTCCGACATTCGAAGAATAACGAGCCATTTCATGTTGGAAGCTGTGATGAGAAAGCTCCTCTGTTTGCAACTTTGGCCCATTTTCGCCCCAAACAAACCGTGCTTTTTTCACATTACCACTCTTGCTATCCCCAAATTATTGTTCGCGCAAAAACGCTGCACTCACTAACTAACGTTGTTGCTAGTTTGTAAAAAGGATTTCTATACTTAGGACTTTGTAGTTGAATTTTTAGGTTCATGTCAAATACCAGGAGGTAGTCTTGATATATTGCTCCTCCTGGTACCATCTTTGTAGTGTCATATAGAAGTTCGCAGGCAGTGCACAGGTAATCATAGGCAATGTATAGGCAGTGCATAGGTAATTCGTTATTGTAAATGTTTATATTGAAGAATGTCATACAAATTTGTTCTAGTGGCTGCGTGGCAGTTTGGGGTGACGCGCAGGCGCTTTTCATGTTTCGCCTCGTCCTTGTTTATTTCTCAGAATTCAAAGATGGCCGCGGAAACACGCCTGATTGCCGACTTTGTTTCAGATCCGAACTTCTGCACTGAATGTGGAAGCATTTTACCACTACCCGGTCAAGGAGAATACTTAGAGTGCAAGATATGTAACCATAAACATTACTTGTCGAATTTTGAATCCGTTGAGATTTATTCCTGCAAGTCGTACAACGAAGAGAAAATCAGTCTTGCCAAAAGTGCCAAATTAAAGAACTTCGAGAAGGAAATTGAACAAAGTGGACCAGTCACAAAAAGAAAGTGTTCTCATTGCGGTTATGATAAGATGACGTACATTACACGGCAAACTCGGTCAACAGATGAAGGACAGACTGTATTTTACACGTGCATGAAATGCAAAATGAAAGAAACGGAATATTCTTAGACATATGTAAAAACGGCCTGAACTTTGAAAGTCTAAATTGTTGAGATGTTAACACTTCTTTATAAAGATTAAGATCCTTGCTGCAGTCTGTTCACTCACACTGGTCGCATTAACCCACATATAAAAAGGCATGAAATACTGGGTTTGTAAAAAAACGCCAAGCATTTGAAAGGCTACACTACTCCCATATAAGCAATGATATTTTGCAATAACTGATAAATGATATTTGAAATTTTCCTGGCTATAATTGGTCTTTCCGTTCAGATTCTGTAAGCAATCTTCTAAAATGAATCCCTTTGAGAAACCTTGAAAAACGTGAGATAATTACAAGCAAGAATCCCCCATGTGTTTACTTCACTCAGAGTTATGACTTCCAGCGTGCTTTAGCATGTGCTTCCCTCTTGGCAGGTTGAAAAGTCTTCCCCCTAGAGTGTGAATAACTTATTCATGGGGATTCCATTCTCCCACAAACTGATAGGGACAAAGTACGTGAACATATCCTGGAGGCATTATTGCTAGGAAGGAGAACAAGTGGAAATCTTGCTTTGGTGTTTTCACTTGTTTCCAAAGGCTTTCAAAAGGGGCCTTCTGCAGAAAATCTCCTATTTTGATGGGAAGGAATGACCGATTAAAGCCAGGTAAATTACTGAACCTAATTTGACATATCGGAAACAAGACAGTCTTCAATATCACTGCTTTGATATTCAGGGAGCAGAATTTTACAAATGCTGGGTGCTTTTATTTTGCCTGCATGTAGTAGCAAGTTGAATGAGAGCTGCTGGTCATGCACCTCCGCAGCATCATACTAATTAACATTTTGTAGTCCTTGTGTCACAAATTTGTTAATTTTGTGTAACCCCCGTTATTTTGAAACAAATTTCAAACTCTTATTTTCATTTTGATTGATTTCATAGTAGTTTTTATGTGTATTTATTTTGTGAAATCCAATACATGCAGTGAGTATACTAATTGAAAAAGCTGCAAGAGTCACAAAAATAACAACTTATTGTTCCCTGATAGAAGATCTATCTTGCCTTGCTTTGGCTTCTTTATGGATTAAAGGATGGACTCATTCCTTGCTTTGTCTATAACAGTTATGGACATGCCATGCCCACCATGCCCAACCCGTTTTGTTATCATCATTCTTTTGTATCAGTATAAGTATTTTTGAGAAAAGCATAAAATATGAGGGAGGGTACTGTATGCCTTCCACCAATCATTGCCAGCCATTGGCTACTGTACTTTTCAGGACTCACACTTCACACCACCCCTGATTGAAGATGTGTAGCAAATTTGTGTAATCTGTGAGTTTGCAGCCTGAGGGCGATGCTACACCAACATCATGGCAAGGGTTTGCAGGCATCAATAGTAACAGATTTCTTTGCATCAGCAATTTCCGCTTAAAATCTCCTCTTAGTATTCATCTTGTCTTCTAGAAAATTACTACGTTGAAGGTAGGTTGAGTAAAGTAAGGAGCTCCTTTTCATCAAGAAATTGTTTGTTTCTGTCATAGATGTGCAAATGAAGAATTGCACAAATCCTTTTATAGTTTTATTTTTCTTTTGAAAAAAATAGTTTATAATTATTTGAAAGTTATTTTTTGATGCTGAAAATATTATGTGGTACAAAACTAAACTGCCTTTTTATATTTGCAGTAGAGAAAATTGCGGAACATTTTCAACTTATTTTGGGGTCAAGTCAAATTTTTACTTTCTCATTGCAAAGTAAAATCTGCTCAAAATAAAAATCCCTGAGCATCCTAGTGTGAGATTTTACTGAGTTCCTGTCCAGGGCCATAGAAGGCATTTGGAACTTGAAGGCACAACACTTCAAGGGCACTTTTCTCTTTAAGATAAATGGGGAATTTCCTGAGAATAAAGGGGGACTTCTTTGTTGATTGTAAAATCTTGGGGGTACCTGCCCCCAGTGCTCCCAGTTCCTACAGCTATGTCTCCTTCCACATCCATTGAATTCAATTTGCCAAACTCCTGTGCTGGTCTGAAAACGTCAATGATTTGACACTTCCCAGGTTCGTCAATGAAAACGTCAACGAATTGCCAATGGAAACTTCTTGATACTAATCCAAAGTAGTTCAGATTATCGTATGACAACCAGAAACCCTAGCCTGACAGCATATGCACGGTGTGTTGAGGGATAGGGACTCTGGGGGAGGATCAGTGATGGTAGCAATTGCTGTCGTTGCTGTTCTCTCGTCCTGTGTTCCTGTTGTTCAGCATCTTTCTCCTATGCTGGCCTGACATCCAATCTGAAACGGATTCAAGTATTAATGTGTATAGTGCTAAATCGTATGTATTGTATTTTGTAGTTATTCATTTAGTTTTTATTATTTGCATGTCTTTATGTTAATGGCCACAGGGTAGTCATTGTCCTTTGCTCCTTGTGGTCCTATCCTTGTAGTGTTTGTATAGTTTGTAAAGTAATTAGAAAGTATCGTAGGATGTAGACGTAACTTGTATTGTAAAATTTTAGATGCATATATAAAAAAACACTTCCCAGGCAATTTTGCAGTCAGGCCCAGTCAATTGGTGAGAGTCGGTAACCATCCGGGGGGGGGGGGGAGGTTACTCCCATACTTGACTAGATGGGTAAGAAAATTATGTGACAGGGTTGCCATGTTGGACATTTTTACAGTTCTCTTAGAACAATGGATAATGTATACTTCTGACAAAATTTTTATGCGATAGGGCACATGGCGTGGAGAGATGTGCCACACACCCTGGTCTCTTCCGTAGAAAAGTACCCCTGGGGTGACCATGAGTGGACCATATGGAATTCCATCCTTGGTCTATTGTTTTTGCCACTAAACGATACCCTGGGTGCCAGAGCTAACAGGAAATAGATAGAAATAGCTGAAAGAAAAACTTTTCCCGCTTTTCCCAAGTTCTACGTTTTCTTTTGCATTTTTAGAGGCTTTGACTCTAAAGGGCACCTAAAAACTTTTCGTTTACAATAAGATTGTCACTTGAGATTTGCGATAATGCAAAATTTCTCATCCTTAATACAACACCTTGATTGTTGCTATTCCCAAACATTTCACGTGACGTCTACTTTGAGAGACATTCAAAACAAAGCACTGAAAGGTGTAAGAATATGATAGATGATGTTACGTCACAACAGTATCAATTGCCTCACTTGATAGTTGAAAGCTGTTTTTATCAAAAGGCGTTGATAAAGTTCTCTGTGTGCCACTCTAGAACACATGCGATTGTTTTTCCGCACAAAAACACATTAGCTCGATTCAAACATTCCGTTATTCACAAATGAATTAGGAGACAAAAGAAGTTATCAAACTGTCTTTATCACTCAAAACGGTTTACACAATTTTCTCGCAGCAAGAGAAATGAATTTATTAATGGAAAAGACCAAACAACAGCAAGACTGTAAGCGACTTCGTTGCAAAATCACCGCAAAATTTGACCATTAAATATTAATTTAAAATCAATGAAGATTCATCAGATTGATCACAAATTCCTGCTGGTAACCTAACTCAAAACAGAGTCCGATTTCAAAGTTAATGGTTTCATGCTGGTGGTTGCTAAGGACAAACAAAAGGTATCAAGCAACAAACAACAACCACAACAAGGAGGTCATGGCGACAAAATTGAAATGAGCAATACACCAAATTGTCGAATTGAAAACGCTTCCAATTCAAGATGATGAAATTTGATTGATGTGCGTGTTATGATAAAGTTTAAACACAGAAAAGAATTTCAAGTATGAGTGGAAGAAGACCGCCATCCGAAGATGTAAGTTGCAGGGCTCTGATTCCTTCGGCGACTGCCTTTGCAAAATGATTCCTTTCCTCACTCACTCATCAGTCATTTGGCGGCCTAAAGCAAGGGGGACTTTCATTGTTGTAGTTTCTCACACTGGCATCGCTGCCCCCTGTTAATATTCCCAACGAAATCGAATCTTGATTTAACAACAGTTAGGACAAAAGTTGGACAGCAATTGATGGTACATGTGCTATCGGGTTGGAGCTGCGATACTTACATGCAAATTGAAGTTCCTGCGACGTTTTGAACAAAACCAAAGAACTGGTTTCTGCTTCTTGCAGTAATCTCTATCAACATGCTATAAACAATGAGAGCATTGATGTTGTGGCCGTACTAATCCTTGCAGATGACCCAAGTGCCCTATCATCCACAAAATTCCTAATTTTAATCTCCCTAATGTTATCTTCCTAACCTAACTTAACTTGATATCATCAATAAATAACATTTTTGTAGATATACAGTTAAAGAATTGCAATGTGTGCTTTAAAATTGATTTTCTCTAAATGATCACCTTTATCTAATTCTGAAACATGGAAGCTTGATATCTTGCAAATCAAAGATGATGGTAATGTTTACACAAAGGAAAGATTATCCTATGAATTGTTAATTTGAACAGATGCAAAACAGCTGTAACAGCTAGTTGATGGAGCTTAGCAGAGGTTATCTATTAACAGGGAAAAGAGAAAAGCAGATACATGCTGTTGTTGCTCTAGTGAAGCAATGTCTGTACACATGAGTGGTGGTGCCAGCTCTGAAAAATCCTAAAGAAGTGGGGGGGGGGGAAGTTTGATATAATTTTTCAATCTTAAGGTATACCTAACTAATTTTATGCCATTTTTCTTTGAGAATTCTCGCCAAATTTTGAAATTTGGGGGAGGGGGGACAAGTCCTCCTCCCAAATCCCCCCATTGTGCCACCTCTGATACACATGTCAAAATCATCAAATGCTAATTTTCGACATGCACATGCAGCCCTTGAAATAGTTTTTGGAAGTTCATATATTGTATCAATTCTTTATTGATGTATCAGTTTTCTCTATCTTATATTTATGTAGTTTAATAATCTGTCTGTTTACTGGTAGTTGTTTCATAAATTGTATGTAGTGGAATTTAGAATATATAAAACTGAAACCGGAACTTTTTACCTCTGCCCTGGGGGGGGGCACACTTGACTTAAACTTATGTAGGGGTGTACCAACAAAGTACTCTCTACTTTGCTTCAGAACATTCCTTCCAAGCTACTGGTTGACCCAAAAAAGTGACCTAACACAAGTCAGGAAAAAATTTTGGGGCAATTGATAGACTTGATAGATCGTATTTAGCCACTCAACTATTTGAACTAAATTTTTCCATGGCACCAGGAGTCCAACTTAAAGCAAAACCCTTTCCCCATTGAAATTGATTACTTGGTGCAGTTATTAAGAAATATTTTCAATGTAAGCAGGGTGCAATTTTCCCTTTTCTCAGCTTTAAATTCCAAGGTGCTCTCTAGAACCCCAGGGAGGGCCTCTCAAATCTTTATGTTTTTGATTTTTATTGCAGCTGATTGATCTTCACTTGCTTGTTGTACCCACTGAATCATGGCTTGGAAAGTATAGCCTGGCATATAACAATGTTGCACTGCAATCAACTTCTGCTGGTTTTATTAGGTAGTATGATAAGTGCCAGTGTTATTTATTATTCAGCTTTATTACCTGATAAGTCAAAAAGGGACCAGCATTTGACCAGCTACTGCTTCTTGAGTACATGAGCAATGATACTTCAATCATCTTTTTGCCTTGCTGAAATTGGTCACTTTGTTCTTATTTTGCAAGGAATTTTTTAAGGAAGTTTTCTTCGAGAAACCTTAAAAATGTGCTGACATTATGAGCAAGTTTCTTCCTAATATGTTTACCATATACGGTAGGAATAACTTCAGCACTCTTTAGCACATGCTATCCTCTTGGTGAAATTAAAAAGTCTTGCCCTGGTATGAATAACTTTTTTAGGGGATTTTCATTCTCCCAAGAGAACAAAATACCACATCCAAGTGTCATCTGCCAGGCATGAGAACAACAGGAATTCTGGCTGGTTGTTTTCACTCATTTTTGCAGGTTTTCAGAAGGAGCTTTCTGTAGAAAATCTTCCATTTAGATGGAAAGAAATGGCTGATTAAAGCTAGGTAAATTACCAAACCTCACTCAACATATCAAGAATAAAGCAAGATATTTTTCAGTGTCATTGTTTGATATTCAGGGAGCAGAATTTTTTCAAATACTGGGCCTTTTATTGACTCAGCAAGCACTTGTGACAATATCTTACTTGCCTTTTCTGATCTACAGCATTGTAGTTGGACGTCTGGTAGAAAAGGCTGCTAAGTTAAAAACTGACCTAAGATTTACACTGAAATGTGTAAAGTACTGAATTGGGAGCCTTGAGGCTCTGTTGACACTGCTCCATTTTCGTTTCTTTTCATTTTTATAGATGAATACACCATGCATGCGATGGGCATTCACACTGTTCCAGCAAGATGTTGCTGTCATGCCCATTTTGAAAAAAGGTCTTTGTTAGCAGCAGAAAGGGGCCAATCATGAGTTTGAATGCCATTATCATAATCAACAGGCTTCTTCTCCCATGTGTATCACGGCACATTCCATTTCTCACTTGACGTCAGATCCTGTTGGCATTCTCTTAAACCTTCTTATATTATTCGAATTTACTATTCTAATCTATCGTTCTACGATTGCTCCTCTAACTACTTTCACACCTGATGAAGAGTAATACTTGAAACGTTGTGAATATTTCTCATGAATATTTCTCATGTACAAAGTCATATTTTCTAAAGAACTAATTGATCTACAATATACTACGACGTACTACACGCAAATCCAACTTTTTTATTTATTGTAATCAACAGCCTGTGCACAGGAATTTGAAGCATTTCAAACAACTCCTCTTTGGTGTTCACACTGAAAACAAATTGTTTTCAAAGCACACCATGTAAGATCATAAACTTTTGAAAGCTCCATTTTCACAGTGGAGAAACATGAATGTAAAGCAAAACGGATAAGTTTTCATGTGAAAAGGGAGCATTGTGAAAGGGCCTTCAGAGGTTCTGATGATAATTTCAGACTAATGTGACGACAATGGTGGCTGCATGATTTCAAAAAGTTGCACTTAAGTATTAATTTAATTACATATTAGTGAGTCAAAAAAGTTGATGGATTTGGCGGGGATTTGGCGGGCTACAGAATAAAAGGTATTTGGCAAATATTCGAAGTAAATTATTAATCTTTCAGTCAAGGGCTAAGTTAGATGAGAAAATTTTGTTTGGTAGAATCACTCATCATTCAGACCCGGACATTAGGGAAGTGCTGGTGAGTTGCATGATTGGGAGCGAGAATTCCACATTCCATTCTGGTCTATGATTTACTTTCTACATTGAAATTAAACTTCTATTTCTGAAACTGACAATGGTATTGAACTTGAACTTCCATGTCACATAAATCATGGACTTGAATGGAATGTGGGGGAATTCTTGATTTCCATACAAAGCGCTAATTACATTACATTTTTCTAAGTTTTGGGCAGGGGTGGATCAAGCTTTGGAGTCTGGGGAGGAACAGGGGCTATGAAAGGAACAGGGGGGTCTTTCTTTTGTGGACATGCCCTTCAGATTCTCTGAAAACGTGAGAAATGCCCTTTTTGCTTCAACTTAGATCATTTAGTTTATCATTTAATCTTCATTCCTCTTGAAATACAAACTGTCATTTTTGTACAAAACCTAACGGACCATAAGTTTGGAAAGAAAGGGACCATTAAATGACGTGTGTCGTAAGCACCGGTTCTGGAATATCTATGGCAGAAATAAGCTTCATCGCCATGGAAATGAAAAGTGGGCATAAAAATGAAGTATATCTCAATTCCATGATTCAAAGCATTTAAAAATTACGTGAAAACTCCGAGAAATTTTCCATGGTAAGTTCCCACATAGGAGTTACCAGTAAGTCATCAAAATTTTCTTGGCTTAGTAAGCCACTTTCTGGAAGCTAGACTTGTATTCAAAAGTGCGTTCTCCCTCCAGTGATATTGAAGTGACTTGATCAACTTTTTATAACTATCACAACGAAAGACATGAGCCTTTATCGTCATCAACAGAATGAAATTTATCATGAAATAAACTTCAACAACAAAGTTCACTGGAAAATCGTGCATTACTCCGATATTTCGACAAGTGAATGAGATAAATGATATTCAATCTCGACCGCACGCAATGAAATTTCGTTCAGAATTCTGATTAGTATATTTTGCAAATCTTTTGATCAATGGTGAGTTACTTCGTGAGTTAGTAAGATGGGCTTGTCGTTAACCAAGTTACCGTGCAGCTGTGCTATGGTTATTAATAGATGATTTTTAGGAAGTAAAGGTTTGAAGTTTATTTCGTTTATCTATAAAAGACAACGGTTTTTACCAGAACTCGCTCCCCCCCCCACCCATTGGATCCACGTCTGTTTTTGGGTCTTCAAGATATTTGATTTTCCCACACAAAATTTTCCCATCTGAGTTAGCCCTTGACTGATTTTAGTTTTGATTATCGGTCACAAACTCTTTATTCTATAGCCCACCAAATGCGTAAAATTTTTTTGACTCACCAGGTACTGTACTTGAATCTCAAGGCTTCAATGACGGAGTCATATCAATGGTACTGAACATATCTAAGTGTGTCCATCTACCTTGAATAAAACTTTGGAGATACAGCACTATTCTTATGCTCACTGACACTTTCCTGCCTAAAAATTCATAAAAACCTTTTAAATATCTCGAGAAAGTGTGTAAAATCCCAAGAGCTCTCTTTAAAAACTGCTTTCTTTCATACCTCTCAAGAATTCATATCTGAATGTGAAAGATTCTTGAAAATTCTTTAATTCCTTCAAATTGTTGTCATGTTGAGACAGCCCTGTTCACCTGTTTTGAGTCGAAAGATACCTATTCTGGCGGAAAATTTACATTCTGAGACCCATTTCAGAATTTTCGAGGTGCTAAGCTAATCCTCATGGGCGGCACGTAACCGTTGCTCCATATATGGAAGTTGCCACCCACTGCTCCTTTCTGAATCACCCCAGCACTAAAAAGTATTTTCATAATCCTCAAAATCCTTACAATTGAAGGATCAGGAAGCAGGAACTGTTTTCCCATCGTTACCGAAAATTCTGTTCCAGTGATTTGCCATGCAGCAATATCGACCATATGACGTAGTTTATAATGATTTCTTTATTGACAGGGTATACCCTCATGCTTCATTGAAAGATCTGCGTGATTTGGTTGAAGAGCAGCTGGACCACGATGTTGTTCCAGAGGACTATGTATTTTTAAGAAGTGTTGGAAGATGCCTTGCAATTGTAAGTTCTACTCTTTTTCAAATTTCTGTTCTTTCAGACTTTTATATCATTGAATCTTTCAGAATTTAGAATAAAATGACTCTTGTAACGATGCTCAGGCACCAGTTCAAATACAGAACTTGACACTCTATGATTGTACAAGGCTAAAGAACTATTTACTCTTTCAGGTCAATCAAAATCAAGAGAAATCATTGAAGGCGAAACATTTTCTGCCACCAGTGGTAGGCATATTACTTCTGTAGTACTAGCATATCTTCGACAATTTCTTTTCTCTCGAGAAAAGTGAAAAGGAAATATTGTTGATGTAAGAAAGAAAATGTGTAGTAATTTTATTGAAGCTTTCAGCTGCTTTTGCAAATTTTGGAAGAGTTTGTTTGGAGCCCCATTCTTAGGTTAAGCCATGAAAATCTTATTTGCACTTAAGAAGCTTGTCGATATATTTGAAGGTCTTGGCTATGGAGCAATACATGTTCCAAACTCATGCCTTAATCAAATATGAATGTATAGCTACAGACCTTTTTACTTCTTAAAAGAGAGGTTTGGATTGAGCGTCCAAATCTGGTAAATTTGTGAAGCAGAGCAAAAGCATGACCCCCGCTCTTGTTGCGACGATTCTTGCTGTGGCGGAAAATACTCAGTTGAAAGAAAAGTCAGCTAACAATGAAAGAAAATAACAAGAAACAAAACAAAACTGTAAACACTGTACTTGCCTCTGTGTAAACTGAACCATTACTAGATTACTTCAGCGCAAATTTGTCGATAATAAACTCTCTGAAAAGTGTTTTGAAATCTGAAGGAACGTCTTGCTACAGCTAACATCGTCAAACCGGGAACGGGGGTCATGCTTTTGTTTTCCTCTATAAATTTACCAGATTTCGACGGGACGCTCGACCCAAACCTCTTTTTTAAGCAGAAAAGGTCTATTCCAATGGGAAAGGTTATCAGGTTCACATTGTATACATTTGTCTCTCTTTAGGCTTTCTCCCCAGAGATCTTCATCCTACAAGGAACGCATGAATGGATCGCTTCATTACGAAAACAAACCAAGAGTTTTGTCATCAGTGGAGATCTTGCAGCCGAAGGTTAGATACACTTGTTTTAGGAATCTAATTCAAAAATCGTTTGTTGCTCATAAGGACTTTGTTGCCACATAACTGACCGTTTTGTAGCCTGTGTGCAGAATCGACTGAGGCTAACTCTTTTGTCAGTTCGTTTGCTTAACTTATTGTGCTAGGATGAATGAAGTGATTAAGATTTTGATGGTTTCGAAATGCTCTCTGAGGTTTTGCTTACTCATGACAGTACTCAGTTAATTGATTTTTCAAGCATACGGCAATACTTAAAGGAACAGAGAGACAAGTATTAGTTGAAATGCTGATGTTCTCGTTTTCAGAGACCACTTGATCGCAATTTCTCCTTTCATCTTCGAAGTATAAGTGTTATCTTTAAGTTGAATGACTACACTTTGTATGACTACTAAGATGTGAACAGATTTTTAAAAGTTAGGGAATGTGCAAAGTTTATTTTATAGCATGGCCGGTGCAAAACGTAACGGGGCAACTACCTCTTAAGCCTGTGTATAACTGGTTCAACACTTTTTGTTAAGCAGATATGAACGGCCTTGAACGGGGCAGTAGCTTTTTATGAGCTCAAGGTTGAATGAACTTTTAAATATGAAATGGCTCACCTTGAGGACAAAATTGTGAATCGTGCAATTTGGGAAATGCATGCAAAGTCATGCGTATGAATGACGTCAAATGTCCTTGTTAGTTTCTTGCAAGAAGGATTCATCAGTCATTGATAAAGACTCTTATACAGAAGAACTGCCTTTCTTATAGTCTTTGGCTAATACAGCATATTTTGTTCATGAATACTTAGCAGATGCATTTATAAGGAAAAGATGACTGGGTAATTGCATTTTTTGCAATAATTTCATACGGGGGGAGCAGATTCTTTTGCAACAATAGACCTTTTAGCTATCAGCAAAAGAGCCTGGATCGAGCGTTATTTTTATACATTTTTATACGCGAGGTTTGATCGAGTGGCGTTAGAGCTTATCACTATTGTGCACGTTCGAAAATTCTACATTAGTGTAGCAGAGTATCGTTCGATTGAGATCCTTTCTCAGAATAGCTAAAAGGTCTATTTGTCCTCTCCACCGGCCATGTAATATAATAAATGTTGCACTGTCCATACTTCACTCGTTAAAAATGTTAACGAACGATAAGTCAGCTGCCAAATATTTCTGTCATGTTTGTACACTTTTTGTTTGACTTCAAGAATCATGTTGGATGATGCAGCCAGTACCAATTACCAATACCAGCCAGTACCAGTACCAGTTCCAAATTAGCCAATTTTAAAGCCCACAACTGAAGTCTTTGAGCAAAGCAGAATAAAATCACTTTTTGCGACAAATGATTTCCACTACTTGTAGCGGATAAGAAGAAGCTAAGTTTTGAGCCTCAAGGAATCTTCTGAAAAGAGTTCAATATTGTATGCACTGTAAGAAGTTGTTTCCCTTGCGTACTATGAAGATTATGTTGACCATTGAGCTGGGCTGCCGAGAGGGGGGGGGGGAGTAGGCGCAGTTTTCCCCAGGGCCTCAGGGTCTAAGGTACCTCATAAATGTAGGTTTGGAACATTTTGACTGCAGGAAATGCTCCGAAATGCAATTTAAGCCAATATAAAAGCGTAGTCGAAAAATTTTTCTGCTCGCTTCGGTTCATGGGGCTTCACCTTGCGGTTGTGTCCCGGGGCCTACGAAAGTTCTCGGCGGCGCTGCCATTGAGAACGAGAGAAGAAGCAATAGCGACGATATACAGGCAATCATGAGCACCAACATTGATTCGCTCACAACAAAGCTGAAGTGCAATAGGTAAAAAGAAATACGGTCAGCACTTCATATCCTTAACGATGACTCTAAAAATTTTTCTCCTTTCGTCTTCGAGGCTTTTAAGGGGAATATGTAATCTCAAATGAATTTTGCATTTCAGATGAATATCGCCTCCAGAGTGGCAACTACTATCCCAGAGAAATAACTGAAAATAATTCTCAGTCAGCCCAACAAAGTGAGGAAAATGATATATATGGAAACCGAGACTTTTCTCGCTCAGAGAGTGAAGAGCTTCAGGGAAGGTCACCGCGAGAAAATGAGCGACGCGATAAGACACCAAGCCAAGTGAGCGATGAAAACACTGACCCATCTGAAATGCTTTTAGAGAATGCGAACTCGAGAAAGCCAAAAAAGCATCTCAGTGAACAGATTAAGGAGAAGAAAAGGTCAGGAAGAAGTTACCCTGATGAGCAAGAACGAAAACCGATTAAGAATTCCAACGGCGGCTCAAAACCAAAATCAGAGACGGTCTACGGAAAGGAAAATAGTCCCATTTCATCGAGTCGTGTCGGTGAAAGATCTACAGAAAACAATGCAGCTAGGTCAGGAATAGACAACAAAACACAAAATGAAGAAATTACTTCTGCTCGGAATAAACCACGGGGAGTACCCGCAATTCAGGTGCTTCATCCAGAAGTTATCAATCATTCGGTTCCCCAAGGGAGATTAACAACCCCTACTCCTTTACCCTCTGCGAATGTGATTCATAGCACCCTAAGATATGAAGAATACGGACGAGCAAGTGAGAACAAATTTAGAGCAAGTGACGTCAGAAAAACCTATAACATGGAGGTTATGAATAGCATAGCCAAAGACTCGCTTGATTCTGAGGCGGATCGAGATGATTTCGAGACAAAGGGATCTGGAAAGAAATTGTCCGAGAAAGATGCAAAAGCTGTTGTTGCTGTTGAAGTTGAGCGGGATTCTGGTATATCAGAAGAAGATACGAATGAGTAAGATTGTTGTTTCATTTTTACTTGAAGGTGAATGTGAATTTGTGGCTTTTAGCCCCCCACTGGGGGGAGGGGTACTCCCATACTTGACTAGATGGGATGTGCCGCTCAACAGGGTGTCCTTTTACGGTAAAAATTATGCGACAGGGTGTCCTTTTCTGATCAAATTATGCGACAGAGTACTACAATTGATAAGAAAGTTATGCGACACAGTATCATGTGGAACTACATTTTATAGAGTTCTCTTGAAACTGTGGATAATGTAGCTATGCGTTTGGCCAAAATTTTTATGCGACAGGGTAAACTTTCGGGTATTTTTTATGCGACAGGGTACAGGGTGTGAAGGGATTTGCCACACACACCCGTCACTCCCTTGGTCAAGTGCCCCCGCCCCCCCGGGTTAGCGCTAAGCGCTGGGATCGTAGAATTAGCTAAGCGCTGATTGAGCCTATGACCCCCGTCATAACGGTCAAGTGGTGGGGTTCCACTGGGTATTAAACTCACTCCGCCTGGCTGTTCTGGCTGCAAAGTCAAAGGATTACACCACCGCTCCAGAACACCTTCGAACAAAACAAAGTAATAAATAAATTGGCAAACGTCTCTTATTGTTTGTTAGTTTTTTTCAATGTTCGTGACATTAATTTAATTTAGAATTGATTAGTTAAATTCTTGATCCTACATCAAATGGGTCGAAGAAAAAAATCCGCCTTTGCCAAAATATGTAGTCAAGCAAACAGCCCTAAGCTAAACGTCCTTTACTTCACATAAAGGAGGAAGGCTAACTTAGATGTGGAAATTTATCTTACTAAGATCTGTTTTATTATCACGGAGTTGTTGGCGACTCTGCATGGAAAATATTTTGGTAGAGCTTGGAACAGGATCAGCAGTTGCAACCAAATTTTGAAATTTTGCTGCAAAGTCTTCTGAGAAGGTAAACAAAAGACGGCTTAGAAGATGGAATTAGAAGAATTTCCTTCTTTATTTTGAAAAAAAGAGATGTTAACGTCTTTGTTTTGAAATATTCATACCGATCCCTTGTACACGCGGCATGATGCGTACTGGTCCAAGCAGTTCCAATCAGTTCCATACGGAACGGTTCCAACAATTCCTATTTAAACGCTTTCTCAAATCGATATGATGATAGATTATTGTAGTACATATTACACAACTGGAACGTTGACTATGCGTCCAAATGCATCACGCTATGAATGAGAAAAGCTCACCTATCAATGAATCCGGGATTGGGGATTGGCATGATCGCTATGGTTGGAAGAATAAACGAAGGAATCTTTGTAAAAAAGTTTTCTTGCCCCATCTCTAGTACTGTCGACAGCTACAATCTATTAAAATCTGCAAAAGATGAGATATATGCCCCATTCACACTGCAAATTCAACCAGCCTAAACTAAACTAGGTTTTCGAATAAGGCCTTCTGATTGGTCAATCCAACAAATCCAGTTATTTGATTGGTTGAAATTTAAACTGGTTCAGATAAAAGCATGTGTAACTATGTCAGTGTGAATGCAGCAATAGTTCTGCTATAATCATATTGTATAAGCGTAAATTACAATATAGCTACACAAATACACCTCTTAACAGGGACGAGACCATGGGAAGCAACAATATAATGATAATAATCTCTTTTTTACAGTTGGTAGGGAGATAGTTAATATAATTGTGTAGAAATTAATTATTACCAACAATTTTCATACAAAAAAAAAAGCAAAAGAGAATTTCCATCCCTTGTCCGTTACATCAACAAAACAAAGACGAACACTGCCTGGACGAGCAACAACAACGAAGAACAATGAGCCAACAATACTTGCGAATGCATCAGTTTTCGCAAAAGTTAAATGCAATATAAGTTTGAATTAAAGACTGCCAAAAGAAAGGTGCTACGTGGGTGATCCGCTGCACCCTACCAAATTACAGTCTTATTAGTATGTGCGAGCTTTGCAACATATTAGTTGAGAAATAAATCTGTTCTTTGTTTCATATTATCATTCCTTTCGTTGCAGGAGGAGAGATGGACTTCGTGCGAATAAGCGATACGGGAAAGAGACTTCGCCTAAATCAAGGAAACAAGATCTTCTCGACGAAAAGAAAAGAAATAGTGAGGACAGAAAAGTTTCAGAGGAAAGTAATGAGAGGACGCTTAATTCGGAAACCAAGGGCTATGAAGAAGGTGAAGCAAATGGAAATGCGGCCAACAGAAATGAAAGTGAGGCCAACAGGTTGAATGATGGACAGACGGATGAGCAAAGCCCAAATTTTGAGGCTTCAGAGACTCAAGCTAATTTGTTGACCGACAGATCCGATGGACAGAGAGAAGAACGGACGCCAAGATCAAGAGCGCAAAATTATGAAGATATGAGAAGAAAGGAGGAGGAACGGAAACGATTAGAGGAAGAGAAGATGAGAATTGAAGAAAAGAAGAAAAATGTCGAAAATGATACAATGGAGATGATGAAACAAATGGATGAATTATTGAGAAAGAAAAAAGAGGAGGATGAAAAACGAAGGCAGGAAGAAGAACAGAGAAAGAAAGAAGAAAAGGAGAATATCCAACGAATGAAAGATGAAGGTACGTACCGGATGACTAAAAAATTTCCATAAACCAAATTGTGCATATCCTGTTATGAACGCAAATTTTGTATCTTTATGCACCTGTTGAGTCAAAAAAGTTACCGCGTTTGGTGGGCTGTGGAATAAAGACTAAGTGAGCGATAATCAAACTGAAATGTTGATCTATCAATCAAAGGCTAGCTTAGATGTCAGAGTTTTGTTTGATGAAGTTACTCGTCGTTTAGACCTACCGGGTGACCCAAGTTAAACTGCACGAGCTAGATCGCACGTAAATCCCGGAAAGCGAAGGTTATGAATACAAACTTTGTTTCAGCATGTGGCTGAAAAGCTCAGCTATCTTTTGAGATGCTGCTTGGTCGGTTTAAGGTATGCCTACCGTCCGGAAAAAAAACAGTCCAGAATTGTGGAAATTCAATCCATTCTCGGACTTTTGCCTTGTTTTCCAGTCGATGTTCTGGAAGACAGCGTTTCTGGAAGACAGTCGATGTTCTGGGAAGAGAAGTAGAGGAAGACAGCGATTGACGTATCTTGAAAGCCTAAGCAAATGGATGACAGAACAGGTGGATGAAACAGAAAAAATGCAAGTAGCAAGGCTGAAGATCCTGAGAACAGCAAAGGACAGAGAGTTGTGGAGGACTATGGTCGTCAACGTTCGTGGAGAATATGGCACATAGAGAGAGAGAGAGTTCTGGAAGATGTGAAAAAAACTGAATTCAAATTTTCCTTTGAAGCAAGAATTTCAATGGAGAACAGAGGTCAATCATTTTGTAAACAAAATCTTCCCCACAAAACTTCAAATCCATTGCTGCAGTGAGTTCTCACAAAATGTTTGCTGGAAAATGGTGGCGAGGATTTGACTCAAAATGAGGAATCTAGGATACGAAAAATTTTCATTGAATCTGGTTTTTGAATGGTGATCATTGCTTAAAATTGCTATGCAGCATCTCAAAGATAGCAAAGCCTTTCAAGTAAACTATTACGCAAAGCATATTATAATAACTTTTGAGTTCAGGGAGCTAGTTACGCTCTAGATCGTGAAGTTTTTTTTCGGTCAGCCGGTAGAAATTCGGCAAATGCTGGCATGGGGTTGGACTGAATACAAAGTCCTAATTACAACAACAACAAAATTTTTATAACTGAAATTGTTGTTGTTGTTGTGGATATTGTTATTATGTTTCAAGGACCCGACAATTTTATGCGTCTGCGCAACTACGTATTTCAACTGCAGTGATCGTAAAAATTGAATGGAGTTAAAACATTGGGATGAATATGGATCGAGTCTATCATGGGATTTGTATTGGAATTGGAATCATACGTTCCATGATTTACTATTCATCAAATTGAAATTAAATATGAATGTTCAGTTCCAGGAATCTAATTTACATGTCCATGGCAAATATATTATTGACCTGAATCTGACTTTCAAATCAGGTTCCCATACAAACCTCTTGCTAGCATTCGTAGTAATATTTGGCTCTAAAATATGAACTCTTTTGCCGGATAACATTTGAAATCTAAGTTAACCTTTGACTGATAGAGTAACAGTTCCGTTTTGAATATCAGCTGCCCTCTATTTATTCCAGGGCCCATCAAGTGTGTTGATTTTTTTAGTCTTTCGATAGCCGGATGCCCTGTTCTATACGATTCCACATCTATTCCAAGTAATCACCATTGCTCCCGGTCCATAATTTCTCCAGAGAAGAAGTGCACCAGTGAAATTTCTCTCACAAGTTGTGAATTTTACATTGTTTAGTGAATCATCGCAAGTTTGTAATCCCCAGTTACTTTCACGGGAGATGCTTCTTTCAAAGCCAAAAAATTGAATGGAAGTAATATAAGGTACTTTGATTTGTGGAGAAAGCTGGAGAACAAGCTAATACCAGGGGAGTCAATAAAAAGGAATAGCGTTTTAAAAAATCCTACTCCCTGATTATCAAAGAAAGGATATTAGAAATTGTCTTTTTTCATTTCCGATATGCCCATTTAGGCCCGATAATTTACCTGGCTTTAATCGATCATTCTTTGCCGTCGAAATTATGGATTTTCTGCAGACAGCTCTGTTTGAAAACCTGCAAAAATGATTGAAAACAGCAAGCAAGATCTTCCTTTGTCCTCCTTCCTAGCAATATCGACACTTGAGTGTGTCCATGTATTTTGTTCTCTGTGGAGAATGGAATACCCCTGAGTAAGTTATTCATACAAGGGGGAGACTTTTCAATCCCCCAAGAGGAAAGCACGTGCAAAAGCCTGCTAAACTTCATCGCTGTGAGGTAAACCCATAAAGTAAACTTGCTTGTCATTTTGGCACGTTTCTCAAGGTTTCTCGGGGGGAAATTTTGTTAGAAAATTGCTTACAGAATCTGAACGGATTCATTGATTGTAACAAGGAAAAGTTCTGAAAATCTATCCATCTATTTATAATATTTTTGTATAGAAGCCAAATACATGCCTGTTACGCACAGGATTGTTAGTGGGTTATGTGATGTTGATTTGATGGATAGTGGAAAATATAAAACAATTGAACATGCTATCTATCTAATCAAATATTGCAAGATATCATTGCTTAGGGAGCAGTAGCCTTTCAAAGCAGAGTCTTCTGTCGACGCACTCGGTAGTACTTTACAGTACTTAATAGCTACTTTAATATTGCCCTACCGGGTGAGCTAGGAAAAGTTCCTACTTTTGAAAATTCAACGCACTAAGAGTACGGCATGGATGGAATGAAACGAATTCTACTTGGTAGCCGAAATCTTGAAGTTCTTTTCCAAGGTTCTTGGAAGGCCCTCAGATCCGTCATCCGTCAAGTACTCTTGGTGCTTTGAATTTTTCAAAGCTTGAGCTTGTTTTGTCTCACCTGGTACAAGGTTGTATGACAGTTATAAATAAAGATTTGCCTTTTGGCCATACTTGAATTTGATTTTTTCCAAAAATGATTTATGAGATTTCCGCCGTAGCCCTCCAACCAGAGTAGCATTTCTTGTGTATCTCCTGGTTAGCTACCATGGCCTATTAATCTTCCTTAGATGTTTCCATGTCTTCTTGTTAATTTTCAGCCGCTGAATTACGAGAAAAACTGATAAAGGCTAGGGAACAAAGGTCGGTGAATATTGTAATTTTTTTCCGTTTGACTGCGCATTCTATGAAATTGTTCTACCCTCTTTACACAGAGTAAAGATACGAGATTGCGATCCCGATTGCAATCCCGATCCTGAATAAAACTTGTCGTGTAAACTCAAGATCGTGATCGAGATCCCCTAAAATTCAATCCCGCTTCAGAGGTGGATCGCGATCCGCATTGCAGTCCCGATCCCGAAAAAAATGCACTGTGTAAACACTTCTCGGATCGCGATCCCGATCGAAATCCCTTAAGCATGCGCACTAAATTCAAGCGCTATTGTCTTTGTAGTGTTTCTAGGCTCCGTAACTATGCACAACACGCATGTGCAAGTGGATCGCGATCCTGATCCGTTTTCCTTTAACGTCCGTGTAAATGCAACTTGAATCGCGGTCTCGATCCTTGTAAAATCAAGATCCGTATTTTTTGCTCCGTGTAAACGGAGTATTTGATAATATATTCTATCACTGAACAAATTAAGTCATTGAGTGCTTTATATATCGCAAAATTTACCTCACAGGAACTTATAGGTGATGCTGCCTTTGTGGCTTACTATTGGTTTTTGATTCTTGTAAACTTTATTCTTTACTGTCTTTATTTCAGGATCGAGAAGCAAAAGCAAAGAGAAGGTCTGATGAAAAACGCAAGAGAAGTAAAAGCTAGACTTGTCGCAAAACGAGGACCCGGTATGTATTTGCAACTTTTGTTGGGGTTACTGCGCAGTCCCCCTCTTGTTTATCACAGTTTCAAAGACGGTGAGTCTGATTTTTGAGGCCTTTTGAAGCATGCGTTCATCTAGTGTTCTATGACACGCAGTGAGGAAACCGTACAGACCTTACTTTAAATCCCTGCATATAAAAACGTACATTTTGGGAGCCAGGCTGAATTAGGTTCTTATTTCAAATGTAGTTATATCTATTTCAGGGTAAAAAGGTTCGTCAAGGCTCTTATCTAAAGGCTCCTTTTATACAAATCTTTATCAAAGGATCATGGGAGGATTCATCACCAAAAGACTTATAAAGCATTTTATTTGTTTAGGCAGTGCTATTTTCAACTTTAATTTTAATTTTCTTTTTATTTTAATTTTTAGTTTAAATTATAAGTGTAAAACGAGCGAATGAGAAGGTCCAAATTTTAACTGCCAATCAAAAATCATCTTTATTGCCCTTGTGATAAGACTATATCGTTTATCAAACTTGAATCAGGTTCTTGATTAGAGGGTGCATCATTCAGAAAATACAGCCTGCAGGCTCTTTTTTTGTAGGTTCTTATATGCGGGGAAGAACTGTACTGTGCACACTCCAGTGATTTCAAACAGAGGATTGTCTGTTCATACAGAATACTTGTCTGACTTACGTTGACAGCATCCCGAAGATGTTTCTAAAAGGATTGGGGCATGTAAGGAGACTGTTATTCTCTTCCTTATCAAATTCTACGCCTAATGAAACATTCTCAATGCTTTCTTTTTCTTTACTTCAGAAACAAGTGCTTGGGAACGAAAATACCAAACAGAAAAGCAAAGAAACGCCATTTTAGAAGGAGACCTTGAGAGTTTGAAATCTGAACTGACTACAAGCCAAAAGAAACTACTGGCTAATTTGGAACACAAAGGTAAATAATGACTGCCCATTCGGATGATTTTATTTAGACTTTAATTTGGTGCATACAAATCTTAGCTGATTGGGTCCATTTATTAAGGGAAGTATTGCAATGATTGAAGATAGGGATCAAATGTTGTAGCCCAGTTTTGCTCGTGGCCTATTGCCGGGAATCCTCAGAACCTCATTTTCACGGATTAATGTTTGCCAAGCCGCCGCCAATTTTGCCTATCTGAAACGGTAAATCTCCACAAGACTGTAAGGTATTTAAACCGGCATCCAAGTCTGTATACCCAAAAGATCTAGCAAGTAGATTTCTTCAATAAATTTCGGCAAAGTTGCAGCAACTTTTGTCCTGGTTGCGTTTTATGAAGGTAGGTAGAATTTAGAAAAATCTTGACACATTTCTTGTGCTCTTCTCTTATTCGCCGTCTGATTGGTCCGTGAAAATGAGGCTTTGAAGGTTTCCGGCCATGGGCCACAAGCGAAAATTGGCTAGAAGATATCT
The DNA here is from genome assembly GCA_964019985.1 of Aurelia sp. 4 Dawson et al 2005. Taxonomy (NCBI): domain Eukaryota; kingdom Metazoa; phylum Cnidaria; class Scyphozoa; order Semaeostomeae; family Ulmaridae; genus Aurelia; species Aurelia sp. 4 Dawson et al 2005. Next base: position 16,917,715 of record OZ026496.1, on the reverse strand, counting down.
TCCATGGTGGAAGAGATGTTTTCTCTCGTGTAATTTTTTCTTGATTTTTCCAATTTCCTTTTTACCAGAATCAAATGGACCTGAAGAACAGAAGTCGCCGCGAACTGCAGTTGGTCCTTCACAACTGGTAAGCCCCTATGCTGCGTATTACTGTTTTGTTCATGGAAGTAACTCGTTATCTGCTACAATGCATGCCAGAAGTCTTTTAGAAGCTTGGCTGATTTTGCTTTGTTTTACGGTCCTCTCTTAGAGCAAGGCGCGACTTACTGTGACGATAAAGTGAAGATGAAAGGATAATTGGCGACTCTGATCGGATGCTTGGACAACAGCCGTGCAAATCAACATTTTTGGGGAGGGGGTGCTTCAGCTAATTGCTTTGCACGAAATGCGGCTGTGTCTTTATGAAATGATAGCCTCGGTATTTCAAGGATATTAAGCACGCATTATGATCCATTGAAGATGAAACATAAACAGTTGAAATCTGCAGGGAAACCAAGAAATTCTTGACATTTACAAAACTGTAAATCATTTATACACCAATTTGCAAGGAACCAAAATTTACTTTAAACAGAAATGTTAGCTTGATATTCATTTATTGTCCGTGGTAGTAAAATTCTGGAGTCTTTCTTTGGTTGAACATTCGTAGGTTTTGCTTTTACTTGGGTATTTCCCAAGATAGAAGCATGTCACATACTGGAAAACTGAAAAACGGGGCATTTGCCAAGCAATGTTTTGTAAGAAGCAAGTCAGTCGGGTGCTCTGGAGTCTGCAAAAGAATGATTGAATCAAATATAGAAATTAGATCGTTGAAATTGGTCATTCCTGTCAGTATATTATTTGCAATTTCGGGACAGTGAATGACTGGATTCTAAACGAGACGTTGTAAATGGTATGCAAGAGTGCAAATGATTAGGCTCCCTCGTATCTTGCATGCCTGTTGGACAGGTTATCAGAAACTAGTATCCGGGAACTTCGAATCATCGAAACCAATCCCGCTTCTACAAAAAACATGTGGCCAAGGATGTTTTTTTAGAGGGGCGAAACTATGGAAAGACCTGGATGCAAAATCATAACTAACGAAAAATTTCAAACAATTTAAATCCAGTCTCAAAAAATCGAGAACATAAAGGAGCCCTTTTTGTCCTTGGTAGTATTCCAATATTCCAGTATTTTAACTACTTTTACTTTGTTATCCTATTTTGTATATTTTAATTGTAAATTTTTAGGTTTTATCTTTTTCTTTGTACGGGGCAGTTTAGAAAGCAACTTACGTATTTAAGATCGATAACGTCACCCTGTGTAAATGAATGAAAATGAAATTAGATTAAAAATGAAGATATTTTGGTTAAAGATTTTGCTGGTATGATAATTCTTCAAACAATGATAATCAAATTGTTAGTCCCCAAGGGATACAAAATGAATAACAGTGCTTTTTCATTTGTGCTCTGAAGATATATGCCTCGCATTCGATTCATTGGTAGAGGAATGGTATGTTTGTGACGATTTAGCAGTTGAAATTTACATAGATATGAATCTTATTGAAGTCCTTTTTTTAGGATGTTTCAAATGACCATTTTGCTAAAATCATTGGCAATATAGATCAAAACAACCAATTTCGACCAAATAATCTTCTCATCAAAGCAAAGCCATCGCCTATGGGCATGGGGCTTGAATCTTTGCAAAAAATGTAAAATCATCCGTGTAAAATGTTATTGGCCTGATTTTTCAACTGAAATTATCATAGGCAACCTCATAGAATTTATATTAATCCTAGGGACATTCTTGTGGATATTACCATTATTTTCAGAATTACAGCATTCATAAAATGACAGCTAGTTTTGAAGTTGTGACGTCATCAAATTGTTAAATCATAGAAGCTACAGACTGTTGCGGGCTACCATCTTGTAGAATTGCAAAAATTTATTATTTCGTGTCACTAGAGAGAGCCTTGTTGATATCATCATTATTTTCAGAATATTACAGGACTTGAAAAGCGAGCACTCCCTGCATTGGTCATGTTGATGGCGTGGCTGAGTGGTTAAGGCGTCTGACTTGTAAACCAAAGGTCAGAACGGCCGTAGGTTCAAAATCCACGCTGGGACAGTCTGGTCGCTGTCCGTAACTCTAGCCTGGGTCGACCAGAGCCATGTGAGGGAAATCTGGTAGCTGCGGCGGACTGATGGTAAAACATCCGTGGCCCCTGCTGGAAATAAGTCTCTCAGACTTTCGCGGGCTAGCCACGTTAAGTACCTACCTACCTACCTGATTTTTCCTCAATCAGTTACGAATTTTTCATGGAGCTTTAATGTTTGTTAAAGCTCAGATTCCTCCTGTTGTAAATCCTCACTTCAACCTTGAATACTCTATAATTCTAAGAATAATCATCATATCAAAAATACTCTCTCTTGGATTATGGCAAATCAAATAGTCACCTTCGATCAATTATCAATTCAGTTGAAAGAAAGTGGCGATAACATTTTACAAAGTACATCTTAAATTTTTGGAAAGATTTGAACCCCGTGCTTCTTCTATGCAATGAACGCAAGGCGTTTGGCAAACACCCTGCGTGTTTCCACTCACCCGTTAGAATTTCCATATCTTCACATCTTTTCTGCCACCTTTTTTTGCTAGAATAACCTGAAGAATGAAGTTCGAAGACTGAAGAGAGATAAAGATGTCCTTGAAGCTGATATTGAAAGAACGCAAAGAAAAGTCGAGATAGAATCCCAGGTATATTAAAATGTTTTTTGGGATAGGAGAAACTTGTCACCGTTGACCAGAAAGAATAACTATGTCGTTTGTGCCTAGATGTCCCGTAATGCAAGGTTTCCCAAACGCGTTGTGTCGATATTTGATTGGAAAATAATCTGATTAGGAAGTAAAATAATTTGGTTAGTTATAAGAGAATGACGATATAATGAGCGCATTCCATCGTAGCAAAATCCAATTCTCAAGATTTAACTTTCCGTTAACGCTCTATAAAGCCTCTAGAGGGGGTTTATTTAGTTTTGGACATTCTAGAGGGGGGCTTATTAGAGAGGGGCGCTTATTGGAGAAGCAGCTTATTCACAAAGTCAAATGACAGGGATATATATGATAGCTTTCAGTTCCTTTACTCCATATATTGCGGATTCAACGTACAATTTCGCGAATCACAAACTGCAAATTGTCAATTGTGGAACTGCCAAATTCTCTCCACAGGCAGGCTGGCTAACAACCAGTTGACACCTGAGAACAGAAATACATTAGTGAGAGGTCAATTAGTGATGAATAACAGGTCGAACTTACCTAGGTCAAATTAACATGCAAACTTATTTAGCAAAACTAACTGCGAATCTTAGGTGGCTTCTTGAACAGAGAAAGCGAAATATTTAGACTTATGACGATAAGTCCCTTGTATGCATTGCCCAATAGGGACTCATGATAAATTAGTGAAAAAGCTGACCCTATTCTCTGCATCCATCGATCGAATGATGGAATCACAGTTTCGAATCTCGAATCACAGCCTTGAATCTGGTATCTCGTCCCAATGTTATCAGTTCTTCAACCGATCTGTCATATTTGTAGTAATCATAGTAATTCACAAACCTTGCAATCTGATTGGTACCTGATGACGCTCAGAGTTTGGGCCTAGATAGGGCCTTAGTTTCAGAGTAATATTATGAGTGTCTGTTGACCGAAGTGCCATCATGAAGTCAAAGAACACAGAGAAACAAGGGACTCCAGATCATAAGTCTGCAAAGCATTATGATCGGCTGCGTTGAAGATATGAAACCTATTCTTGAAACTGGCAAATTGCATTGTCTTAAATAGAACTGTATCCTTTACATGACAAAAAGTTCACCCGTGCTTGATAGAACCTGATATTAGGCTCTCCAAAGAAAATCAAGAGAACGATGTTAATTGGCGAGCTTAATAGAAACGGGAGCTTCTTTACAATGCTAGCTCAGAGTTCAGGGGCTTGTTAGAGAGGAGGACTTAATATAGCTTTTACAGTATTTTAGACGCCAAATCTTGCAAATCCATGGAATATTAGGAATCTGCCTCTATCTAGTATGTCTGCTCGAACTTCCCCACAGGCATGTCATCCCAAAGGCATTAAGTTTTTCGTCGAAGATGGAGTGATAGAGAGGAATTTTCAGGACGAGTGACTGCACACGGTCATGCGGCCTGCCTGGGACTTGATATCACAACAATTCTTGCAGAAGTCGAGCGCCCTAATCTTTAAAGTAATCAAAGGCGCCTACCTTGTTTTGAAGGTGTTTTAGTACAGTGGTGTAATTCTCTGAATTTGCAGCCAGAACGGTCAGGCGGAATAGGTTCGATACCCGTTAGGACCCAACCACTTGAGCGTCATTTCAATGGGTCACGGAATCGATTAGGTCTGCTCTATTTCTGCGATTCCAGTGCTTGGCGCTGAAAAACGCAACTTCACCTTGTATGAATTGTAATGATTTGCAGTCCTGTTTTCATGACTTAGTGCACAGAGCAATCGTTGCTATTTCAATCCATGTATAACAGAAGACGAAGAAAAGACAACAAGAGCAATTGCTCTTTGTGCTATGTAACGAAAACAGGAGTGCTGGGGTACACAATTCATACAAGGCATACGCCTTTGGGCTAACTTGCTTCCTATAACTATTTGAGAACCAAAGTAACGCAGATTGCTAATCTTTCACAGTTTCTTTTGATCACTCATGCTGATGATGTACTGTTATTCCTTCACAGAGGAAAGCAGCGGCTCATCGAGAATTGAAAGAGTTACGAAATAGCAGACGGGTAGCAGTTGCTGCATCGAAGACCAACAAGGACAAGGACTCGTTGCATCGGACGAAACTAAGTAACGCGGAAACTTGATATCATAATTTACACACGTGAAAGCCCACTCACAGCAGCCTGCGTGCAGCCTCAACGATCCTCCGTGAAAGGAGTTTTCGAGGCTGTATGCAGGCATACTCACAGCTGTTGCAGACTTCACTTTCTCCGATATTTTCCAAATACATTTCCAATTTTTGCGGTTTAGCATTGTTTAAATGTACCTTTAGCATATAAAAGTGGCTCAAACAACTTGCGGTCAAATTCTATCAGGTAACAGTATTTCCTGTTGACATAAATCAGTTACCCAAGTCTGGTGTTGCACGTGTAACTTCCCTGCTTTTAACCAGCCATTTTATCAAGTACATATATTTGCTTTGATTCCCTTTAATCCCTGATTGCGAAGTGCCTTAATGTTCTGTTGGTATCTCAATATCTACGCAAATGTTTCCTAAACCCTGCCCTTGTTTTATTTAGGTTCTCGTACCTCATGGTTTCCGAAACCTAATGAATGGCTTCCCAGCTTATGGCTAATAGGGGACTTCAATGTTGGTAAACAGGCTTTTGTACGAAAGTGAATTATGGATTAGAGAGGACACTGTTCGCCCGAAATCGACTGTCCTTTCAGGATTGTGGAGAGGCTTTGAGAGATGCATAACATTTTTTTAAAACGGCTCCGACAAATATTGAGCCGCCGTTGCAGGGTGGAGAAAAGAGCAAGTATTTTCTGCATAGGAAGGGAAACAACGAAATCATACCGTGTGAAGGAAAAAAGGTTTACACGTTTGGCAGGCGGTGAGATGAAAAGTACGACACCGATATTCAAAATTGAAATTTTAATCTATCAGTTAAAGGCTAGCTTAGATGTAAAATTTTTGTTTGGTAAAAGTACTTATCATTTAGACCCACAAATTATGAAAATGCTGGAAGGAGCATGTTTTAGGATCAAGAATTCCACATTTCATTCTGGTCCATGATTTACTTGCTATTGAAATTTAATTCTGTTTCCGAAACTGACAATGTAAACTTCAGTGCCACATAATTATGGACCAGAATAGAACGTGGAATCTTCGATTTCCATACGAGCCCCTTTCATGCATTTTTCTAATTGTCGGGTCTTAAAGATGTGTGATGTTACCAAACAAAATTTTCTCATCTAAGTTAGTCTTTGGCTGATAGATAAAGATTTTAATTTTGAATATCAGCCACATAATTTTTATTCCATAGCCCATAAAACGCGTAAACTTTTTTGACTCACCCAGTAGAAAGACGAATTGAACTGTTTACTTCAAGGCGTTGTGTTCAAGAAAGATTTTGTCACTTTTATTGATCGATTTCAGAAAATTATATATCCTTAAAGTGGAAGTCACCCTTTGAAGCAGAATTTGAAGTCGCATCGGGCCATTGTCAAGTGTAATGCCCCCGAAATCCCGGCAGCCACAGTACGAGACAAATGTCACCCGTGTCCCATTCCGTTTAACATTTCAAACCGTCAAATTAGCTCACAATTTTTTCAGTTAGCTTCAGCATATCTTAAAATAACTTGGCAACCCCACTGCTCAGCTCTCACCTGGCTATCATATTTCGAAAAAAAGCAGCATATGGAGTAAAGCCCCATTACATTTTCGTTTGAATCAAATGACTTGGAAAGAAATTATGGTGCTTTGCTATAAATCTGCCGCGGACATTTTTTATATCTTTTGGAGCTTCAAAATGGCGGCATTTACAATTTTTGAGGGTGTGACGCCATATAGTTTTTTGATACGTTCTACATCAGAATTCTGCTTTTCACCATGTTTCAAACCTTCATAAAGAATTTTACGTCCATTGATGGTTCACGTAACTGCCTCACGTAACCCGGGGCTGGCTCATGTAACAGTACACAAACCTGTTATCTCCAAAACCCACATTGTTGCCCACACCTGGCAATCGTTTTCTGCACAGATTTCGGTGGATTGGGTGAATCCACAATAAAGTTACTCTTAAAAATCCATCAGTATCCCTACAATCAAACAACATAGGAATATTTCGCCTGTTTCTCCATGAAATTCAAGAGCCAGTCTTCAAAATGACCTCCTCATTTTGAGAACATTAGTGGAAAATCTCTGTGATACGGCCAATTAAAAATAGTGCAAAATCATCGTTGCGAAACCAGCTTGTTTACATAACGTGGCCCAGCCCTTTTAAGGATTTGCGATGATTTTGATTTACCCAACACTTTCCATGTTTTCTTTCAAAATGATTAAGATGCCACCATTTTGAAAATAATCCAGACATCATAAAATTTCCACGGCAGATTACTAGCAAAAGACACTAAGCTCCTTTCAAGCTATTCAAGTCAAAGCAAAATGTAATCAAATTTCACACCCGCTTTTTTAAATGTTTAGAAGATTTGAGCCCCAGGCAAGCCCTAAGTGAAATCGTCATCCATATTTGCAAGATTTTAGAAATTTTTCCATTTATATTTGCTCTATGTAACATTACATAATTTTGTAAATACACTTAACTCTTTAGATTTGACTTTGGCTTTCCTGTTACAATGTATTACAGTAGTCAATTTATCAATAATTGAAATTGTAATAGCACCTATATTTGTATATTCATATATTTAATATCTGTAACTTAAACCGTTTAACAGTCTCTCTTTTTGGTGTTATCTTGGAACTTCTAGGGTGTAGATAAGTTGAGGCGCGTGATTATCTCATCATGTTTAATTGGAGATGATGGGAGATCCATTGAAACTCTAACGAGGCCTCCTTGCATCGAACAATAATTCTCAATAATACATCTCCTGCCGGGTGCCGCAAAGAAGTATTCAGATCTGGAATGACTAAAAGAATCCTCGTTGTCTAGCGAGGCTAACGAGGACTCATTGCATCGAACGAAATTAAGTAGACCTATCTTTTTTATAAGAAACCAGAATTTGAGCCAGTACTGAAAGTTTCTTAAAATTTTCAGAGTTTGAGTACTCAGAGTTTCTTACGAGTTTCTTAAAGGTTCCATAACAATCTTCTTGTTCACCACCTGGCCCTCCCAGAACATTTCAAAACAAGGTTCCTTGAAGCCTTTTCAATGTCTAGACTAAACCCAAGTTCTTTATGTAAGTAATTTGATACATGAAACGAGTGGTAATAAAGCAAAAATGCGTTAAGGCTTTTATAAGCATAAGTAGTTTCTTTTCCCAGTACTGGAGTTTCTTAATTTTTGGCGATCTGAGAGTTGAATGAAAATGATACGTGCAACGCTGAAAGTTGAAACCTCAAAGCTGATGACCGCTGTTTGTGAAGCTACCTGAAAGAGAGAATTTTGCTGAGTTCCTGTTGATGTTAGCATTGTCGAAAGTTCTTTCAAATTTGTAATGGATAGGGAACCGATGATTTTGATGGGAAAAGCAATTGGCGAGGAAAGGAACATTTTGAACTGAAATTCAATGCGAGACAGCTTTTCATGACGAGGCATCTCGGGAGGAAAACCCAAAGCAGATTTGTTCAAATTCTCACTTCAGTAATACGCAGCTCTTAGTTGGAAGCCTATTAACTTGGAGAACCGAAGCATCTGCTTAATCCACAGAGTCTGATGTTTTTAGTGACTATGTTTGTACATACAATTTTACCATACGCTAATATACAATTTAGTTTTCCTAACAACTTTTGACGAAAATGATTTCACCTCTATCATATTCAGCAAATTGCCAAAGGTGTTTTGTCCGAACGGAGGCCTGTGATGTGCCTTTTTTCTCTGAAGAGCGAAAAGTCCAGGGGGACACCTCGTACACTACCACTACATACGCCCGGGAGTTGAAGGCTCTGGCCCAGAAACTGCCACTACCAGGCATCCCAAAAATATAAATCCAGCTTCATTGCAGCGCAATTCAGGAACAACCGTAAAGGTCAAACGGATCGAGGGAATAGGTTCGGGCTAAGACTACCTGCAAGCAAAGCGACTGGAAACGAGGCAAACTTAGGATCAGGATTACCGTAACTTTTGAGTTTTATTTGGACCAAAAATATTGTTTTCGTCACTATTCAGATCCAGAAACATAGCACTAACCCCCTGACTGCCCCTATAACAGGCGGTTTGGCCTATTACCTTGAGTAGTTGAAGAGTGTGAGAATAAACGTGCTGCTCGATGAGAGGTAAACAACTGACTGATTAACATTAACATAATTACAGAGTAAATACAATTGCGACGGAAATGAGTTATTAGGGTTACATATATTAGCATAGATTAGCATTACAATGGTTGTGTACAGTCCTACTACAGTCCACCCCTTCTACGTAAAAAAAGAAAGGGACTTTCTTTTTTTCAGACAAGTGAACGAACCAAGGATCTAAGTTATAATGATTGAATGAAATGCTTCGTTTTGAATGATTTATCACTGCATCTGTTTTGACAAGGTGATTGTTTCCAAATATTAAATCACAGGTCAGCGCTGGGACAACAAGCATCTGAAATTGAAATGTTCGTTTGTTGGCAAACGTGATCGGAACATTCAGGGTCCCACATGGCTTTGTCAAAGTTCCATCGGCTGCTTTGATCGACGGGATGGTTTCTTTCAGTGGAACAATTGATATTGTGTTGCCTAGGGATGAAATAACTTCTTTGGCATGTTTCAAGGAAACTGAAGACAAAGGATATCCTGTTGATACTGGCATTGTCATTTCCTTTTCAGCTGAAACAATTGGCAACGCTAAAATGCCATTTGAGGCAATTATGTGCAAGTCCTCATGCGTCAATGATGTTGGAATGGATTCAACAGCAGGATTTCGCATGTTTTCCGCTCGGGTGGTATTCACAGCATTGGTCTGAGTTGCGGGACTGTGGGTACTTTCAGTGAAACTTTTCAGTGTATGAATAACTTTTTGAACTTTTGGACCACAGCAATCAATTCACTGAGGATTTTCGAGTTGTCTTTAGACTTCTTCAGACTTTCGGCAAGCATTTCTGTTCTCTGATTTACATGTAAAAATGCTTTGCAGTGTGCTTCATTGCAAATCATGCACGTATGTAGACGATTGTAAAGACAAGAGCCATTGATTTCACATTTTGGCTGTCGATAACGATTGAAGTCTCGGCAAATGTGCTGAGGACAATTCTTTGTGAGGCGCTTTAAACAAGTTTCTTTGTTGTGTCCTTGTCCATGGCAATAAGTGCACAAGAAAAACATCATGGCTATTCGTTGTCGCGTAAAATCAGGGCGAATAACCTTCGGCGTTGATGATGAGTCGGCTTTAAGCGCAAGGAGTGTATCCGTGATCGATGCTACTGACACTAATGGGTCCTCCACCAACTATAACAGGCGGTTTGGCCTATTACCTTGAGTAGTTGAAGAGTGTGAGAATAAACGTGCTGCTCGATGAGAGGTAAACAACTGACTGATTAACATTAACATAATTACAGAGTAAATACAATTGCGACGGAAATGAGTTATTAGGGTTACATATATTAGCATAGATTAGCATTACAATGGTTGTGTTCAGTCCTACTACACCCCTGGCCCCTTGGAGTGAAAAGTGAAGCAAAACAGCGAAAGCCAAGTAACCACTTCATCGATGATCGACGATCAATCAATAATCGATCTGCTGATCTGCTGATCTGTTCAATTCGTTCAATTACAGCATACTCAAGGCGAGGCTATCTTATGATGTCGGCACCTTAGCAATAAAATCTGGTGGATGTACACAGAAACAAAAACGCTCTAAGCCAGGAGATCAACAATCTTGAAAGGCTGGGAAAAAACAGAGTTAGACCACCACTACTCCATGGCAACTGTCAATACAGCGTTTAGCTGTGGTGAAAGCTGATAAAGAACAATCAGGAGGAGGTGTAAGTGGACAGTCAGGTAAAGTAGAAATAGGATATGTATACACCTCTGCGTCCTTTTTCTAATGCACGCAACGAAACCGAGCTGCAACCTATTTGTAACGCCTACATGCTTGACTGATGAGGCAAGCCTTATGTCAGCCTAGCAAGGCTCCATCATCCGCTGACGACAAATTATTGCATGTTCTCTTTACTTTAATCTAAAACGTTGGTGATTTTTAATGTCATATGCCAAAACGTTTCCTATTCCTAAGTGGGAAATTTCAGAAATTTTCTTTATACATAGGGAAGAATCTCTTCCTATAATAATGTACCATACTATTATGAAGATATCAGCCTTATTCACCCTTAAGAATTAAATATCTCAAATTGCAATTCTTCAAAACAGTTGTTTGCTGGGGAGGCGAGGTACTCTTGCCCCTGGATACAAATGTGCCCCCTCTGTGCAAAGGGTTAAGGCCCATGCGCCGGTCAGAGCTTCAACCCCAAAATGCTACTGCGCATGAGCTATAACCTACTACACAGGGGCACACATAAGTCTTCTCGGACAAAGCATATCATGCATCCCCAACAATGGCAACAATGTAGGTGAAGTTGCTTTTTTAGCACCTCCAAGTGCTGGAGTAGCACTGGGATCACAGAATAGGGAGAATAGACCTAATCAAGTGTGCAGCCTCTTTTTGTCATTGGGCTGTATCAGACATTCAACTCTGTCTGCCTGACTGTTCTGGCTGCAAAGTCAGTTCACCCCTGTATGGAAAGTACGGCAATTTGATGACAGGCGTGCATGGTGAAGGTGTTGTGATGCTGTGGTGTAATCCTCTGACATTGCAGCCAGAACAGTCAGGCGGAGTGGGTTTGAGTCCCAGTAGTGCCCCACCACTGGAGCGTCATGACAAGGGGTCGCGGACTCGATTAGGTCTGCTCTATTTCTGTGATCCCAGCGCTTGGTGCTGAAAAATGCAACTTCACCTTCACCTTCACCTCATGTTGAAATTTGAGTGTGCAATGTGTAATGGTTAGCAAGTGTGCACATCATGAAGCTTTTCTAATAAAAAGTGCTTAAAAGTCTTTCGGACCACTGAGAATGTCCTCATTCCATGTCATTATTCATTGTTGCACTCAAAGTCTTCTCTTTTTTGCACAGATATTTGATCTTTCTACACATCTACACTATTCTTGTGTAATCATGATCAGTTAAGCAAGGGGGGGGGGCTGCAAATGATTTTTCATATATGCAGGTGCAATTTCTGCTCTGCTGTTTTTGTTGTACATCACTCAGGTGTGCAACCACCAACTCAAACAATAATCTTGGGTGTACATCTGCCATATGCTGGGATTATACCACTACACACGACAATTCCTACATAGTGCTGACTCAAACACTCATGACAGTGACACTGTATCTTAGAGATCTTTTTCACATCTTGAACACCTTCAATTTTAACCTGCCCGACAACAATGGGCTAAATTTTGAAAAAGTACTCCCAGAAGACAAAAAAGCAAGTACTGCTTGCCTGTTTCTAATAAAATGGTAAGCTGCTGTAGCAGAAAATTTTTCAGCTCTTTCCTCTTTGCAATGGTGCCTATTAAAAAGACAAAGTTATTAAATGCTTCCATTAGTATTGGTTACAAAATGAGATGAATGAGCAGGAAAGGAACTGATCTTTTAAGAACCAACACAATAGGTCAAGGAAATAACTCTTCAGCTTAAGTGACATTAAAGGTTGCAGGATTATCTTTTATAAACCCATATCAAATATTTAAGGGCCTTGGATTTTACATTCTTGTCTGGAAAGACAAGGTGTGGGATCTACTGTATCACACATACTAAGCCATTTGCATGCCATTCCTACTGCTGCACCGTGCAGTTTACTTCAAAATCAAGAAAGTTTCAGTACTGTGGGCTGATCAAAGTTATCTTACAAGAATATTGTACTGGCTTAGAACTATGCTGTGTCATAATGTCACTGATTATCATTTTTCCATCAGCCATGAGATTGAAAAGAAGATGTACTGTATGTAAATGCTGAAATCAAAATGGAAAGAGAAGATACAAAAGATTCCAGCACATTTTATGATTCCAATGATGATGATGATCTTGATGATAATGAGGATGATGATGTTGAAATTACTGGCAATGATTCCACTCACACTGAGGAAGATAGCAAAATTTCAACTTTGATGCCATCTCAGCATTTACCTAAAAAAACAACCAAGCCAGAAAAAAGTAAGAAGAAGGGAGGAAAGAAGAGAAGAGGAAGAGTTGTTGCAAATCTTGCTGGCACGAAGTTCTCAATACGTGAGATTTGTTCACATTTTCAGTATATTCTATGCATGAAGATTTTTGCTTTACAGCTTCTTTTAAATGTATATATCTCTAAGAATAACAACTGTAGAAGGCAGTTGGCATAAAATTATTTTTTTAGCCTATTCAACTACAGGCCTTCTGGAAAGTTTACAAAATTTAAAAGAGGAACAAGTATTTTTGTTGCAAAATACACACATTTTACATTAAGAAGATCTTTGCAAGTTAAACTAGTCCTCATACAGTGCTAAGATATCAAAACAGCTCTGTCAGCACTGGAAGCACAGACTTGGGAATTTATTTCCTTTGTCTGGATTATTTTTGTTTATCAGCAACATACTGTATTTACTACTTGTTTGTTGTATATATTTCAGTAAACTGTACTTACTTTACATGTACATATAATCTCTTTTACAGTTAAAAAAGTTTGTAAAGAACTTGGGATGAAAGTCACAGAGGGTGACAGCCCAGACTGGTGAGAGATCATTTTAGTTGACTATGTTTCCATGATAACCGAATATGTCACATGTACATAAAGTAGGTGTCCAAAAAATATATGTTTAAAAATCATTAGTATTTGATAATCAAGTCTATGATTCTAATTTTTGATTTTTTGTAGGAACTAAAAATCTTTAGGGATTGATGAAATGTTTTTTGAAGAACCAAAATTGCAGATTTTTAAGTTCCTTGAAATCCCCAGTTTGTTGTGCATATTTATTTCCTTGTGCCATTTGCAGTGTAATGCCACATCTAAAACTTGATATCACAAAGAAATTGATAAAGTAATCATCAGTATATGCTTCTGCAGTACAATTAGGTCTAAAGTGAGGAACACAAGATATAAACTAATCACAGCATCAGAATTTACTTCGAAAAAAATCAGACTGTGATCTACTGTCCATAAGTAACTATATCTGCTTTCTTTAAGGCACACAACTATTAATAGTCCAGTTTCATGTTAGTTTCAATGGAAAACATACAATGACCGAATTACTGTGATTGTAATAACAGACAATTATATGATGTATAAGGTTGGGGTGGTAGGGGCTGATGATTTACAGTTTTCCACGGCTTAATGGTTTTTGGACATAAAAATGATGGTTTTACAGTGCTTCTCTTTTTTGTCAATGGTTTCAAAGTTTCTTTGTAACGTATGATTTGAGAAGTCAGAGTATCACAAATTTGAAGATGGAAAACCACAAATAATAGTCCAATACAGTGCAATATACTGTAATTTTGTGAATGTACTGTATCATTGTTTTTGGGTCATAAAATGATGACAGGCAGTTCTCTGCAGTACAGAGCCGAGGTGGTACAAGCAAAGCTCGGAAAAATGTTGTGATCGTTTCAGCTGAATTTTGGGGTAGTTTTACAGGTTTGGATGTTCTTGCGAAAAAGGAATCTCACTGTTTTTCCACCAGCCTTTACAGAAAGAAAACTTTCTGTAAAGCGTGCGGGGGATCGGCCGTGGTTGCCTGGCTCGCGCTGTTTTGTCGAAAGGGCGTGTTTCCATGATATGTCGGAGTGCTTCTTTGACAATCTGCAGTAAGGTGGAGGAGGTCCTCTTTCCGAGACGCCCGTTCGAGTTGCTTTTCTTTCTTTTATTAGATTATTTGTACATATATTTTATGGTCATGGTCATTCCCATTTTCTGTTCTGTTTGCTGTTCTGTTTTTTGTTGTTTTTTTTTGCTTTTTGCCTTCATAGGTCTTGTTTTTCATCTCATATTTCCACGACTTGTTCTCTTCTTCTTTGTTTCGTTGTTTTCTTTACCTTATTAGGTATTCCCCCCTCCCGCGTGCTGTATGTTTTTTAGTTTAAAAGGCCCTCATGCGCTTATTTTCCTTGCTGAAGATGACTCTTGCCAGAGTCGAAGCGTTCCGTATATGTCATTAATTTCAACTGAACTGTCAATTTCTTTCGTCATCATATAATGTAACTTGACTGTCGTTTTTTTTTCATCATGTAACAGCATCATAATTGGATTGTCTCGTCTTTTCATCACGAAAGCAAAATCATATTGTCTTTTCGTATCGTCGTCCTCATCTTAGGTTTTACAGTTTTCCTGAAATATTTTGGCAGTTTACAGTTTTTGGTGACCCTCTACGACCCCTACCTTAGGATGCTGCATGCAAAGGAATTTTTTCAGGTGGAGGTGGACCTGTCTCTATAGATAAACAAATAGAGTTGGAACATGTTGTATTCTGTATTTTTGTCGTTTCTGAAACTCCAATGACCTATTCATAGAATCATTGTAATTTTCTGGGTTTTCCACATTATTTCATAAAATTTGCTAGTAGCTATCTTATGTAATTCCCTTCTTTTCTAGCATGTTGACTTGGAATGATGCAGCAGTAACAATTGACAGAATAGTTGATTTGAAACTTTTTCAGGTAAATAGAATTGATTGTTTTTAAAGCAGAGAGCGAGTGTCCAAAAATTGCCAAAATGTACTGTTGTGGTGCAGTTCTGCATTGATTTGAATGATAATAATAATAATAATAATAATAATAATATATCAATATTTATACAGGTTTGCTTGGTCAGCTGAGAACAGCTGCTATAAATCAAGGACCTGTGTCCAACGAAAAGTAGTAAAAACTATTATTTACAATTTAAAGGTTTCTTAAAAGTTAAAATCAAAATCATTACATCCCTTCTTGAATCTCACAAACGAGCTCTCATTTTTCAGTTCAGGCGGCAATCTGTTGTATATTTTTACACCTTGATAACTAAATGCTTTCCGGGCGGTTTCTGTTCTTATGCGAGGCACCACGAGATTTGATTTGTTGCCTCGGGTGTCCTTTTGATGGTCCAGTCTCTTAAAATGTTCCTCTAACATCCTTGGCGCAAGGCCATTTAAACACTTGAAAACTTCAATAGCACATCGTTTATTTCTTACATGATTGATGGATGGAAGGCTAATTTTGCCATTATGTCCGTTGATGATCCTCGTTGCTCGATTTTGAAGTTTTTCGAG